>OX439483.1:263664003-264022003 GCA_949320155.1 Melangyna quadrimaculata
TCTGGCTGATCTTCACTCCAAATGCGGCAATTTTGCTTATTTACGTACCCATTCAACCAAAAATGAGCCTCATCGCTGAACACAATTTTTCGATAAAAAAGCGGATCCTCGGCCAGCTTTCCAAGAGCCCATTCACCAAAAATTCGGCGTTGTGGTAGGTCGGCTGGCTTTAGTTCTTGCACCAGCTGTATCTTAAAAGGCTTTACGCCCAAATCCTTCCGCAAAATTGTCCACGTAGTGCTGTAACAAAGGCCTAACTGCTGGGAACGGCGCCGAGTCGACATTTCGCGGTCTTCTGTCACACTAGCTGATACGGCCGCAATATTTTCTTCACTACGCACAGTACGTAAACGTGTTGGTGGTTTAATGTCCAACAAAGTAAATTTGGTGCGAAATTTGGTCACAATCTTCCGAATAGACTGCTCAGAAGGTCGAGAATGCCGACCATAAAATGGAAGCAGCGCGCGATGAACATTTCGAACCGAGCACGAATTTTGATAGTAAAATTCAATAATTTGCAAGCGTTGTTCAATTGTAAGACGATCCATGGTTAAATTGCAAACCAAACTGAAGCTGGTTGACAGTGACACAAGGTACTAAACACACGTCAGCTGTCAAAACCAGTGTTGCCAAAACAAACCAGCTAAAAAATCACCCGTTATTACAATTTTTTTTTTTTATTTTTGAAATTTAAATTTTAAGTTGAGAGCGTCAAATTTTGAATAGGTACTTGTAATTTTTTTTTAATTTAGTTTCCAAAATTTCAAAAACAAAATATCAAAATCGGAGCCGGTTCCCTGGGTTCTTGAATAAAAATCTAACAATCCTCAACTAGAATGACATGAATGAATACACAGAAATGATGCAAAAACCCGAGTTTGCTCGCTAACTTCTTTTGGGGAGTTGAGAAAATAGTTGATCAACTTTAGAGCTGAAAATCAAAAGTTGAAAACGTCAAAACTATTTCTCAAGTTGACAGTAAAAATCCCAAAAGGTCCGATCATTTACTTTGTGCACAGAAAATCACACACTGTCAGATTTTGGAGAGCAGGGTTGAAATGTTCTCAAAAATATCAAAACGGTGCAAAAGTACGGGAACACAAATTCAACCAAACTCCGTATTACCTAATGTGCCAGACAAGTACGGCACGATGTTTGGCTTTCATTCTTTTACTCTCAAAATGTCATTATGCTGTGCTGTGATTTTCTGCCCGGAGAAATTTTCCGGAAAGAAAATCACAGGTAGGGGAAATCATTTACTCTCTCATGAGCGGAGTCTTTTGCCAAAAACTGCCAAATTTTTGAGTACGAGAACGGCTTTGGACTGAAAATCACACAATTGTACAAAAAATCAAAGAAATTTAAGTAAAGGAACGGACCTAAGTGCCTGTCCACATTGGATTTTTAATGCTAGGTGCATGAAGTGAGACAGGTAGATTTAATGTGAGTGGAAAAGAGATGGGTATTGATTCCACCCAAATTGCACCGATGCGCCACTTTGCAACAATATTCTCGGATTCAACATGATAGATTTTTTATTGTGTGAGTGAAAGATAGATAGATTTCAAGGGTGGGAGATATGGATGGGTAGATTGAACTGAGAGGATTTACTCTTCATGGTATGGACACAACGAACATATTAACACCAAGTATTAGAAATCCAATGTGGACAGGCACTAATGTTATGTTAAACTGTGAGTGAGTAAAATAGGCCTTAATGTCTGTGAGTTTCAAGACAATCTGCAATTGAATGCTGGCGAGCACAGACTCTATAGGTCCGATCTTTTACTTTGTGCACAGAAAATCACAAACTTTCAGATTTTGGAGAGTAACGTTGAAATATTCTCAAAAATATCAAAACTGTGCAAAAGTACAGAAACGCAAATTCAACCAAATTTCGTATTAAATCTGCATCCGTGTATGTGTATGCGTACACTAGTGCAACTTCCTTATAGATGTCAGTCAAAGTACAATCAAAGCTAGTTCCAGCGGGAAATATCGTCCCCAATGAATTTTATAGCTGAATTCATTAATCAATTCACTAGTCAAATAACAAAAGGAAACGACATGCAATGATTTAGTGAGTGAAGAGTCATGTAAGGTTTCCTCAGTTAATTGATTTGAACCCACTTTTTGCCTTGTTGTATAAAAAACAACCCTTTCTTTCGTTGAATTAAAAATTGCTTTTGATAGGGAAAATTATGCGATGAAAAAACTGTTGAAAAGTCATGTAGAAGTTCATCGTCTAAGTCCACTCATATGCTTTGTAAAGTGTGCACCGCCATTGAATGTTTTGATGGAAGTTGATTTTGTTTGTGTTCTTTGTGTTCACATTGTCTACCGACAGTAAATATTATAACAGGACTTGTGAATTTCCATCAAAATGAGGAAATCTCAGATTAGATTGTCTCAAAGTATTGCAGGTTGTTGGTTAATCACCACTTCGCATAAATAAAGTGGTGATTAACCAACAAGCTGACCTAGTGATTTAACTTTAATTTAAATCACAAATTCACAACACATTTTTCATATTGAAGTAACTAATTGCTGAATAAAAAGCTACCACTTATCTTGTGATTTATTTGATAATTGATTTTTCATTACCATTTTCATAGAAAATTTTCATAGAAAATGTTGAACTGATGAAAAAACCACATACATTTATAATTCACAGATTATGCAACCACCATATTTTTCATCACCTGGGTCGGAATAAACAACTTCCAACGAAGTAGTGATTTCGTTGATGAATATTCATCGGATTTTCAGCATATGCTTTCCGCCAAGGACACGTCCATGTTAATTTCATCAAAGGAATCAGCTGAGAAAAGTGAACGGTGCAGCTGCCATTCATCAAGGAAAAAGCTGATTTTTTCTCAACGAATTTTTGAATTTTGCCAGCTGGGTTCTAACGTTACGCACACAAAGCTAACACAAAAGTATCCTTGTGTTTCCGCTTTATGCTGTGCTTTGATTTTCTACTCGAAGAAATTTCTCGGAAAGAAAATCCCAGTAGGGGAAATTATTTACTCCCTCCTGAGCTTCGTCTTTTGACAAAAACTGCCAAGTTTTTGAGTACGGGAACGGCTTTGGACCAGTGTTGGGACTTCTACCTCTTAAGTGGTATTTCTACCACTTTTTTCTGTTCATGAAAACATACCACCTTAAAATCTAATTCTAACACTTTTTGCAGCTCACCTTCACCTATCTTTTTACTTTACCATATAACCACAACCACACCTAAAATGTTTAACTAAATCGGTATGATTTCACCCAAAACACGTCATTGATGGAACAATGCCATCAGTTTTAGGTCTGACGAGACATTTTTCAACAAACATATAGAACCTAGAATTAATTAATAATGAGTGGAGAAAACTAATTGGAGAAAATCACTTACTCCAAATTTTAAAAACTGATGACATATTTTCACAATGGCGTTTGATTAAAAATTTAAAAGATGATATGGACAATTTATTGTTTGAAAACATTTTTTCATATATGTTAGAGCTTTGTTGCTTACCACATAGCAGTATTGCTGCGGAATGTAAATATTCCGATTTGAAAAATATAAAACTGAAAAAAGAAATAAATTGGAAACAACAACTGTGCACAAGATTTTAGTTGCATATGTATGTATATTAATAAATAAGTATTGTTTTTTCAAGTATTTGAAGCATAAAGAACTGAAATGTTATTTATTTTATTTTTGATTTATTTTCAATAACATAAGAAGATGCAGACATTTACATATTCAATAAAGTTATTGAATATACGATTTGCTACATAAAAATGGCTTTTAAATTCTACCACTTTTCTACCACTTTTTCGACAATATTTCTACCACTCTTTGGCTTTTGCGAAGTCCCAACACTGCTTTGGACTGAAAATCAAACAATTGCACAGAAAATCACAGAAATTTTTAGTAAAGGAACGGACTTTTACATCCATTTGACTGTGTGAACATACAAGATTGAATAAATTATGTCAATTAATGCATATACCAAGAGGAACATATGTGCTTAAAATAAGATATAAAATGATAAGCTTAATACCAACAAAGAACACAATGACTTCTAAAAATTAGGTATATATTTAGTACCACTTAGTAAAATAAGAAAAATGTACACCTACATAATAATTTTATTAAATAAACATTCAGCTATCTGAATGAATCTACATACCACCATATGCTTGCAACTTCGTGGAATATCACTGTCGTTGTTCGCCTCAGAGTGTTTAAGCACAATTTTTTTGTTCTTGTAAACTTTAGATGCAAACATACTATGTGTACTGGTCGAATATGCCATCATTAACTTAACTTTGAAATTTGTCTCCCAAGATTTTGCTTTTAAAACTTTGATGTTCTGATTCCATCACTGGGACCCAACCTCTCGCAAAAACTATATTTACATAGGTATGTACCTATATTTGAAACAACTATTAGCTTGAAAAATAAACAAGCGTGCACTTAATTGATTTAATTATTACTTCACACAATATTCGTTTGTAAGTAGATTAACAACTTATTCTTTGATTAGATTTTCAACAATGACCGCACATTTTGTTAAGTTTTATAAATATATAAGAAATAACTAATCTCTTGTCAGAAAAAGAACTTAATTTCAAAACTTTTGTTTCTTGGTTCAAAATACACAAGTTTTCAATTAAATACATTCTTTTTCTTAAGCATATACGAGTGTAGCGAGTACAATGACTGAGACATCCGAGAGCAGAGAACTTGAAATAGAAATATAGTAGGTACATATATAAAAATGAGAAGCAAGCGATGTGAGATCCAGATCAGGGATGAGAATGCCGAGCGCAGAAAGTGAATCGAATTGGTCAGAAAAACGAAGTAGATTTCAAAAATGTGTAGCAGATAATGAAAAAATAAAATTTATATAAAAAATAACAAAGGAGAATAGGGCATTCCATTGTCACGTACCCGACATTCGTACGTAGTTTTCACTATTTAAAATAAATTTAAAACAACTTAATACTAGAATCAAGATTATTTTCATACATTTTTAGGTTGATTGAAATCCTTGCTTTGAAGTGGCAAAGGATTTTTAGTTTAAAATTAAAAAAACCTGGCAATTATACTAAGAGTAGTTTTCGTCACGTGCTCCACATTAAAACTACCAAAGTTCAGAACTTCATTAATCATTGGTTTATTTTAGCTAAACTTTGAGTATTTATAGCAAAATAGCATTTTCTACATAATAATTAACAAATAAGGATTTTTTTAACAAACAAAATTAGTTGAAAACAATGTACTTAATCTGAATTTTAGCATTATAATTGCCGTAACGTCCCCGACAATTATGTAACGTGCCCGACATGTACGAAATTAGAACTGGCATTGCATAGATATTTGTTGAAAACGTGGTCTTGTTGGTCCAAATCCTGGTCTTGTTGGTCCAAATCCTGGTCTTGTTGGTCCAAATCGTGTTTCTTAGTGTGTATAAAAAAAAATTGTTCCTAAATAAACGTTGAGTGGAGATATTGATAATACAATATTTTTAACACATATTACCTTATAACTTTTGAATGTGTGTATCGATTGATTTATTTGTTTGTTATTTTACATCTCAATGAAACAACGATTAATTTGATACCTCACTTGTTGATTTACGTGCTATATTAGTTTCACAATCGAATAAATTAAATTTATCAAAACTCGGTCGAAATTTTCTGCTTTGTTCATTGTCAACCTTTGTTATTTGAATAAAAATAATTATTTCTAATCGGCTTTTTTTGCTTTTAAAAATTCATAACTTAATTTTTACTGGTCAAATCTTAAAATTTCATACTAAAAAGGAGGGTAATTGTCCTGTCAACTTTATATTGATTCTTTTAAATTCAAAACTTGATGAAAAATTGTGAAATTTAAAAAACAAAGTATACACGATTATAATACGTCTATTGCTCCTCTACAAATATTATGTTACTAGACAAAATAAACACTTTTTCTTGGTTTTCAAAGACTTTTAGTAAAACGCATCACGTGCCCGACAATATGTTAATCCCCTTTTTTTACATGTTATTAGCACGATAAAATTAAACAAAATTATTTATCATGTAGCTCACTTTTAGCGCTGTTTAAGTCGTAAAAAGCTTCTAGCTTCAGTTTGGTAATACATAAAATTAAACTGTTGTATTGTCACATTTTGACAATTAGATTTAAAAACGGTAAATTGTATGCCTTTACTTGTCTTAAAAGCAAAAAATAGGTGTTGACATTTCAAAAGGGAGGATAGAAGAAGAAAATAATAAAAAAAATTATTAATAATAAGATGAAACAAACCAAAATATTTTCAAATTAAGATCATGCTAATTTGTAAGGACGCTGGACTGTTTGCATGTTAAATTTTTGTTTAATTTGACATGTTACTATTTAAGTGTTTTTTGAGATGTGACTACTCATAAAAGTTAGGTTAGGGATAGTACTTTATTTAAAACATATTTTCATTTGTTTCCCAAATAAAATATATACACATACAAAGTTACCACTTATCATGGTATGCCCCAATGGGCAAAAATATATGGGACCGGGTCTACCTATTGATGCCCAGAAACGAGACCTATGCAAATGATTAAGTACTATAGGTATGGACAAGACGCACAATTGGTTTTGGTCAGCTGGCTTTAGACTTTCGGTCTTCATTCGGTGTACGTTGTTCGGTGTTCGTTCTTCTCTCAGCAACGAACAACGCAATAAAGCATATACATCAATTCGTTTTTTTATATAGTTCGTTCTTAACAACAAAATGAATAACAACACACTATTGGCAGGGGCGGCAATTTTAATAGTGGAATAAAAGGAAAGGAAAGATAAAGAGATCCTGCTACACAAAGTATTGGTTGCTGAACAGTATACAGTATATTATTCTTATTTGAAAGTTAAAACCTATTTACAAATCTGTTTATTAAGGCTAGCCGCCCACTATACTCTATTCAACAAAAATTGAGTACAGTGCTTATGCGCGAGCTTTTTTCAAAACAGTGGTGCCTGTGTATACTCTCACGACACTGAATTGAGAAAACTGCCAGTAAAAAAGATTCTAACCAACTGAACAACGTACAGGAATTGTTGTTGTAATGCTCTGCAAAATATAATATACTCCACCATGACCGTCCTCATTGCATGCCCAAAGCACACTGATCATGATCATATTATAGTTTCTACTCTGGCTGGCTGTGTGAGCTAAAAAATAATATATATTCCAACAGCTTACCATTACCATAGATAAACAAATAAAGATACAAATATTTGGCTGTCAATCCGGTTTGCCTACAAGCTAAAAGGTGGGTTTAGCCGTGGTGAAAATCAGTAAGTTTTACTAGTGTGCTTTAAAACACGCATACTAGTGCAACTTACTGATTTCCACCACCGTAACTTTGTTGTTGGATTTCACATTTATTCATGGACACAGAATTAAATTACAAAAACAACAATGTAAACAAATGGGTTTTGGGGGGTAAAACGTACGAAAGATGTGTATCTTTATATTGTTTATCTATGCCATTACCCATTGAAAGCAATACCATAGATAAACAAATAGAGATGCAAATCTTTGGCTGTCAATCCGGTTTGCCTACAAGCTAAAAGGTGGGTTTAGCCGTGGTGGAAATCAGTAAGTTTTACTGGTGTGCTTTAAAACACGCATACTAGTGCAACTTACTGATTTCCACCACCGTAACTTTGTTGTTGGATTTCACATTTATTCATGGACACAGAATTAAATTACAAAAACAACAATGTAAACAAATGGGTTTTGGGGGGTAAAACGTACCAAAGATTTCTATCTTTATATTGTTTACTTATGGCAATACAAAAGAGCTCTTTCAGTGGTTTTTTATAAAATAGCTTTATGTTTTCAAGCTTTTTTTAAACAGTAAGTTTTACTAGTGTGCTTTAAAACACGCATACTAATGCAACTTACTGATTTCCACCACCGTAACTTTGTTGTTGGATTTCACATTTATTCATGGACACAGAATTAAATTACAAAAACAACAATGTAAACAAATGGGTTTTGGGGGGTAAAACGTACGAAAGATGTGTATCTTTATATTGTTTACCTATGGCAATACAAAAGAGCTCTTTCAGTGGTTTTTATAAAATAGCTTTATGTTTTCAAGCTTTTTAAACAGAATTTATTAAGGTGAGATATAATGCTTAGTACGAAAACTCTATGAGAGCGTTTACTTTAAAGATACTTATGCAAGCGAATGCGACCAGACAGAGATACAAACGTCCTACCTTCCCTGTACTGGCAATTTTTGTTGAACAGAGTGCTGTGCAAATGCTATGAGTATATTTTGTATACAAACATTTATAATAAAAAATATATTCTTAGCATTCCGCCCATAATAAAAAGAAATCATGCCTTTCACGGGCTGAAGAGGAATTGCTGCAATGACCAGAACTGTGAGCCAATGCTGTGACTGAAAATAAAAAATAAAGTAAAATAAAATAAAACAAAATAAAAGAGTTTCAAGTATTTCGAGCTGTTAATAAATTGGTTTGAATTAAAATACAAATTATAATTCTTGTGACCAACTCTAGACATACACCCTTCAAGCAAAATCACGGACCCGAATTTCTCGGTTCACTTTGGAATCTCTTGGCAATCCAAAAAAAATGAGTGTCTCACACACATTAACAAATTTTCTGTGTACGCATGTAAAAAGAAGAACAAGAATCGAGAGAATTTTGTATGCACGGAGAAATAGAGGAGTACAGTCATTTTGTTTTAAATTCCACCACCTTTTTTTTAGTTCGGGTTTGTAGGTAGCGTGGCGAAGACCATTGCTTTTTATCTTTTTTTCTTGTGAAAACTTTAAGAAATCTCCAATCAAAAATACAAATTTACTGTTTATTATATGTATATGTTAAGTTGTGGAAATGTATAATGTACCTTTTATAATTGATATATACAAAAATTTACAGATTTCACTCATAGAGTGAAAATGAAAATGACTTTCATTTGCTAGATAAAACAAAAACATAACTAATTGTTTGTACTTTAACAATATTACATTAATTAAAATTAAGATGGAGCAAGACATGTTATATGAGAAAACGATAATAATAATTGAATAGAAGAAAATAACTCGTTATATTAACATAAATACACAATAAAAGTAAATAATTCCATATCGTTTTGAATTTTGAAATTCTTGTAAGGAGGTGATGTTGACAACCTATCGTGATACAATAAGGAACATTGTAATTATTTTAATTTGGTAAGCTTTTCATTTGTGAAAGCTACAAAAATAGTTATATAAGTAACTGATGGCTGAACACAAGACTGTTACTTCAACCAAAAGTGCTCAACTTTGTGTCATATTATACATTTCTTGCAAAAACTAAAACGTTATATTGTAGAGCTCATCACTATTTTCGTATCTTTTTACTTTGACAGTGATATACAAGCTTCATCCACAGCTACCTACACCATATTAGGCTTTACCATTTCCCAATGTGATTGAAAGGTCGAAGATCCAAGCGGATTAGGTAGCTCTTCCTATCATTACTAATTTTTTGACAAATATCATCTTGCCTGAATCTGTGATTCTTCTTTTACTGACTTATAACTTTTTCCGACTTACTTGACTGCCTTACCTACCTGTAGCAAAAAGTTGAAGTTTTCTCAACATCTGGAAGTAACACTGGAACTTTTTTTTTGTTATCGTCATTTAATATTTTTTTCTGTGCAACATTAACTCCAATTGTTTTTAATTTTTTCGCAGTTTTCCAGAATTTGTAGATAGTTTTCTTTTTTTGTGTAAATCTTAAGGGCAGTATTCTTAAACCTTAATCCGGAGAATCCGTTTAGAATTTTGTAAGTTAAGAATTTATTTTATATTAATTCGTTTTGTTCTTATTAAATTAATCAACAATTTTGTTTTAACATTATCTTATACCTAATCGTAGGATGTTTTGTGGGGTTTGTTTTACAAATTTGTAAAATTTTGTATCAACTTTTCAATTTTATGCGCCAAAAATCGAAACAACTATTAACTCAATCACATTTTTAGAATAAATTTGTACAACATTTTCCGTTTAAGTTTGCATACAAATTAACGTCATCCCTGTTTTAATTTTTCACCTCATTCATAAAGATCTCATTTTTTTTGTTTGGGACGAACCATCTTCAGAATTGGGTACAAGTCTCTCATCTTCTTGTGACTATAAGTGGCCTCTACTGTATATTACTTCTATTTTGTCAGTGGTACGAGCTACGAAATAGATTATTTGATTGAAATCCAAAAAAAAAAAGTTAGGAACGATTGTACCTGTCCGATGCGGTGTCACAAAATGCTCATCTTTTTAAATCATAATTCAAAACGTATCTACTAAATTTTTAATATTCTATTATACATATCTACAACTATATAATCCTCTACTATATGTAGAGAATATGCTACCAAGAATCTTAAATTACAACTTTTGTACTACATCAATTTTCCGTATAAAGTTTTGAATAATTAAGTCAATTAGGGAGGTACAAAAACATTAACTCAAATTGATTTTCATTTTTTTTTTTTCGAAGTTTTCATGAAATTGTAGATTGTTTTTATTTCAATAAATCTTTTATATCTGGCTTAATGAAGTATTTTAAAATCTTCATATTGGAGCATAGTTGGGTGCAGGACCCCAAAGGCACCCGTCGAACCTAATTATATTAGCCAGGGCTATTTTATATTTTTTTTTTGTAAAAATGTTATTTTTTTTTTAGAAAAGCTATTTTTTTTTGTAAAAAAGTTATTTTGTTTTGTTTAAAAGTTAATGTTTTTTTTTTTGTAAAAATGTTATTTTTTTTGTAAAAAAGTTATTTTTTTGTAAAAAAGTTTTTTTTTGTAGACAAGTTACTTTTTTTTGTGAAAAAGTTATTTTAAATTTATTATTATATACATTATATATAATAAGTAGATTCCAACTTTTGTAAATTTTACTGCGGTAAATTTCGCATGTATGCATGTATCCCCTTATCCTCCGTTCCTTCTCTACCCCACAACCTCTGTAAACACGCACTGTGACTGTACACAACACAACATACGAACCGAAAATACGATACTCTGCTGTAGTTTTGCTCTGCAGTCAGCATCTTCCAATAAAAGACCTACAAACATATAGCTATTATTTCTGTCATCGTTTATTTTTCATTCTTTCATTCTCTTCTTTGGTAGCACGAGCAAATTGCACAAGCACAAAACATCAACCAACCTACAATTCGATACGCCAAGCAGTTCACCGCTAACAACGATTATGTTCATTTTAATTTTGTAGGTAGCTTCTTGGTAACACCAACCAAATTTTTCGCAAAATGCCCCTACTACGCTAAAGTTCATTTTCATTTGTATTCATTTGTACTTTATTAATTTTGGTAACACCATAATTTGAACAAAACGAGCCTATAAACATTTTCAATGTTAATAAAGTCTTGAAATGAACAAAATTCTGTTTGTTTTTTTTTTTTGTATGCAATGTAGAAACTCGACTAGATGGGGAAGACTCATTCATTTTTGTTGGTCCGTTTTGGATTCCATTAAGGCTCCGTTTTCTCGGAGTACGGTGAATTGGAATACTCTCTCTCTCACAATAAATTCACATAATGGCTCCGTGGTGATTCTAATTTTCATACTAATTTGATCCAATTTGGAATCGGTTTGGATCCGGTTTTGGGTCCGTTTATGAACTGGTTTCGGATCCAAAACGGACTCGCTTGCTTGAAGGGCATATATGATATATCGTCATCGAACGAAAAAGAAAATGGTGAAAAAAGTCAACACCATAGATAAATCATTATAAAGACTCAAATCCTCGGTTGTCATTACCTACGGTTTGCCCACAAACTACAATGAATGGGTCTTGGGAGGGAAAAGTACGAAGAATTTGTATCTTTATAATGATTTATCAATGGTCAACACTAAAAACACCTACAAAGCAACAAAAAGTTGCTCAGAAGTTGCCTAGTGGGCGTTGTCGAGCAACTTTGGTTGCTCTGTGTTGCCAGCAACTCCCGGCAACTAAAAGTTGCCGGCAACTTAGTTGCCTAGTGAGCCTTATATATGTACCAAGGCTTATTGCGATATTCAGTGATTGAAAAAAACTCTGAAAATGTCCCTACAAGTTGCACGACCTGGCAAAAATGTTCATTTAAACAGTTTTCGCATTTAAACACGTTGTTCGGGTAACCTGATGGAACACTAATGCAATTATGTTTGCTCTAATTGCTAGCTTTGTTGCCATATACTGCCTAAATCCCATATAGTTTACAGCTTTGTGTCCATACAAAAAAATGGTGTACTAGGGCTAAGCTTTCCAACGATATATATATCTCATTCGGGACCAAGATAGGTAGACCAAAATTACCATTCTCCTTCATTTTCATTTTACTTCGTTCAGAACGAAAAGATAACTTTGACTAAATATTCGTTTAAAAATAACTGCTTTCACAAATTCATAGGCACATTAGCTTATTTGTTATACATAATGGGGCGTATTCATAGTAATTTTAGAGCTGTGTCTAAGTTTAACATAGGTTTAGTTGAATTTTTAGACGTTGATTCTATTTTTTTAAGTTTCAAGTTTATTATCTTATAAAAATATAAAACCAACAATTTGTAATGAAAATCGGTCTGTATTCATTGCAGTGTTCCCAGATGGGCTATTTTTCCGGCCAAAATGGCTGGAAAAAAAACTGGGGGAAAAATGGTGACAAAAAAAAATAGTGGGGGGATTTATGGTGGGGAAATAAATTGAAATATTTTCTTATGGGGGATTTTTAGTTCTATTTTTAGTCCCTTTTAAACTTCCTTATTCCTTATATACTGAAGAATAAATTAAGGAATCGATTATGCATCGAAACTGCGGATGCAGTTTTAAGATATGGGTACAGTTTGGGGACTCAAGGCCGTATTGATTTGAAACCTTCAAAAACAATGCTGAACAAGTTCAATTCGGAAATAATGTATACTTTGAACGACTCGGACGATAATACAGAAACTGTGGGGGCATTTACAGAGACTATAAATTTAAATAGAAACAACAAAGTGTTTTTTAAATAAAATGTATATATTTCCTAATATTTTCAAGAGAAATATTATTTTTTAAAAACTTGTGTTACCTATAGCTATTTAGTTTAGGTACCTTGAAACTGAAGTCAAACTTCAGTTGGGAAAATTAAAAGTAAGTATCCATATTTTGTAGACACGTACAAAATTACGTTGTATTAAAAAACCGAACTTCTTTTTCTCGTACAAAGTGAATTTTTTATTATTAGTTAATGCTTACGAGAACATTCATTCTCATCATCAGACTAAGCAAAACTAAAAAATATTTATGAAATAATTTGTCAAATAAGAAAATTAAATTGTTTAAAAAATTTGTTTAAAGTAGGTACATATGTTTAAGTAACAAGTTATTAGAAGAAAAGGAAATAGAATGGTAAACGCGAATACATGCATTTAATATTTACTTTTAAATATGTCTTTAATTGATAGCGGTTCCAAGAATTGATATAGCAAAGATTGTTCGAAAATTTTATTTTTGTTCATGTTATTTGTTCGAAATATGAAAATATCTTCATACGCATTTAATAATTTTGGATTGTTTATTTGTTTTAATAATGGAAAGCCATCTAAAAAATGGCTATTATTTATCATATGGTCTGATTCATTTATAGTTTTATTTAAGATTGACTTATAATGTTCAGACCATCTTGTTTTAAAGGCTCTTCTCGTTTGACCAATATAGACTTTATCACAATTTAGACAAACAACCGAATATATTCCAGATTTGCCAAGCGCTTCTGTTTTGTCTTTTATTGTTCCAATTAAGTTTTTTATTTTATTTTCAGAGCTGTTTGCTGATAATTTTATTGAGTAGTTTTTGAAAATTTTGATTAAAGAATAAGTCAATCCTTCAACGAATGAACTGCTCATATACGTATAAATTTTGTTATCTTTCGATGAAGTTAATGCTGTTAAATTTAATAAATCTTTTTTATTTGTATGTTTTTTTTAATAAGGAATTTACAATGTTCTTATAGTAGCCATTACCTTGGGCTATTCGATAAATGTTCGAAATTTGTATGTAATTCTGTTCACTAAGAGGAATGTGAATAGCACGATGGCAAAACGAATTTAGAGCTGCGAATTTTGTTTGTTTTGGATGGTAAGAATTTGATGTAATGCATCTGTCACTGTTTGTTGGCTTACGATAAATATCAAACTCAATACGGTTCTCGATCCTTTTTACCAGAAGATCCAAAAATGGTAAGCACAAATCAACTTCGTTTTCAAAGGTAAATTTAACAATACCTGGCATTATATTATTTAAGTAATAAAGAAACATATTGAGTTTGTCTTTTTTAATTATTATGTAAGTATCATCTACATACCTTACCCAAAATGATGGGAAGTCAGGATAATTTTATTTAGCCTCATTTTCAAAATTTGCCATGAATCAATTTGCAGCAAAAGCAGCTAGAGGATTACCGATTGCAAAACCATCAATTTTTTCATATACTTTATTGTCAAATTGTACATAATTCTTTGAAAAGCATAGATGAACTAGATGCATGCATTCACTTACCTTTAAGCTATTTAGAGTTTTTTGATTTTTGACCAATTTTCAATCGACTTTTCAGCTTCTGTGACTGGTATACTGTTATACATATTGTCAATGTCAATAGATGCTTGAGTGGGATCTTCTGGTATGATGATATTTTTTGTTCGATCTATGAATTCATATGAGTTTTTAAAGTATAAGCCAACTGGTTGTTCAAATGTTGAAAATTCTTTATATAACCATTTTGCTATGTCATGAATTGGTGATCCGATTCCACTGCAAATTGGCCTAAGTTTACAATAAAAGAAAAAAACAGAAGCGCTTGACAAATCTGGAATATATTCGGTTGTTTGTCAAAATTGTGATAAAGTCTATATTGGTCAAACGAGAAGAGCCTTTAAAACAAGATGGTCTGAACATTATAAGTCAATCTTTAATAAAACTATAAATGAATCTACTCCTGCAGACCATATGATAAATAATAACCATTTTTTAGCTGGCTTTCGATTATTAAAACAATTAAACAATCCAAAATTATTAAATGCGTATGAGGACATATAACATGAATAAAAATAAAATTTTCGAACAATCTTTGTTACATTTTTTTTTGTTTGAGCGCGCACTAAAGGGATTTGGCTGCCCTTAAAATGTTTAAACACAGTGCGAGCGTTGGGAAAATAGGGAAGGATTTAAGAGGAGGTACCGATGCACATTGGTTTTGAACCTCTGAATATTAAAATGGTCGGGAAAGATAGAGCCGGGTAAAGCATTCCACATTCGGGTAGTGCGGCTAAAAAAAGAATCTCTATACTTGACAGTACGTCCGAAGTTGGACTCGAGGATAAACTGATGTGCATTCCTAGGAGTACGAGTATTACGGTTGAATTGTCTTAGGGGAGGAATGCAGCTGGCTATTTCACTAGAACAGTGTTTATAAAAGTAACGGTAAAATAATGTTAGACATGAAACATCGCGGCGGTGTTCGAGGGATGCAAATGTTTCTGTTATATTTCTGTCACCTATCATTTTCAAAGCTCTTTTTTGAATCCTATCTAAGATACTCAAGTGGGTTATTGGGGCACCTGTCCAAATATGAGAATTGTACTCAAGTTTCGGACGGATAAATGCTTTATAGATTACATCAATTCTTGTTACATCAATTCTTGTATCCGCTATCAACGAAAGACATATTTAAAATTGAATATTAAATGCATTTATTCACTTTAACCGTTCTCTTTCCTTTTCTTCTAATAACTTATTACTTAAACATATGTACCTACTTTAAACAAATTTTTTAAACAATTTAATTTTCTTATTTGACAAATTATTTCATAAATATTTTTTAGTTTTGCTTAGTCTGATGATGAGAATGAATGTTCTCGAAAACGTTTACTAATAATAAAAATTAACTTTGTACGAGAAAAAGAAGTTCGTTTATTTAATTACTGTAATTAAAATATCCATATTTTCCTCATATTCTATTAAGGTATGTAGGTATTTATTTATTAATTCCATACTATACTAAAATAAATGCATATGGCTATTTCTTTTTCCTTCCCATACAAAAATGGGGGGAATTTTTTATTTAGATTTCGTATTTGAAAAATTTCATTTGGCAACACTGATTCATTGAGCCAATTGGGCCTATTCAGCGATGTCTTTTATTCTGTTATTCTGCTATTCTATAATCAATTTCCATACAAAAGTTTGAGCTGAGAAAAAATCTTTTATGAATTATAATTTTGGTTTTCGGCATGCCAAACTGTTATGGAATCTGTTAAGAAATCTGCTATGAGATGTCAAAAGTTCGGAAAATCTTTTACGGCTCGGATTTTTGTTATTCAGCATGCCACAATCTGTTATGGAATCTTTTATGAATCATAAAAGAATAAAAGACACATTTTTGTGACTTTTATCATAAAAGATTTCAAGAAATGAAATAAAAATCGATATTTAACTTTTATTTCGTCAAAAAGGGGATACAAATACAACTAAATGATATTAAATTACATATTTATTTATATAGGAACACAAATTATTTTTACGCAACATACATAATTATTTTAATACACGGAAGCACCAAACACTTGTCATCAAAGAAATTAAGTTGTAGTCGCTTTGATATTCCTGATGTGCTAGAAATAAATTATTTATTAAATAATTTATTATTACTTAATTAAATACAACAATTCTTAGGTAAATTGCGTCATTTAATTACCCTTACCACAAACACCACCATTCAACAACTTTCAGTAAAGAAATATTTTGTTTACCACAGCTGAACTGATTATTGGTAACAGATTTTAGGTCTGTTCCTATAAAAAATTCCTTTTCGAAGTTTCATAAAGTACTTTTATGTATCAAAGTTCGAACTGCTGAATACCAATTATAAAAGATCATTTATGGTGAACATCGTTTATGATTCATAACATAAAATTCATAGCAGAATAACAGATCTGGCAGAATAGGCCTAAATATTGTCTTAAACTGTAGTTTAGTTAAACCTACATAGGTCTATCTGTGACTTTGAATATGCCCCAATGTATTTATAGAAATAAATAGGAACATTTAGTTTTTAATTCAATTAGAACAAAGGATAAATAGCGCGATTTTTGCAATGAGTGCATTCAGATCAATCAAGTGACTTTTTCGATTTGCAAAAATCAACAAATACATTGCAACTTAAATGAAATTTTGAAAATCAAGTAGAATTGAGTTGCTAAGTAGCAGATGCATACAATAAATTAATGAAGTAGATATACTACATAGTAGTACATTCTCATCCCTGTGTGAGATGTGATTATGAAAATGAAAAGAAACAAAGTGTTCATGTTCAGCTACCTAACCGATCGCATCACATATAATTACAAAGCAGTATGAGATACCCATGTTATATGTACCAAGAGATCAACGAGAACTCATTCTACAGAAAGAAGAATATACAAAACTGTAGGTATCTCTTTTTGGAAAAGCCCTTATTGACCCTGTTAAGATAGGGAAGTTTGTGTGGGGACTCACGCCAGTTTGTAGGAAAGAGAAGTGCGGGGTAAGAGGTCTCTTGAGGCATGTAGAAAATATAAAAACCGGACTCGTGAGTCTGCTTTGTTGTTCTTTCAACGTGGAAGTTATTGATGTTGATGTTGCATTTTGAGGCGCCTCACAGTTTGTAATGTAAACACGATAGTACTCACCAGTCCGTTCTCAATCTTCCCAATCTAAACAGGGTCATTTAACTTTACATGCTTATGAAAGATGTCAACTACCTTACAAATAATCGGAGAATTCGAGATTAATGCCCATTTTCTTCACACTCAGTTAAATTCATTTTAAATATTAGTAAGCTAAGAGAAAATTAAATTTAACAAACTGTTTTGAATTCTCAGTTAAAATTTGGTTTTCTTCATGATTTCTGGAACTCAGTTATATTTAAAGTTCCATTAATGAAAACCTCCATTATTTCCATTGAAACTTCCAAACATCCAGTTTCTTCTTTGTTCTTCAAATGACTGTAAATAATTATTAATTTGTAGTCGTCGAACAATAAAGGCCCTCCGAGATAAATACACAAATAAGTTCGTATTTCGAAAAGAATATGCAGCAGAAAGGCTTGAAGCAAAGGCAAAGGGTGGCGACAGGAAGTATTTAAGTATCTATACATATCTATAAACAATACTATGGGTGCAATTAAGAGGTAGCGAGTGTTAAAGTTGCGAACAAATGTTGCAACATTGCGTTCTTTTATCAAAGCTAAATTTTTGATATGTGTTAGGGGATGGTGTCGTTTACTTTACTGGAAACTTGCCAGACATCTACAGTGAGGCCTAACGTGAGCCAGACACTTAAAATATGTCAAACTAATCGTGTCATTTAGGTTGTAGTTTTAAAGCTAATATTTATATGTTTTATGGGCAGTTTTACGGTGATGTAAGGCCCCGCTGTAGGTGTCTTACTGATAAGAAAATATTGTATCATATTTGCCCAAAGAAATAATAAAATCTTGATTTGATTCTGTTATGTAAATAGCACGATTTGTTTGACAGATTTAAAGTGTCTGCCTCACGTTAGGTCCCACTGTAGATGTCTGGCAAGTGTCAAATAAATTAAATGACACCATCCCCTAACACATATCAAAAATTCAGCTTTGATAAAAGAACGCAATGTGGCAAAATTTGTTTGCAACTTTAACACTCGCTACCTCTTAATTGCACCCGGATTGAAGATTCTTAGTATCCATTTGTTCTTAGCTACCATAGTCTGTTCGCAGAAAAAATCTTTGATAAAATGACTTATGTCTGCCGGCCCTGGGCTCTTAGTCTATTAATTTACGTAACTAATAAAACGTTTTATTAAATATTCGTTTTTTAAGTTTTTAATAAGATATATTTTGGATTCTCTTTTCAACGACGAGTTAAACTTCATCGGAATTTGACCAACTGTCCCAGATATAATTCACTTCTTAGGAAAAATAAGTTTGATTTTTGTAAACATACATAGATATACATATATACATTAAATATTCACAGACTGACAAATAACGTCAAAACATGCGCTAATGTTCTGTCAAGAAAATGAAACTAAAAAGTCACTATTTCCAAGCGTTAATGGTACTCTTGAGTTCCATTAACTAATACCTCAGTTATCGTTAATTGACGTTTCTTTAATAATGCCTTTAAATTTAACCGAAAGTCAAGAAAACCAAATCTGGAAAAACTCTGGAATAATGGCTCAATTAAATTTAACTGAAACTGAAGAAAATGGGCATAAGAGAGGGTAATGTTTTGAAGTTATTTGTTATTAGATTAACGTAAGGTCAAACTAAAAACATTTGGTTTTTCTCTATATAGTCCAGTCAAATGGTGTTTTGGTCAGGAAAAAACTATAGAAGTTTTTTTCTCATTCGTTTTTTTATGTTTTAGGGGTCACTGAATCCGAGTTTTAACTTCCTATATATCGAAAATGCACCGGCTAGAGCGTGATTAAATTATTTGTCATATTAAAGGAAGCCACTAATAGGCTATTGATTATGTCATATAGAATGGAACTAAGACGTTTCAGCGTTTTTATTGTAAAAATCATTCAATGCCTCATTGAAGATGAGAAAACCACGGAGCGTTTTTAAATGAGAGGGTGCAATTTTGAGGAGGTAACTGCAACCCTTTTGGTTTTCTGCATATAACTTGAAAACCAAGCTAAATTTCGAGAAAATTCCAAAACCTTTTCTGTAGAAAATTAAACTAACCATACCATTGGCCTATTAAAAAAAAATTGAATACATTTTTAATGTGTTAATTGTTAATACAATTTTCTTTAAAGTGACCTATTTAAAAAAGGTTTTTTAACAAAAAATCAACCTAGGTACGGTCGCTCCAAGTAGCCCATTTTTTTAATTTTTATTAGGTACGTTTACATCGACAGTATTTTAATTCTTATTTTGTACAACAAAACTTAAATTTATTTAATGAAATGAGAATAAAAAATTAATTTATTAATAATTAATGATTGTTTTTACAGAATTAAACAACTCTTTTGGTTTTTAAGTAATGAGAAAATCATACAAGAAAATTAATTCATACAAAAATAAAATCCAATTTTTCGTTTCTAGATTTGATTAAATCTATTGAATATCTTCATCCAAGTCTTCTTCTTGAGTTTTCGTTCCGTGCGAACTGTCGCAGTGCAGTGTGGACCCGTGCAATTCTTACGAAATATTAAAAAAAGCCGTTAAAAAAATATGAGATTGATTGAAATTAGAAAAAGATGATGGGTTCGACCCACACTAGTAACTTCCCATTGGTGGCCTCGAAAACCATATAAACATATTTGCCTTAAGAAATCGCACGGTACTTAAGCTATTTATGATAGTACAATTTTGATTTGTTTTTGATTATAGGTATTACTTTTTTCCTAACTCCCATCGGTATGCAGGTATTAATTATTTAAGCCATTTATTTCAAAAAAGACTATTGGCTAAGAAAAATACCAAAAATCAGCGGAGCGTACAAGCATTTTTTACTATGGGAGAGGGGCCCATCTCACTCCGTTTAGAAGTAGGGGCATTTTAGAAAAAAATGACTTAAAATGGAAAAAAAAATATTAAAAAACAACGGCAACACTTACACTAAAATACTATACCGGTTTTGAAAGCCAGAAAAGTCCTGTTTAATCCTTAAGTTAAATTTGCATGCAAAGTCAAATTGTTGATAATAAAATGAAAAAAAAAAAATTTAGTGCATTTTTTTGTTTTTAATTGTGAAGTGAGTGCCTACTTGTTTTTAAACTCTCTTTATATTCTGAACATTTATATTACAAGACTGTATGATCTAAACTGTAATTATCCTCTCTTAATTTTATCTTTAAATAAAACTTTAGTCATTGTTGAGCAATCAAAGGAAGCGGTTAGTTTTATTTAACAGGTTATGGGCCCAGTTATGTATATATAAAAAAAAATTATCATAACTTGGGCAGTATAAGTTTTTTTTTTATCGCGGAAAAAGTTTCTTTGCAATAATAACGGGGAAAGTAGAAAAACGTTGTTTTTTACAAGTAAGTTGTTAGAGTGCTGGAATACTCAATTGATTCGGTGCGCTAATTTTTTGTTGCTCGCTTTAAATAAAATGGCGGAATCTGATTATACAAGTAAGACCGCTTTCACACAAGGAAACTGAGTTGCCAGAAACTAGCTAGTTTGTCGGCGTGAAGGGTGAGAGGGGAGATTTTTTTTCTTTCCCTTACGCCCTTCTCGCCTACAAACTCCCAGTTGCCGCCAACTAAGTTTCCTTGTGTGAAAGGGGTCTCAGATTAAATATATAAATGGGGAAGCTACTTATCCTGTTGTTGGTGACACTATAAAGCATGAAAATTTGGCTGCAGCTGAGTTTCTTTGGCAGCGTGGTGATAGTAAGACACAAAGGATTATTGTGACTGCCATGGACACGCAGGCACTTTTGCATATAATAAATTGCAAGACTTCGAGGGCCATGTGGGAAAAACTCGAGACAGTCTACGAGGCGAAATCAAAAGAGAGCATTCGTAGGCTGCAACAACGGTTTTACATGTTCTCGATGGATCCTGCTGATGATGTGGCGACACATGTTTCAAAATTGCAGAGGCTTATCCAGCAATTAGCTGAGGTTGGCGAAAAGATTTCCGAATTCATGATTATCACAAAGATTTTAATGATTTGCCAGAAAATGTTAGCCATTTTTGTACAGCTTGGGAGTCTACCGCGAAGGCGGAGCTGAAAAAAAAAACAATTTGAATTCACTTGAAAAGGAAAAAAAATATATTTATTTTTTTACATGGAACTATAATTATGTAATTTATATTCAGAATTGCAGTACAAATACAAATGATTTAACAAAAACAGATAAACTTTATTCATATTCGTTGTTGTCTTTTTGCTATAATTTCTATAAAAAAAAATAATACCCCGGATCCCACCAATAAAAAGATTCCCTCAAAATTAAATTTGATCGCAGTGGTAACTGTGATTAAGCATGACATCCAATTTTGGTTCTATAACCCATCAAACACAAGCCCGACACAAGCATAATAATTGTGCGAACTCTGTCAGACGCATGCGCGAGAAGCATTTATTTCGATGAATTTGCCTCAGCGAAGTGATGTCAGCCTAATTTGTTTCTATAAGACCTGTGAAGAGGTGGTTATGTAAACATAATTTTAATCATCCTCTTAGGTGTGGATCACATCAACACCTTGCGGATCATCATCGAACAGTGTTTTGAATATCGATCACCACTTCACCTGCTGTTCATCGATTTTGAAAAGGCGTTCGACAGTGTCAATAGAGAATTTATTTGGCTTGCTTTGCGCAGGAGGGGCATCCCAGATAAATTGATTGCTATTATCAAGGCTACATATGATGGATCCAAGTGTCACGTTTTGCACAAAGGTAAGCTGTCAGAGGAGTTTGAAATCCAAAGTGGAGTTAGGCAAGGCTGTATACTGTCACTAATACTGTTCCTGTTGGTAATAAGTGACGTACTGCACGCAGCTTTGTCAAGTGGAAATGGAGGAATTCAGTGGACTCTGCAATCTCACCTCAAACATCTGGACTACGCGGACGACGTATGCTTACTCTCTCATAGGATCATGGATCTCCATCAAATGACAACAAGGGTGGAGAGAGAAGCAGAAATCGTAGGGCTTAAGATCAACTCGGCAAAAACTAAAAGGATCAGCCTTGAAACTTACTCATTAATCCAAGTAAATATTTCTGGACAACCGGTAGAGATGGTAGAGGATTTCCAATATCTTGGGAGTATTGTCTCTACGGGTGGCGGAACTGAACTGGACGTAAACAGCCGAATCAGAAAAGCAAAGGCTGCGTTCGGAATGCTGTTCAAAATATGGAGAAACAACTCTTTTAGCTTAAAGACCAAGTTACGACTGTTCCGCTCCAATGTTGAATCCGTTCTGCTTTACGACTGCAGCACTTTCCAAGCAACACAATTGTGTCTTCAAGATATCTTTAAAACTACTTTAACAAGAGCTTTCAACTCTTCAAACAATCTTAAAGAGTTCATTAAGACCCAAAAAGGACCAAAAGGGAAAAGCCAACTGTATGGGAACAAAGAGTTCTAAATAAAGTATTAGCAAGAGGTCATAAAGATATACGCTTTTTGATTGATCTTTTGAGGAGGTTTTCAAGATATCTTGAAATTGAATGTATTTTGTGTCAATAGTGTGATCTTGGAGCGAGAAGAAAATATTAAAAAATAATATCTTTCTCTTTTACACAAATACAAATGTAATAAAATTAAAATGAAATAGAATGAACTTAAAATTAGCACATGAAATCTCAATGTATATTTACGCTTTATTTTTAAGGGGCATTTTATTAGCTTTAATACCTGGTATTTTGATATGCCTCAGAAGATTTATTTCAAAATAGCGTATTCTACCCCACTAAGAATTGATGCGGCATTAAATAAATAAGTATTTAAAGGTAAATATGAAAAAAAAATAACACCAATCCATGTCGATAAAAAAGAAAGGGCATATAAGTTGTATCCCAGAGTATTATTTTACAAATAAAAGTGTATGCATAGCGTAAATATCAACTGTGTTACTTAAAAATCAACCAAATAATAGATACATAAGAAATCCAAATAATTAATTTCAATAAACATGGCGTTTTTTTTTGGACCCAAATTAGAAATATTCCTACAGGGTGCCTAATTTCTAAAGACCAAATATTTTTTGTATTGGTTTTAAATATTTTTACTACGTAAGTAAATAAAATGAGAAGACGAATTTGGTAACAAAATATTCTATAAATGTCAAAATGATATAGATGGATTAATAAAACTGTAAGAAATCCTGACCTTTCAGCCATTATTTTCTGCTCTATGGCTCTAGTGCTTTTGGGTACTGCTTGGAGCGAAATATTCTTTAAATGTCAGCAAAAAAAAAATTGGATTCTGCCAGCAATGCTGTTAACAACTGTCAAATTTCATTGAGGGATGGCTGGGATGTCTTTGGCTAAAGAATAAACCTCTGAGAAATCTGGAATTTTCAGATTTTTTGATCGGCTCCGAAGTATGCATTGGCATTTGAAACAAAATGTTTTGTCAGAATTAACTTTCTTGCATATATTTCAAGCCATTAATTATCGAATTCACTTGAACGAAAGCTTAAACGTCAATTGAGATCAATTAAAATACCTACATACATATATAACATTATTAAAGTTCAATAAAAACACCAAATTAACTGTCTTAACTAACTTCTTAAACTACTTGTGTATAAACAAATTTAGTACACTGTACACAAAACTTAAAAAATAAAATATTAAATAAAATAATAATATTAAATAAGAATTGAGTTTTCTCTGAAACTAAATTGAACAGAGTCACCCTTTACATTTTGTTTATATGAATATAAAACCTTCTTGCAAAACCATTAAAAGAGTTTTTAAGTAGTCATTAAAACATCTTTTTTTGTAATACCTTTTATTTAGAGTCAAATGTCTCTTATTAACCTTAGAATAAGAGCTGTCAAAAAATTTAATTCTTAACAAACAGTAAAAAAAGGGTTGCTTCAAATCTCCACATTTTAGATTCGACCAACAATAAGGAATAGAGAAGACACAGGAGGATTCTCTCCTTGATGTCGACCAGCGCTTCGAGGCTTCTTGATGAAGTTGACAGCATTTGGACAATGGCAGCAATACAAAATTCAGCACTTAGTCCCAGGGAAGTTGCCATGCAGCAAGTCCAGATTTCTCAGTTCAATACGAGAACCAGAGGAAGAAGAGGACGTTGTCTTCGTCGAAAAAAGGGAAACGCCCTGCCAGTCAATGCCCAGACAACTACAGTAGTCGATCTTTGCACGCCCACACCAGCGGACAAGGCGACTCCCGACACACGCGCTCCTCGCAGACGAAGCAGGACAGATGGCACCCACACTAAAGCGGTGCGATTTTCCATATGAAACCGATGACCGACGATAAAAATGCTGCCAACAGCGAATGTTTCACGTTGGTTTAGTAAAACCTTTATTCTTTTGTAGTTATAGCTTAAATAATTTCTCAATTTCCATGTTTCCAATCAACTTATTTGATAATTTTCATTTATATAACACAAAAAACACATTAGAAAGAACAAATAAAATTAACCCAAGTCAAAGACGAAATAAACAATTTTTTTTTTGTCTTTACTCTGTATTAAGATAAAATAAATACTACTTGAAGAGGAAATGTTAAGCCTTCATAAAGACGTTATAGTAAAAAAAACATCTGAAAAACAACTTCAGTATGTATTTGGAAGAGGAAAATGAAATACTCTTAATGTGCTATGAACATGCTCCTTTTAAAGACGTTTTAAAGAGCGATGGAAGGATGTTAAAAAAGAGTTTTTTTTAATAGTAAAAAAAAACACTTTTAAAGAGCATAGTAACATGTCGATAAGTGGAATGGTATTAACAAGATTGAATTAAAAGCTAATTAAGAAATGATCATCTTGTTTGGAAAACTCTTGAAGAGTTTATGTGTTGCTTGGGTTGAAAAGTCACTGACACTGTCACTAGAAAGCTGCAAACCTTCGTAAATAGATGTCTATTTATTTATTTATTATTAATCCGTTAATGGCCTAACGTTAAGAAAAAAACTTATAGCTATTAACACACAATTTAATTTACAAAACAATTTAGTTAAAAAAAAAAATAAATAAATATACATAACTACAATATATTAAAAAAGTTATCTTTAAATCTTTTGCTTTTGACGTTGTCGTTTACAGAGGAAATTAAAAAATAATAATTATTGAAAACTGAAATCAATTGATTTAGAGGACTATTCGCACCATAGTTTGTTCTGCTGAAAATCGGACGTAAAGGCAACTGACTTCTTATGCTCGTTTGACTATAGCTAAAATTAAGACGATACAGAGCTGATAGAGATATTATTGAACCATTGATTAATTTTACAATAAAACAAAGTTGGAGATACTTTCTATGTTGTAATAGTGAAGGGAGGTTTATAAGCAAGAGTCTGTGAGAATATGGGGGTAGTGTGGACCTTTGGGACCACGGAAGAAAACGAAGACAAAAACGCAAAAACCTTCTCTGGATACCTTCAAGTCTGTTTATATGAACTGAATAGTAAGGTGCCCATATAACGCAGCCGTATTCAAGTATTGGTCTAACAAAAGATATATACAGAAGCTTGAGGACGTAGGGATCACGGAAATCACGAGAGAATCGTTTAATAAAACTGAGAATTTTATTTGCTTTTTTAACTATAAAGTTATAATGGTCAGTGAACGTCAATTTAGTGTCAAGAATAACACCTAAATCAGAGAAAACAGAAAGCTTACAAAGAGAAGAAGAATCTAATATATAGTTATAATCTATAATTGTTTTTTTGCGTGTAAAACACATTGTTTTACATTTGTCAATATTCAACAAAAGTCGGTTTGTATTGCACCATTCTCTAAATCTATGAAGATCTTCTTGAAGCTGTGAGCAGTCATTAATTGAACATATAGTTTTGAAAATCTTAATGTCATCAGCATATATTAGAACAGAGGAGTTTTTTATTATGGAAGTTATGTCATTTTTATATAAAATAAATAATAGGGGGCCCAAGTGGCTACCTTGTGGGACACCAGAGTTGACATAAAATTGATCAGCGACCTCATTTCTAAAATGAACATTATAACTTCTATTCTTTAAATATGACGAGATCCATATCAAGAATTCGTCATTAAATCCTAAGGCCTTAAGTTTATGGACCAAAGTCTGGTGACACAATTTATCGAAGGCCTTACTAAAATCTGTGAACACACAATCTACTTGATTCTGATTTTCGAAGGAATCAAAGCAAAAGGAAGTAAAATGAAGTAGGTTTGTAATAGTTGACTTATTTTGGACGAAACCATGTTGATTGTCACAAATAATTGACTTACAGTTAAAGGATAACATATTACAGATAATGGACTCAAACACTTTGGGAATAACAGAAAGTTTGGCGATGGGTCGGTAATTCGTGATTTCATTCTTAGACCCCTTTTTTATGAATTGGAGTTATAAATGAACTTTTCCATAATAATGGAAAGATGGAGCACCTAAGAGATTCATTGAATAAAACAAAAAGAGGATAGGATAAATAAGACACACATTTTTTTAGCACACAAGATGGTACACCATCAGGGCCCGGGCTAAAACAGTCGTCAAGTTCTGAGACACTACGAACATATGGTAAAATTAAGTGAGTTAAGGTGTGGGAAATTTCGGTTCAGAATTTGAAGTTTGAATAGAAGGAGGCACATCGAAAGCATCTTTGAAGAAATTAGCAAACATATTTGAAATTATTTGGGCGTCATGACTTGTTGTGTTATTATATGACATATAGTTAGGGTAGCCATCAACATGTCTTTTACTTTTTACGAAGTTCCAGAAGTTTTTTGGGGTCTGTTTTAACTCATCTTCAATTTTTAAAATATAATCTGAATAAAGAGTGTTGAGATACTCAGTGAAAATATATTTAAGTTCGGAGTAAGTCCTGAAATCGTCATCGGCTCTGGTTTTGCTATATTTAAGCCATGCTTTATTTCTTTTATTTTTTAAGTTTTTTAGGTGAGTGTCAAACCATGGTGGAGTTTTAGAATTATAGCAGAATTTTCGTAATGGTGTAGTTTCATAAAAGCAGTTAAATAGAATACTATAAAATTTAAGACACATATCATCAATATTAAGGTTTAAGAGCATTTGATTCCAGTCAACATTACATAACAAATTAATTAGTTCATTAAAATTACATTTTTTTTAAATTGAATTCAAGTTTTTCATTTGAAACGAAAGGAATATTGCATACGTTTATACTGAGTGATATATTTAAAGTTGGATGGTGACGGTCTTCTTCTAATTGTATAACATCGGCTGCAGTTACAGCTACGTCAGCATTTATTGTGTCGGAGAAAAATATTAAGTCCAAATATTTATTAAAACGGTTAGCAACCCCATTAAGTTGACTAAGTCCACAAGAAGCTAGACCATCAATGACTAAGAACTCATTAGTACTCGTTGGGCTTACAGGAGATAAATAGTTGAGATCTGTTGATTTTGTCCAGTTCAAATTCGGAAGATTGAAATCACCTAAGATTAGGAGCTCATCATTTGGTTCCATTTGGTAATAAATGTTCTCAATTAAATGTATGCAGTTTTCGTAGATGCAGCTTGTAGATCTTGGAGGTATATACACAGAAGACTTGGTAACTTGAGTCGAAGAGTTTGGTATCTAAGAAAGAATTATTTAGCCAAGTTTCTGTTAGTATAATTATGTCATGTTGGAGATTGTTTATGTTTTTATAGACCGCATTGATCTTTGTCCTTAGTCCATTGACGTTTTGGTAATAAATCAAAACTAGTTGGAGCTGCTTCTTCGATGATATTGCATTGTCCGGGTTTCTTGAAAAGGGTTATGGGATGACGTTTTTATATTATGTTGTTTGTTTTCAAATTCATGTTTTACTATCCCTTTTGGCCAAAGCGATGTTGAGTTGAGAAGAAGGAAAATTGAACCTGGAACTCTTATCTTAAAAGATGCCTATTTCGAGTAGTTTCGATGGATCATTTTCTCAACTTTTAATAGCGAAGATGTACCAGTCTTGTTCGAAATAAAGGTTTTTATATCGAGGGCGTTTGTTGAAGGGTCAAGTTTAGTTATAAACAATGTTCTATGACCTTCTACAACTTTCAATCCTCTTGATATGGGTGAATTAAAATGATGGACAAGACTTGGTTTTTTGGTTGAATAAAAAAATGAAGATTTTATATTAGGTAACGTTAATGAAGATGGATTGTCATGTGCATGTGCAGGTATAGGCTCAATTGATGATGGTGAGGTTACTGGTGCTGTGATTGGGTCAAGAGATGTTGAAAAAGTAGATGGTGGTAGAGGTGATTGAAGAGGATTAGAAGGTGGAAGAGATGCAGAGATAGAATTAGAAGTGGCAGGCTTCTTCGTTGAGGGATTAACTTCACAAGATTCGGAATCAGTATCGTCAATTTTTCGCTTTAAAGATGATGTGTCATTTTGAGATCGGTTATCAGTCATTTCGATTTCATCATTATGTGATTCCGTATTGTGTATTGGAGGCGAGGTGGTTATTTTGTTAAATTTTTCGGTAAGATGCAGTAATTGAGCATGTAAATTTTCGAGGTTATATTTATTTTGTAAAACATCTCGAGTAATGTTAGTGTACGCAAACGGATCGCACTCGTCGCAAAAATAATAGAAAGATTTTCTTTCCTTGAAAAGCTTGATAGTGCTATATGGGGCGTCAATACAATCTAAATGAAATGATCTTCGACAGTTACTATGACATATTATTGAATCAATCAAATAGTCCGCAATTTGTTCGCATAAAGTGCAAGATGTCATTATAATTCAATTTTTTTATTGAGTTTTGTCTGTTAATTTTTTTAGGTCAGTGTAAAAATTTCTTTCAGGTAGGTCACGTAGTTTAGTGTGATGAATAGGTTCGTGTATCGGCTATATGTAGAATGTAGGATAATGTAGTTTTTGACAATTCGATGTTTATTTCTCGATGTGCAGACGTTGTTGTTGTTTATGTAGAATCAAAAAAAAAAACTATCGGCAGAACATCTACTAAAAATGCACTCACCGGGAAAAGATGAGACAAAACCAAAAAGGAAGTTTGTTGTATCCAAAAGAGACGGGCAATTTTTTAACATATGCAAAGATGACTTCAATTTTGATGAGGATGTGTATAATTGTCACAGGATATAGGCACCCAATTAAAATTTCGCTGCGGGATGCGGGTTGCGGGTTGCTTGCAAGGAAGAATACAAATATTTGATTGTGTGTAGCACCAATTTGCTTCAGAGGCAGCAATTGTATTGTAATAGCAAATGCAGCAACGGGCGAGCGGGATGGGTGAAAGCTTATGTTAATATACTCAATTAATAGAAACAAAAAATCTATGACTTAAATTTATTCTGTTTATCGGAAATTATATTTTTGTAAAAAAAAAGATCACATTGATACAGATCACTCGCGTGAAGATGAAATAATCAACAGAATTTGTTAAATTATTTAAAACAAGTGTTTATGAATTAAAATACAATAATTAATTAATACAAATGTCAATAATGTCGCAGAAGAAAATTTACACATTTACACTATTTGTTATTAAACTTATTCACTATCGAAATTGACTCTTTGTATAGCGAGTTATCCCTGTGGGTTGCACATTGAAACATACGAAACATCTTGAGGATTTTCTGGCCCAACCGTATCTCCAATGCCGAACTTCATGCGAGAACGGGTCAGGAGCACATAGACTCCATTATACGAAGAAGAAAGTGGCAGTGGATTGGCCATACGCTTCGAAAAGGCGATCGGTGCCTTGCATCTCAAGCAATGCAGTGGAACCCGCTCACACAGGAGGGAAGACAAGTGGGCCGGCCTAGAAGTACATGGCGAAGAACGGTCGAACAGGAATCGGCATTTCATTTCTCAGTAGTTTTTAAATTACATTTTAAACGTTTTTTTAATATCTATACCTTCTACATAGCTACTTTCAGTTGAAAAACTTAATGGTGGTCGTTATTGGTTATGTTTTTATTTTGGCAAATTAGTGTTTTTAAAAAAGATACAAATTAAAATTGTCAGTAAATGGTTTGTGTACAAAATGAAAAGTACATATGTTATGGAGCATAAAAGAGTTTTTATATTTTTTCTCGAATCAAAGCCTTTCGTTCTTAAAAATAATCGATTTTAATGAAAAAGGAACTTAAATACATATATTTTATTTGCTGTCTCACAAAATGTATGTTTGTGTGACCACTTCCATGTTTTCTCTGATGCGTAATCATCTAAACATTAAAAATTAAAAAAAAATAACATTAAGTAAAAAAACTCCCTTGAGAGCAACAGACGAAAGGTCACCCGTATTTTTAAATTAGTTCAATTCATCAGGAAGTCCCAAGGAAGTTTTTAGGAAGCTAATTTCGGTTTCAAGTGCTTCCAATTTGGCACTCATTTAGGCCAGGCTAGCTCAATACCTAAGGTGCCCGACTCTCAACCCAACGATCCTCGGTTCAAATCCCGCAAAGTCCATCAAATAAGTAATGTGTTTTTTTCAGATAAAATAATTATTGTGCATTAAGTTCGAGAGGAAAAAATGTAGAAATAAAAATAAAAGAATTTATTTCTATTTTGTTTTGTATTGTGCTTTGAAAAGGCTAGGCCTCGACAAGCCTTTTATAAGGGTTTTTAGATCTGCCTATCGAAATACTTGAACAAAACTACACTACTACATTTGTAATGTTTGAGTGTAGTTTTGTTCTATAAGGCCTTAGCGAAATAGATTGAGTACTTCCAATAAACCTGTATATGATTGCTTAAAAGCCTTTTGAGCTTCGCAATGTGGGCCAAAAGTGTTTCTCTAAGGCCTTATAGAGTCAAATTTGCTGATTAGGACATAACTTCGATAAACCCTTACAGAAGTTAAATTGTTAGTTGGGCGGTGTGCTTTAAATCCTATATATCAGGAGATATTTTGTTTGATGCATCAATGACGGCGTCAACTTCCCAACAACAATTTCTCGCTAATGCAATAACAAAATCCGACTCATTGCTTTGCTTTCTGAAAAGTTAAAAGGCTGCTAACATCCTAGTGACGCAAGCCAAAATTAATGCTGACGTTTTAATTATTGAAACGGCCATAGATTGCGATTAGAAACGCACGAGTATTGTTGTAGGAGAGGATGTTGAGTTAATAGCAATACTTATAGCACGGACTCTTGGAGACAAAAAGATTTACTTCCAAAAATCAGATAAAGCTAAAATTGAATCTTAATTATAGTGTACTCAAAGTTTAGCCACTTAACCAAAATGTCAAGCCCACATCTTGTTTTGGCATGCATCAATGGGTCCATCTCATCCCGTTTAGAAGGTAGGGGCATTTTAGAAAAAAATTACTTAAAATGGAAAAAAAATATTAAAAAACAACGGCAACACTTACACTGAAATACTATACCGGTTTTGAAAGCCAGAAAAGTCCTGTTTAATCCTTAAGTTAAATTTGCATGCAAAGTCAAATTTTTGATAAAAAAATGACAAAAAAAAAATTTAGTGCATTTTTTTGTTTTTAATTGTGAAGTGAGTGCCTACTTGTTTTTAAACTCTCTTTATATTCTGAACATTTATATTACAAGACTGTATGATCTAAACTGTAATTATCCTCTCTTAATTTTATCTTTAAATAAAACTTTAGTCATTGTTGAGCAATCAAAGGAAGCGGTTAGTTTTATTTAACAGGTTATGGGCCCAGTTATGTATATATAAAAAAAAATTATTATAACTTGGGCAGTATAAGTTTTTTTTTTATCGCGGAAAAATTTTTTTTGCAATAATAACGGGGAAAGTAGAAAAACGTTGTTTTTTACAAGTTAGTTGTTAGAGTGCTGGAATACTCAATTGATTCGGTGCGCTAATTTTTTGTTGCTCGCTTTAAATAAAATGGAGGAATCTGATTATACAAGTAAGACCGCTTTCACACAAGGAAACTGAGTTGCCAGAAACTAGCTAGTTTGTCGGCGAGAAGGGTGAAAGGGGGGATTTTTTTTCTTTCCCTTACACCCTTCTCGCCTACAAACTCCCAGTTTGCGGCAACTAAGTTTTCTTGTGTGAAAGAGGTCTAAGATTAAATATAAAAATGGGGAAGCCACTTATCCTGTTGTTGGTGGCACTATAAAGCAGGAAAATTTGGCTGCAGCTGAGTTTCTTTGGCAGCGTGGTGATAGTAAGACACAAAAGATTATTGTGACTGCCATGGACACGCAGGCACTTTTGCATATAATAAATTGCAAGACTTCGAGGGCCATGTGGGAAAAACTCGAGATAGTCTACGAGGCGAAATCAAAAGAGAGCATTCGTAGGCTGCAACAACGGTTTTACATGTTCTCGATGGATCCCGCTGATGATGTGGCGACACATGTTTTAAAACTGCAGAGGCTTATTCAGCAATTAGCTGATGTTGGCCAAAAGATTTCCGAATCCATGATTATCACAAAGATTTTAATGACTGTCAGAAAATGTTAGCCATTTTTATACAGCTTGGAAGTCTACCGCAAAGGCGGAGCTGAAAAAAAAAACAATTTGAATTCACTTGAAAAAAAAAAAATATATTTATTGTTTTACATGGAACTATAATTATGTAATTTATATTCAGAATTGCAGTACAAATGATTTAACAAAAACACATAAACATATTCGTTGTTTGTCTTTTTTTTAATTTCTAAAAAAAAAAAAATACCCCGGATCCCACCAATAAGAATGATTCCCTCAGAATTAAATTTGATCGCAGTGGTAACTGTGATTAAGCATGACATCCAATTTTGGTTCTATAACCCATCAAACACAAGCCCGACACAAGCATAATAATTGTGTGAACTCTGTCAGACGCATGCGCGAGAAGCATTTATTTCGATGAATTTGCCTCAGCGAAGTGATGTCAGCCTAATTTGTTTCTATAAGACCTGTGAAGAGGTGGTTATGTAAACATAATTTTAATCATCCTCTTAGGCGCATGAACGGGAAGTAATAATTCCGAATATTTGGTCCTAGCGAAGTATTGCACACTCAACATGAAAGCATTAAAAGCTGGTACTTCGCATGGAAAGTAGAATTGATGTGAAAATAAGGTACTGCTGAATTATTCACAAACGAGGTGACCATAGTATAGTTTCTGTTTCATCGTTAAAAAATATTGTCACGTTAAGAAATTCGAATGTTTTTAAAAATTATCTTAGTTATCTTTCTTATTATTATCTTTCTTAGCTTTCATTTCTCAGTAGATTTTTAATTACATTTTAAACGTTTTTTTAAATATCTATACCTACTACATAGCTACTTTCAGTTGAAAAAACTTAATGGTGGTCGTTATTGTTTATGATTTTTATTTTGGCAAATTAGTGTTTTTAAAAAAGATACAAATTAAAATTGTCAGTAAATGGTTTGTGTACAAAATGAAAAGTACATATTTTATGGAGCATAAAAGAGTTTTTATATTTTTTCTCAAATCAAAGCCTTTCGTTCTTAAAAACAATGGATTTTAATGAAAAAGGATCTTACATACATATACTTTAATTGCTGTCTCACAAAATGTATGTTTGTGTGACCACTTCCATGATTTCTCTGATGCGTAATCATGTAAACATTAAAAATTAAAAAAAAAATAACATTAAGTACAAAAACTCCCTTGAGAGCAACAGACGAAAGGTCACCCGTATTTTTAAATTAGTTCAATTCATCAGGAAGTCCCAAGAAAGTTTTTAGGAAGCTAATTTCGGTTTCAAGTGGTTCCAATTTGGCACTCATTTAGGCCAGGCTAGCTCAATACCTAAGGTGCCCGACTCTCAACCCAACGATCCTCGGTTCAAATCCCGCAAAGTCCATCAAGTAAGTAATGTGTTTTTTCAGATATAAATAATTATTGTGCATTAAGTTCGAGAAGAAGATCATTACTTGCATGAAAATAAAGGAGAAAATGTAGAAATAAAAATAAATGAATTTATTTTTATTATGTTTTGTATTGTGCTTTGAAAAGGCTTCTCCTAGGCCTCGACAAGCCTTTTATAAGGGTTTTTAGATCTGCCTATCGAAACACTTGAACAAAACTACACTACTACATTTGCAATGTTTGAGTGTAGTTTTGTTCTATAAGGCCTTAGCGAAATAGATTGAGTACTTCCAATAAACTTGTAAATGATTGCTTAAAAACCTTTTGAGCTTCGCAATGTGGGCCAAAAGTGTTTCTCTAAGGCCTTATAGAGTCAAATTTGCTGATTAGGACATAACTTCGATAAACCCTTACAGAAGTTAAATTGTTAGTTGGGCGGTGTGCTTTAAATCCTATATATCAGGAGATATTTTGTTTGATGCATCAATGACGGCGTCAACTTCCTAACAACAATTTCTAGCTAATGCAATAACAAAATCCGACTCATTGCTTTGCTTTCTGAATGGTTAAAAGGCTGCTAACATCCTAGTGAAGCAAGCCAAAATTGATGCTGAAGTTTTGATTATTGAAACGGTCATAGATTGTGCTGAGAAACGCACGAGTATTGTTGTAGGAGAGGATGTTGAGTTAATAGCAATACTTATTGCACGGACTCTTGGAGACAAAAATATTTACCTTCAAAAACCAGGTTAAGCTAAAATTGAATCTTAATTATAGTGTACTCAAAGTTTAGCCACTTAACCAAAATGTCAAGCCCACATCTTATTTTTGCATGCATTTACTGTTTGAGATTCAACTTCAGCCCTTTACAACAAGGGCAAGTTAAAATTATTCAAGCTTTTCGAAAAAAGTGACGATCTCTCAGAATATGTCAAAGTGTTTTCCAGAGGCAATTGAGTAGTTTTATAATGAGGATGTTGAGACCTAATGGGGTCATTAAGGGGTCAAGGTTATTAAATTGGGTCGTTAAAAAGCAATAAAATCATTAAAAAGCAATAAAATCGCGTGGTAAAAGTAATAAAAACTGTGTCCAAGTTAATCTAAAAAAAAGGCGATCACGTGAAACATTAAGCAGTAAAAATATAAAGGGGGAGCATGATGTAGGGACCCAAGGTCATAAAATTCTTCTGTTAAAACGATAGAAAAGTGGAAAATCAAATATAAGGGTCATAAAATTATTCGGGAAAAAATAAAAAAATCTTCAAGGTTAGAAAATGAAACATCCAAATCCAGTGACGGAGTAGAGAGTAAGGTATATGTGTTAATTAAAAAAAGGCAATCATGTGTAAAGTTATGCAGTAAATATATAAGGGGACCATGCTGTAAGGAGCCAATATCCTAAAATTCTTCTGTTAAAAAATCTTCAAGGTTGGAAAAATGAAAAATCTAAGATTTTCTGTTATGATTTAAACATATTGGAAATCATGGTCATAAAAATAGCCGACCGTATTTTGAAAGCAATAAAAATTGAAAGCAATAAAATTTGAAAGCAATTAAAAGTACAGGTATTAAGCCCATGTCCCTTATCTAAAATCAGCTTCGTGCATTATTTAAAGTATGTCAAAATATGTACGTACTTTTGTGTGTTTATTTATACATTCTTATACAGAGTAGGGAGTTATTGAATTCATGTAATGTCATGATTGGACGCACTTAGAGGGACAGGGGGTTGACAATAATATATAGGTATGTATATGTGTTAATTAAAAAAAAGGCGATCATGCGTAACGTTAAGCAGTAAAAATATAAGGGGGACCATGATGTAGGGAGCCAAGGCCATAAATTTCTTCTGTTAAAAAATCTCCAAGGTTAGGAAAATGAAAAATCCAAGATTTTTTTTTTTTCTTATGGTTTAAACATATTGGAAATAAAGGTCATAAAAACAGTCGACAGTATTTTGAAAGCAATAACAATTGAAAACAATTAAAAGTGCAGGTCATAAACCTATGCCCTAAATCTAAAATCAGCTTTGTGTTGATGTGAAGTGGTATTTTTTGCATGATTTAAAGTATGTCAAAATATGTATGTACTTTTGTGTGTTTATTTATGGATTCTTATACAGAGTATGGAGTTAGCTGGTATTGAATTTATGTGATGCTATGATTTGACCCATGATTTTAGGAGTTGCTTTATCCATTGTAATTTTTCATCGCCTTTAAAATAAACGATGTGATTTATAATATTATCACAAAGAAATTTAGCTACTTCATGATATTTGGTGAATCCACCATTCCAGTGCAAACCATGATGGTTTTGATACAGCTATTTTGCCTGTCTTTTTAATGATGTTGATAAATCCTTAAAGTCAAACGGAGGTGTGATTATAAAGTGTTGATAGTTACGTTCACGCAGAATAGCTATTTCTTTAACTATAAACTTATCATTAGGTCCTCTAAAACCTTGAATATCAACGATGAATACCTACCATTGCTAGAGCTGACGTGTTCTTGATTAAGAGTTAAATTGAAGTAAATCATTTAAATTTTTCGATATACTAATTGACTAAGAGGATTGTAGTTCAATTATGCAACTCTAAGCAATATGTTGATGTATTTGTCAGTAGTTGCTTAGCTGTGTTAATTGAACTGATAATTTTACTAGTAAGATGTTTTATACATGTATTGAAAAGTAAGAATTAACGGGGTATGTATGTATGCAAGTTGGTGATGCGTGAAATGTAACCTCAACCATATTATAAAAAAAAACAACCTGTAATAGCCCGGGAGCCCGTGACATATTTTAGGCAGTTACTCCACCATAGATAATTATGCTGGTATATGGTTAATTTAGTGTCATAATAAAGCCTAGTGAAAGTCAGCTGGCTGAGCGCGGATGGGTGTGGCTGCAGCAGCCCCTCAAACATGTAAAAAAAAAGTTGGGTTGCGAATCCACCAAAGCTAAAATTTGATTATATGATAGTTAACACCTTATATTATGCAAAAACAAAAGTCAGCTGGCTGTATGCGGGTGGAAAGACCGTCAGCTGACGTAGTGAAGAATGCACGCACAGAACCACGGTAAGAAGCCATGCTCACAATTCACTACGCCAGCTGACGGTCTTTCCACCCACATACAGCCAGCTGACTTTTGTTTTTGCATAATATAAGGTGTTAACTGGCATGTAACCAAATGTCAGCTTCGGTCGTATTACCTTTCTAAAGTTATCCTGCAAAACGTGTATTATATGCGTGCAGTTTAAATCGTAATCTAAAGATTTTGTGTATGACGCATTTTATTTTACTTAATTTTATTGACTGCACTCAAAGGGTTTTATAGTAAGCATACACATTAAATGAACACAAAATAAAAAACCCATTTTATTCATTGAAATTTGAAAAAAATTGCGTAGGCTAGATAAAATGGTAAATCTAAAAATCAATTATTAGTGGAGGCTAGATAGTATTTTAATCAAGAACTCCGATTTGAATGATTTTTTTTTTTAAATGTTTAAATTCTAAGTAGGCTACTTAGAATTTAAACATTTTTTACAAAAAAGGTCACGAAGAAGGAATAATTATTTTTTTTTTAATTTAGGAAATAAAATTTTAAAAAAGTTTACAATTCAAAAATTGACGCTTTCAGCTTTTGTTTAATTTCAAAAAAACAACATTTTTCAAAAAAAAAGTTATTTTGTAATATTATTTGTAAAAATATATAAATTAAGTACAAAACAATTTAAATATTTATAAAATATTTTTTTACTTTGTATTTAACCTTCCGTTAGTCGCGCGCACCTCACAGGTGCATAATTTTTTTAAATTTGGCGGCAAAGTCATACCCAGTGGTTTAGGCCCCCATACTTTCGTCTACCTTCCTTATTTTCTTTGCCTTAGAGGTCAATACGTCCGCGACCTCCGTCCGTCTCACATCAGAGGCGAAACGGGTGTAATAACACCACACAGGTGCAACGCTAAACTAAATAAGTAATTTTTTCAAATGTATGATTTTCAATGTTTTCTTCTTAATTTTTTGCATTGCGTTGATGAAAATATGGATGAAAGGTCGTGAAAAGTTTAAAACTTATTTCAGTTTGTCTTAATTTTGTTATTTCATGGTTTTTATTTGTGAAATTGTTAAAGGTCTTTTTTTTATTTTTATTCGTTACTTTATTACTTATTAAAAAAAAATAAAAAAAATGCAATATATATATTATTTACAAACATTTTGTTGTTAACTATTTCATTTATGGGCTCACAGTGCACCCAGACATTTAAAAAATTTTGTTTTCAGTTCCAAATTGACATTATCCGATATTCTTAATATACATAACATTATTTTTTAAATTAAATTAATAGGTATGTATGTAAGTATTATTAATTATTTTGAATTGATTAAAACAAACTGTGTATATAAGCGGGTTTTATTATAAATAATTTTGAACTTTTATATTAAATATTACTATTAAAAAGATATATATTATTAAATATTACTATTAATATTATTATTAGGTACTATATGTTATTTTAATTGCAAATAAAAAATAATCTAAAATATCCCCGTGAATATAAGCTGGTTTTACTGTACTAAGTTTTGAAATGTATATTAAATACAAAATAAAAAAATATTTTATAAATATTTCAACTGTTTTGTACTTAATTTATATACTTTTACAAATAATATTACAAAATAACATTTTTTTTGAAAAATGTTGGTTTTTTGAAATTTAAAAAATGTTGAGCTGAGAGCGTCAATTTATGAATTGTAAACTTTTTTAAAATTTTATTTCCTAAATTAAAAAAAAAAATCATCCAAATCGGATCAGGTTCCCCGGGTTCTTGATTAAAATGTTATCTAGCCTCCACTTATAATTGAATTTTAGCTTTACCATTTTGTCTTGCCTACGCAATTTTTTCAAATTTCAATAAATAAAATGGGTTTTTTTATTTTGTGTTCCTTTAATTTGTATATTTACTATAAAACCCTTTGAGTGCAGTCAATAAAATAAAGTTTAACGCACCTATTATGAATCGCGAGTCGCAAGAAATATTTGGCGAATCTGACTTTTGGCATTACCGTTTATAGCTCACACAGCTTTATTCAACTAAAATTTCAAAAATTTGTTGAATGGAGATGTTGCTCTATTCGAACGCCGCAGTTTGATTTTCTCTAAACAACGCCATAAGTAATTTTAAAAACGTTCGACTTGAGTCGAACGTTCGACATGCGTCATACACAAAATCTTTAGATTACGATTTAAACTGCACGCATATAAAACACGTTTTGCAGAATAACTTTAGAAAGGTAATACCACCGAAGCTGAAATATAGTGTGAGATAGTTCACACCTTATATTATGCAAAAACAAAAGTCAGCTGGCTGTATGTGGGTGAAAAGACCGTCAGCTGACGTAGTGAATTGTGAGCATGGCTTCTTACCGTGATTCTATGCGTGGCGTGCATACTTTACTACGTCAGCTGACGGTCTTTCCACCCGCATGCAGCCGGCTGACTTTTGTTTTGGCATAATATAAGGTGTTAACTATCATATAACCAAATTTCAGCTTTGGTGGAGTCGCAACCCAACGTTTTTTTTTACATGTTTGGGGGTCTGCTGTAGCCACATCCACCCATGGTCCGCCAGCTGACTTTCACTAGGCTTCATTATAACGTCAAATTTACCATATACCAAAAGATAAGCTGTGGTTCTGTGATCACCAAAATCTGTCACGGGCTCCCAGACTATACGGATTTGGATACATGTAAAATAAAAGTTTAAGGGCATAAAATGCTTGAATGTTAGATGTATGTCAAGTTAGCACTACATTTGTGGAAATTCAAAAAAGTAAATATGCAGTTAATTGTAGCTTTTTAGTGTAAATTAGTTGTGGAAAAAAAAAATTTGTAGCTCTACTATTTTTTAAAAACATGGTAAGTAGTGCTAACTTGATATCAACTTTGCACTACACTTTGTGAAATTGCAAAAAACTAAGTAAGCAGTTCGTTGAAGCTTTTTAATAGTAAATAAGTTGTGGAAAGAAAAAAATTCTAAAAAAATTATTGAGTACTATTTTTAATATTAAAAAAAAAAAATAGTATGTAGTGCTAACTTGATATAAACTTGGCACTACACTTTTTGAAATTTTAAAAACTAAGTACGCAGTTAATTCTATCTATTTAGTAGTAAATTAGTTGTGGAGAGAAAAAAATTCCAAAAAATTTGTTGCCGTAATTTTTTTAAAAAATAAGAGTAGGTAGTGCTAACTTGACACTGGTGAACTCAGCCATTAAAAGGGGAAATTCGAAAATAAAACATGCCATTATTTAAAGCTTTTTAGTAGTAAATTAGTTGTGGAGAGAAACAAATAACAAAAAATTTGTTGCCGTAATTTTTTTAAAAAATAAGAGTAGGTAGTGCTAACTTGACACTGGTGAACTCAGCCATTAAAAAGGGAAATTCGAAAATAAAACATGCCATTATTTAAAGCTTTTTAGTAGTAAATTAGTTGTAGCGAGAAAAACATTCCAAAAAATTTGTTGCCGTACTTTAAAAAAAAAATAAGAGTAGGTAGTGCTAACTTGACACTGGTGAACTCAACCATTTAAAAGGGAAATTCGAAAATAAAACATGCCATTATTTAAAGCTTTTTAGAAGTAAATTAGTTGAAGAGAGAAAAAAATTTCAAAAAATTTGTTGCCGTATTTTTTTAAAAAATTAAGAATAGGTAGTGCTATCTTGACACTGGTAAACTCAGCCATTAAAAAAGGAAAATCGAAAATAAAACATGCCATTATTTAAAGATTTTTAGTAGTAAATTAGTTGTGGAGAGAAAAAAATTCCAAAAAAATTGCTGCCGTACTTTTTTAAAAAAATAAAAGTAGGTAGCGCTAACTTGACACTGGTGAACTCAGCCATTAAAAAGGGAAATTCGAAAATAAAACATGCCATTATTTAAAGCTTTTTAGTAGTAAATTAGTTGTCGAGAGGAAAAAAATTTGTTGCCGTACTTTTTTTTAAAAAATAAGAGTAGGTAGAGCTTACTTGACACTGGTGAACTCAGCCATTAAAAAGGGAAATTCGAAAATAAAACATGCCATTATTTAAAGCTTTTTAGTAGTAAATTAGTTGTGGAGAGAAAAAAATTCAAAAAATTTGTTGCCGTAATTTTTTTTTTTTAAATAAGAGTAGGTAGTGCTAACTTGACACTGGTGAACTCAGCCATTAAAAAATGAAATTCGAAAATAAAACATGCCATTATTTAAAGCATTTTACTAGTAAATTAGTTGTGGAGTGAAAAAAATTCCAAAAAATTTGTTGCCGTACTTTAAAAAAAAAATAAGAGTAGGTAGTGCTAACTTGACACTGGTGAACTCAGCCATTAAAAAGGGAAATTCGAAAATAAAACATGCCATTATTTGAAGCTTTTTAGTAGTAAATTAGTTGTGGAGAGAAAAAATTTCAAAAAAATTGCTGCCGTACTTTTTAAAAAAAATAAGAGTAGGTAGTGCTAACTTGACACTGGTGAACTCAGCCATTAAAAAGGGAAATTCGAAAATAAAACATGCCATTATTTAAAGCTTTTTAGTAGTAAATTAGTTGTGGAGAGAAAAAAAATCCAAAAAAATTGTTGCCGTACTTTTTTTTAAAAATAAGAGTAGGTAGTGCTAACTTGACACTGGTGAACTCATTATCAGTAGTAAATAAGTTGTGGCGGAAAACACAGCTGATCGTGTCCGAAACCACTTGATAAACGAACCCAAAACCGGATCCAAAACTATTCCAAGTCGGGTCAAATTAGTTTGCAAATTAGAATCACCACGGAGCCATTATGTAGTGTTTTGCAGTGTTTCCAGGTGGGCTATTTTTCCGGCCAAAATGGCTGGAAAAAAAAACTTTGGTGGGAAAAATGGTTCAGTTTCAAAAGCTCTGAAAAACTTTTGTATGAAAATATCAATACATCTGAGCTAGACTGAACAACATAAAACAGAAAGAGAAAACAACAAAAATAAACGTTTAATACTACGTTTTCATTATAACCGAAATGAGGTAATATCGGAATTTGGCAAAAAAGCGTTTACATTATCAAATTTGCTAATTTCGTTTGATATCTCATTTCATTTTGAATTTTGAATTTGGAAGGTAAGTGGAATCCAGTTGCTGCAGATATTGTTGACGTTTTTCTTTTATTGCCTTGTACCTTTCACACAAAGAAACAAGATTGCCAGAAATGTTTGTTTTTTCCATACAAAGTCTATTAGGGGGGTTTAGATGGAACAACATGCTGTACAGAATGATGTTGTATAACTTGATGAGAAAAATAACTGTAAACGCAACTTTGCGTTTACATGTAAAATGATGTTTAACAACATCACTTTGGTTCGAATCTTTGAAGTAAAACGTATACGGTGCGGAAAATGTCAAAATTAATATAAGCCTTGATGATGAAAGTAATATTGAACGGTGAAGAGGAGGAAAACAAAATATCAGAGCAGAAAAAACGTATATGGATGAAGAAATGGGTACAAAATAGGCCAAAATATTCCCACATAAACTTGTTGCAAGAATTTAAACTAGCAGCTTAATCGGATGATAAGAATTATTTGAGGGAATCGTACCACAAGTTTAGGCAGTAAACTTCTTCCAATCCGAAAGATTTTTCACTTAGTATTACTTTTTTAATTGCCGCCGGTAACTCGATCGTATAGCATTATTTGTTCTTTTTCAAACCCTCTACTGTAATGTTCGGTTCAACCTCTTTATGTTTATCCAATAACACTTTGTATTCTTAACCTTTTATAACACTTTTTTTTATAAATCTCTGATGAGACCTATATACAGACAAAAAGTCCCTCCAGAACAGGCCGACTCCACAAGCCATAGAGATGTCCAACATCACAACCACAATCCAATCAACAAACAGTGCATTTTTACTCACTGGGCAAATCATGTCATGTCGTTTATTAGCCTTTCACAACTACTTCTAAATTTTACAACAAAATCCACTTACACATTCAAGAAAACCAGAAAAAACTCACACGCACATGAAACGTCATCTCATGGCCAAGCTTCGAACAGCCCTCCATGTCTTGTTCAAAACGTTATTTTTTTTGGACATGTTGCTGCATGGACATGGATTATTTGGACTTTATGAGATTTTTTTTTAGACATGTTCATAGTCTGGGCATCGTTCATGGACCGTGGAGGCGGCCCGGAACGGAGTATTTGCTATGGTAGCGATTTTCCGCTTTTTTTGGTCTACAACCTTCGTATGTTGACCGGACGAGAATTTTCTAGAAATGAAAAATAAAACCAAGTTGTATCAACATCTTTTTACATAGGTTGTATGGTTTGACAATCTAGCACGTTTTAAAAATATTTTGAAAACCGTACAACATGGTGTGTCAAGCGGTTGTTTTTGCGTTCATATTATACAACATCGATACATTTACGCGATGTTGTACAACATGTTGTTCTATATAAATCCTCTATTGGCTGAACGCACATTACGGGCAGTGTGAGAAGGAATGTGAAAAAATCTCCTCAAACGTTGACCGGGGAGATTTTTTTTCATTCCCTTTACTTTTTGCCCTTCTTGCCTACAAACTACCAGTTGCCGGCAACTCAGTTTCCTTGTGTGAAAGTTGACTAACCTTTCCTAAAAGCTAAAAGTTGCTAGCAACTCAGTTTCTTCGTGTAAATCCAAGAATTCAATGTAGGCAGCATATAAAGGCTCTCCCAAACCAATGCGAAACATTTGGTGCGGCGAAGAAACATTCGCAGTTGGCGTGGGCACTCTCATTTTTCATCCTGTAAATAAATTTTGAAATGCGAATGTTTCTCCGCCGCGTTGGAAAGGGCACTCTCATTTATCACCATGCGAATTAATTTTGAATGACGAATGTTTCTTTGCCGCACCGAATGTTTCGCATTGGTTTGGGATAGCCTTAATACACTGGATAGCGAATTCATATAAGACCGCTTTCACACAAGGAAACTGAGTTGCCAGAAACTAGCTAGCTTCTCGCCTACAAATTCCCAGTTGCCGGGAACTCAGTTTCCTTGTGTGAAAGCAGTCTAATAATCTTGAAGCAAAGACCGCTTTCACACAAGGAAACTGAGTTGCCAGAAAAAAGCTAGATTGTAGGAGAGAAAGGTAAGCGGGGATATTTGTTTTCTTCCTCTGACGTCCTTCTCTCCTTAAAACTACCAGTTGCCAGCAACTCAGATTCCTTGTGTGAAAGGGGTCAAATTAAAGGAAAATTATAACAGTGCAAGGATACAATAAATTTTTGTTAACCATTGGCCTCGTCCACTAACCAACTCCTAGCAATCCGGATTGGTTTATGTTATTGTAATCCCGTATGAAAAAAACAGCTGCCGATAAAACAGCTGTTCCCAAAAAAGAAATCTCAACCTATCCCAAAAATTCTTGTATACTCAGCTATTTGAAGACAAATTTCAAGAACAGCTGACTTCAAATTTAAATTTTACGTTGAGTTGTGTGCTTGTGTTGACATGCCGCCTCTACTGGCCATAAACAATGTCCATAATCCAATCTGCAATCCAATCCACAATCTGATTTGTTGAATTGTGTGCTTGTGTTAACATGCTGCCTCCACTGGCCATTAACAATGTCAATAATCCAATCTACAATCCAATCCACAATTTGATTTGTATGGATATGTCACTGCTTGGACATGGATTTTTGCGACTCCATTGTTTTTTTTGACATGTTCCATAGTCATGCCAACGTTCATGGACTGTGGAGACGGCATGTAACCAATCCGGCTCTGATCGTTCACAAACATACACGGATAGTCCCAATTTACATTGCACCAATGCCAATCTTTTGTTCGTAAGTAGGTGAAGGGAGTGAAAAGTGAGGGGTAGGGCCCAAATGGCTTGTACAACAAAACTCGAACGGTTTTTCCAGTCTGTTTATGTTCTCTTTCACTTGCTTTCCAGTTTTTTGTGTGTGTTCCGTGTCAGTGTGCCGTTCGTTTGATGGTGTTAGTGAATCTCAAAGAAAAATGAAGAGAACAGCAATACATTGAAAAAATCGTTCTGTGTGTACATTTCACACGATTTCTGGAAAAATCTTCGTGGAAAAATCGGGCAGTGTAGATCGGGACATACTGGGGCCTATTTCAGCGCTACTACATCAGTTACATCAACTACATCATACAACTACTTTCTACAACTACACCAACTACATCTTTCTGTTTTTGTAGTCAGTGACAGTCAGTCGACACATACGGACGTGCTAGCGGACAAAAATAGTCAGTGAATTTTAAACCACCCCTTATTAAAAAAGGAACAAATACAGGTATACCTGGCGGTTACCTGACCGAAATAAAAAAGGGTTTATCCCATACAATAAAAATACAGATTAATGTGTAGTGCAAGTTTTATTTTAAACAAATGATTGTGTTGTTAATCCGTTATAAAGTAATTTAAATAACAAAACGAAAAGTAGCTAATCCAGTAATGGATGAGCCGCTAAATCCGGAATCAGCATTCGAATCATTAGAGGCGTTGCTGAAAAGGATTGTCAATGATTTGGGCTCCGAATACGGCCCGAGATTATTAATGACAATAAATAGTATAGTCAAGTCAAACAACAACGGAGGCAATGAAGACCAAAACATCAGAAACAACGAGAATGAGGTCATGGAAACTGAGTGCATAGACAGTGAAAAGGAAGGAGCTATTACCTCTTGTAGCGAAGAGGAGTTATTGAGCGAGGAAGAGGTGAGCAAGACCTGTAGTAGCTCCGAAGATGGCAGCGAATCACCTGGGCAGAAACGACCCCGAAAGTCAAGAAAGGCAGCCACCATGCCAAAAAAGCAGCAGACGGAACCATTGAGCCATAAAGCCAAAACAGCTTCAAACTCTTCAACCATAGCTGAAAAACTCACGTCAAACCAGCCACCAAAAAAGTCACCAGTCCAGCTACCTACACAACAACTGATTACTGGTTATCTGACAACGAAGCAGCCAGCTCCCATAGCCGCAGTCAGCAAGGCAACTTCAACCCAACCTGCAACACGACCATTGAAAACATCAACCCAGTCATCCACTCCTAATAAAACCACTACCAACCTAGCCAAGGCCCCAGGAATGCCACCAATTCTCTGCTTTTCGGGAAACATTGCTAAAATCAGCAGGTTCTGCAAAGGCAGGCAATTTAGTGTAATATTTAAGAATCCGAATACTAAAATTACGATAATCAGCGCAGGAAACCGGGATTCTTTCCAGGAAGTGAAAAAATTCCTCAAGGAGCGAAAGATCCAATATAACTTCTACACGCCACGAGAAGACAGGAAAAACTTACTGCTCCTAAAAGGGATTCACCACTCGCATGAAGCCATTGAAGTGGAAGACGAGCTCCGGATTGAAGGACTGCCAGTGGTGAATGTCACACCATTTAAAGCCAAGAAGGGACCAGGTAAGGTATACAACAACTTTGTTGTAGAGCTGGGAAAATCCTGTGACGTCAGCGAGGTCTACACGAAGACCTTGATCATGAACCAGAGAGTGCACTGGGAGCGATTGAAATCCAATGACCTTGTACAATGCCGAAACTGCCAGTGGTTTGGACACGTTGCAACAAACTGTGGACGCCAATACGTATGCGTGAAGTGCAAGGAGGAACACGATCCTGGAGTGTGCAAGCGCAAGGAAAAAGCGGTATCGGACGTATGGTGTGCGAACTGCCAAAAGGAAGGTCATCCAGCAAGTTTAAGGGTTGCCCAACTCTTAAAGCAAAACTGGCCGAAAGGAACAAGGTCCTGGCCGAGAAAAAATCTCAAAAGGAGTTTTTTGCCAAGTCCGCCTGTACCGTAACCCGCCCAGCAGTTAGTTTCGCTAACGTGGTCAAAGGATGCACATCAACCAAACCAGCAGCTTTCAAGAACCAGCAGCAGAAACAGCCACAACCAACAAGGACCCCAGCCAAAACCATTTCAGCAAGTACAGCACCAGCAAAGATATCCAGACCAACATCAGCTTCATCAGCGATGAACCTCAGCTCTGAAGTGCAACGTATTTTCGGATCCAACCTCATGTCTGTGATGGAAAAAGCTAGGAGTGCTGTACCACATAACTATGGTCAGCTAAGCGAGGGGGAAAAGTCCGTGGCGCTGGCCACATTCATATTCCAGTTATGCAACTAAAGAAACTCCGAACACTGACGTATGACGCAAACCTGTTATACAGCCTGGAAAGAAGGACGTCATTCAACTTGTTTATGAAGAACAACAACCCAGACATTGCGCTCATCAGCGAGACCAACGTAACCAAATGCAACAACATTGACATCATTGATTACAAAACTTTCCGGAAGGACAAAAAGGAGGACCGGAAAGGCACAGCTATTTACTTGCGGAAGAAACTGTCGCCCAACACCAAAGAAGTCACCATTTCTGGTCTGAAGACTAGTGAAGTCACCGCCGTCACCATACAAATAGGAAGAGATGAGACCTTCGCCATCATCGGCGTGTATTTCAAATGCCATTCAAGCATGAGAAATATACAAAGCGACCTACACGTCTTCAACAGCGTACTTCAAAGGAGCAGATATGGACTAATCGGCGGAGACTTCTATGCAAGACATCACATTTGGCTGGATATCACAGTTTCACCCGAGGGAAAAGCGATTGCAGACTGGTTGGACGCTTAGGTTGGGTTAGGTTAAAAGGGGTGATGAAGCGGCAAGCCGAATCATCTCACTCGGATCTCAGTGGATCCATTGTGCTCCCCGGGAGTTGACTTGGGTAGGCGAAAGGATGGGTGGGGAGAGGACATGGTGGGTATCATTTAGGGCTTATTGTGGAAGGAGCCTCACTGAACCATCCTGAAATCTGAATAAATTTCATGATGTTTGCAGGTGGCAAAATAGAGACGCTATCTAAGTCGTTGAAGAAGTATTCTCCGAGAGTTGCTCTTCTGTTTCTAGCTAGGCTGGGGCATTTGCAAAGGAAGTGGTATGAGCCCTCCACCGCCTCCTCGTCTTGACACCCTCTAAGAACAAGACAGACTATTTACTAAAGCTAAGCAGGCCCCAATTATCCCTTTTAGTTGGTATACTCACGGGTCACAACTCCATGGGAACCCACTTGAGTAGAATGGGCATCAGCTCATCTGTCTTGTTCTTAGAGATAGGTCAGATGAGCTAATGCCCATTCTACTCAAGTGGGTTCCCATGGAGTTGTGACCCGTGAGTATACCAACTAAAAGGGATAATTGGGGCCTGCTTAGCTTAAGTAAATAGTCCGTCTTGTTCTTAGAGAGCAACGGCCACAAAGTCCTTGAAACACGACAGGAGTCCAGTGTTGACCACTGGTCGTTAGTAGCTTTTAAGAAACTATGGTGAATTCTACATTTTTCTTGTTCAAGAGGCATAAGTACCCAGGGTATGACTTGGCCCGGTTCAAGTGTTGCCCCGTTTTTGGCCAGTTCGTCTGCCCTTTCATTACCAAAAATGTCACGATGTCCTGGGACCCAACGAAGGGTAACTGTGTTTGCTGCCCCCAACGATTTTAGTTCGCTGCGACAGCAATCAATCAGTTTGGATTTAGTGACGGTTGATGATATGGCTTTGATTGCAGCCTGACTATCTATGAAGAAATCAATGTTTTTTCCCGTCAATTCAAGCGTGGAGAGATGCTTTGCAGCTTCACAAACTGAAAGGACCTCTGCTTGAAAGACGCTACAGAAAATCGGTAGTTTTATCGATTTGTTTATGGATGGGTTTTCTGAAAAGATGCCGGACCCTACCCCCTCGTCTGATTTGGACCCGTCACTGAATACCGAGATATGATCTTCGTTAATGACCCGGTTTTCCTTCCAGAGTTCTCTTGATGGAAAGTCTGTAAGTAGAACTGGGTTGAAGTCAATATGCGGTAAAATGTAATCCGTTTGAATATTAATATCAGTGAAATTAATTATCGTCTTGTGACCATAGTGGCCCCCTTTCCAATAATTGCACTCTTTTAATCGAAGAGCGCTTTTGGCCGCCAGCTCTTTTGTAAAAAGATCAAGTGGGACAAGCGAAAGGAAAGCTTCTGGGGCTGCTGTTGGTGTGGTTCTCATGGCACTTGTTGTATCTATACATGCGAGTCTTTGGATTTTTGTCATGGTCTTGAGATTGGTGGCTTTGTCGAGTGCTGGCCACCAAACCAAACATGCATATGTTAATATTGGCCGTATGATGGCTGTATACATCCAATGAATGGTTTTAGGGCTAGGCCCCTATCTCCTACCAAAAATTCTACTGCAAGTGTAGAATGCTATCGACGCTTTTTTCTCCCGTTCTTTAGTGTTTTCTTTCCAGTTTAGTTTACGATCAATTATCAGTCCAAGATATATTGCCGTACCCGTAATATGGAGCGGTGTCCCATTTATAGTGGGAGGGTTAATAGTTGGAATATTATGTTTTCTCGTAAACAAAACTAGTTCATATTTAAGTGGGTTGACATTAAGTCTACAGCTATTGGCCCAATTACTGAGCTTGTCAAGGGCTGATTGCAAGAGATCACGAAGTGTGGAAACAAATTTTCCAGAGGTCATTGTCACGATGTCGTCTGCATATGCCACGACTTTGACTCCACTTTGGGTTAGATTGACCAAGACCTGATTAAAAACCAGGAGCCAGAGTAGCGGTGATAATACCCCACCCTGCGGTGTACCCCTACATGTTCTGACTTTTAGCTTGCTATCGCCCAGTTCCGCATTTACAAGTCTAGTTTGAAGCATAGAGACGATCCAGTTTGATAACAAAGGGTCAATACCGGTAGAGTCTAGGGCTTGCCTGATTGATTTACTTTCGACATTATTGAAAGCCCCTTATATGTCTAGGAAAGCTCCTAGAGTGAATTCTTTATAATGGATTGATATTTCAATTGTACCGACCACCTCATGAAGAGCTGTCTCAACAGATTTGCCCTTCATATATGCATGCTGGGCCTGTGAGAAAACATCATCACTTAGTTTAAGGCGAATATGGGTCTCAATTAGTCTTTCTAATGACTTAAGAAGAAAAGAAGATAAACTAATTGGTCTAAAATCCTTCGGTTCAGTGTGCGTGGGCTTGCCAGCTTTTGGAATGAAGATGACATTGACCTCTCTCCATCCTGAAGGAATACAGGTTGTATTTAAACATCCCCTAAAGATATCCACGAGGATTGGAACAATTGTATCTTTAGAGCTTTGGAGCATAATTGGAATTATACCATCGGGCCCTGCGGACTTGTATGATGAGAAAGAGTCAATTGCCCTGGCCACTTTCTTACTATCTACTATCTCATTGCCTTTTTGAGAAATTACACCTATGTGATGGCCTCTGTCCCCAAGAGGTATGTCATTGACACACCCTGTGAAGTGAGTACTCATAAGTGACTCTAAAATCTCAGAGCAGGAGTCTGTCCAAGTCTTATCCGGTCTTTTTAGGAAGCCTGGAGGGGTGTACACCTTTGACATGACTTTCCTGAGCCTAGCAGCATCATTTGTTGACTCAATGTCTGTACAAAATTTCCGCCAGGCTGCTCTTTTGGCATAGGTTGTTCGGTTCTTATATTCATTTTTGCTGATCTTGTAAAGATCCCAGTCCGCATTGGTATTGCTGTGTTTCGCTCTGTTGAAAAGCCTCTTTGAGTTTTTCCTTAGGACAGAAAGCTCGTTTGACCACCAGATGGGGTTGACTTTACCTTTTCCTTTGGTTATTGGGCAAGAGCTATTGTATGAGTTATGAATAGATGTTGTTAGTTCACTAACGCGTTTTTCAATCTCTGAACAGTTTAATAAAGGTTGACCCACATAACTACCCCAGGATGAGGCCATTAACGTATTAAAGGCTCCCCAGTTTGTTTTCCTAGGGTTCCTATAGGGCTTAGGGGTTTCTATATCATGTTCAATTTGGAATGCTATCATTCTATGATCATAGTATGTAACTTTATTTGATACTTTCCAGTCACTAATCCGAATAGAATCAGAGTTCGTGGAAAGCGTTATATCGAGCACTTCTCTTCTATTTCTCGTAATGAGGGTTTTTTCATTACCTCTATTTAGTATCACAATATTGTTTTTAATAATAAATTCAATAAGCGACTCACCTCTTGTATTTGTGTCATTGCTGCCCCATTGCAAATGATGAGCATTGGAGTCACAGCCTGCCAGTAGGTCCCAACCGTTCTTAACCGATTCTGCTACTAGGTCATCAAATGCTGTAGATGGAGGCGGCCCCGGTTCATCACCTGGCATGTATACAGAGGCTAAGATCAGGGCGGGGCCCCTTTTCTTTCGCACCTCACCGTCGTCATGTCTGAGCTACAATGAGGAGATAGGAGGAATAGATTTATTGGACGCTTACCAGGACCAGCATTGATTGGTGCTTGTTTCTCAACTTAAACCAATTTTTCCCCGAACACCATCTACACTAGATTTTTTTATTTCAACTTCTAATTTTGTTTGTTTGCTTCCAGAAATCTGCAACTACACCTGTAAACTTGTGACCAGCGACTCGGATCATGAAGTTCAGTTAGCATCAAGCTCCACCAACCCATCTGCCTAGCAACAGAGCCAACAGAGAACTTCATTTATTATAGACGACTGGATACTGAACAACTCCAACGGGACATAAAAGAAAATATTACGCTTCCCCCTTCAAACCGGAACCTGCTAGACAGTGAAATAGACGCTGCTAAAGATGGTCTGGAGCAAGCTGTCTGTGATGCATTGGAAGTCCAAAAGCGGCCTAGGACGTCAAGGGATAGGTACCAACATCTTCCCGTGTACATACAGAATCTGTACGCACAGAGACAGCGGCTGAGGAAACGGCTCCAAAGGATACATCAGAGAGAGCTGAACACCACCAACAGCAACTACCGGACGGTTTGGAGCGAGTTGCGATGTGTCAACGTCATGTTCCGAAACTCTGTGCAGCATCATAACAACATCCAGTTCAAGAAGCGGCTACAAGCAATCAAGCCAGCACCAGAAGCTTTCAAGAACATTAATAAAATCATTGGAAAACAGGACCCAATTCCGGAAATCCTGATTCACAACAATATTGAAGTATCATCAACACAAGACAAAGTGGAAATGTTCGTCAAATATTTCGAGGGAAACTTCACACCAAACCCACCTGATAATCCAGCGTTTCTGAACGAAGTCGAAGCATCCATTCAGCAAACCCTGCGGCCAAATCCGGAAAGCGTCGTCTTTAGTGACTCCAACCCAGCAAGTGACCCAACCGATAGCACAAATCTCTGCAATATGGAGGAGGTAGCAGACATCATCGGGAATTCAAAGCCAAAAAAGTCAGCCGGACCAGACGGAGTCTCAAACTACATCCTGAAAAGGCTGCCACATGCAGTGATGATCCTTTTAACTATCATCATGAACAACTGCATCAATAACTGCTACTTCCCCCAAAAGGTGGAAAACAGCTATGTTCGTGGTCATCACGAAGAAAGGCACTAACAATCGTGTGTCCAATTACAGGCCAATCTCGCTTCTGAACAACATAAGTAAAATACTGGAAGAAGTATTACTTCGTAGACTAAAGAGGTTTTGCAGCGAAAACGCCATCATCCCGGACATACAGTTGGCTTTAGGGAAAAGCACTCCACTTTGCATCCGCTCCTGAAGTTCCAGCATGACATCACCATAGCGCTCAACAACTATCGTGTCACCGTTGGATGCTTTCTGGATGTCGAGAAAGCATTCGACAGCGTATGGACTGAAGCCTTTATCCATAAGCTTCGCGTATTACATTTCTTCCAGAAAATTCTACGTACAAATGGACAACTGCAAATCACAAGTGAAGAACATCAAAGCCGGAGTTGCCCAAGGTTCGAAGCTAGGCCCCCTCCTCTACAGCCTGATGACATCTGACCAACCATTGCCATCTGGATGCGAAAATCTCCTGTATGCTGATGACTCCCTTACGTATGCTCTCCTCTGGTAGCGTTACGAAATGTTGAGCACCACGTCAATAGACTCTACGCCTTCTACAAGAAATGGGGCATCCGGATAAACACCTCCAAATCGGAGCTTGTGTGTTTCAGGAGACCCAGTAGAGGTAGTTGCAGCGCAACCAAGTGTAGAAGTCTGGTTCTGAAACTTCCGGATGGATCTACAATAGCAGCTAAAAAGAACGTGAAGTACCTAGGCATCCACTTTAACGAGTTGTTAACGTTCAACCCACACTCAAGAAACGTCCTCAAAAAAGCCAACTGGGCCTTCCACAGTCTCCAACCATTGATGAGACGCAGAAACGGTCTAAGCCAGAAGACGAAGATACTTATGTACAAGCAACTCCTGCGGCCTGTAATCAGCTATTCCTTCCCAGCCTGGTTCTCCATCTCGAAGACGGCCATGAAGGAACTTCAAATGATCGAAAGTAAGTTCCTAAGGATTTGTACCGGACTACATTTTGATCGGCAGCGAATGAGACATCACAGCAACGAGCGTCTTTGCAGAGAGACGAGCATCATCCCTCTTGACAGGTACCTACTGCTTCAAGCAAAGAAGCTTGTAGGACTCACTTACAATCACCCAAATCAACTGATGAGAAGGATGGCCACTCAGCAGCGACACTCCGAGCCGAGATACCTCAGATTTTTAGATTTAATTTTTTGACATGTATTTTATATTTTATAAACCTTTAAATTTAAGACAAAGTATAAGATTAGGCCCCCTATGTGCCAATAAATGTATAATATCATCGTATCTAACGAGTTATAAGTAAAATTGTAAATATTATTTTGTTCAATAATCATATATATATATATATATATATATATATATATACATATACATTTTTCTGTTTCACATATCCCACTGGAAGAGTTGGGCGGCTTTCACACAAGGAAACTGAGTTGCCAGAAACTGGCTAGTTTGTAGGCGAGAAGGGTGTGAGGGGAGATTTCTTATCTTCCTTTTACGCACTTCTCACTTCACTCGAATGAAGTGTAATACATGAATACATGAACGTCAAAATAACGAAAGAAAATTAAAAATAAAATATAAAGGATTTTGAGATTATTAATATTTTTGATGATGATTTCGAATTTAATATAAAGGTTAGACCGCACTCGACGGAACTGCACTGAAGCGGAACTACACTTCAGACGGATTCGTATGAAATTGTATGAAGTTTAGTTGCCGCTTAGTGCAAAATAGTTCATACAATTTTATACAAATAATAATAATTTGCAGCGTTGTGAACATTAGTTCCGCTGAAGTTGAGTGCGGTCTTGCCTTAAGAGTTCAAAGAAGGCAAAATATATATAAAGAATGTCTGAAGAGAAATATCAACAACAGCTGATTTCAAATTTACATTTTACGTTGAATTGTTCGAGATAACGTATCTCAGTGCAACGTGAACGAGGCCATTTATATTGTTTTTTTTTTTTTTAGAAGTGAGATATTTGAACTTTAAACAGACACAAATAAATAAAATAAAATAAAAAATGGATTTCGATATAAATTTTCGACCAAGATTTTGAATTCAACATAAGAATTGAAAGAAGACCGAAAGTGTACTTACAACGAATCAATTTTCACCGACTATACAAAAAAACCAAAAGATAAATCATAGATTTTTTGAATTTCTTATGTTTAAATACAAAAAAAAAAATACTTACATTCGTATATTTTCTTTTAAATGCAACAATTTTATTCTGTTACAGCAATCACAGCAAAAATTTTTATTGTGAAAATGTAACAAAAAATTACAGTAAGTTGTACTAGAACAATGTAGTATCAAAAGCTGTGAAACAGAATCATACATTTTTCCAATATTTCCAGAAAAACCAATGTATGTTTGAAACAGAAATGATGTAATACAACTGTTATACTACTACATTGTAGCTGATGTAGTAGCGGAGAAATAGGCCCCAGGTAGGTTGCTGTGCTACCTACTTACTACTACAATAGTAAATGGTTGGGCAAGTTTTTTTTTGCACACTGAGCATCGAAACTAACATGGGAAAATATTAAAAAAAAAAAAATTAATTATTTATACGAAATCATATGGGTCAGAGCGTGCAGGTCTGGGGCCTATTTCTCCGCTACTACATCAGCTACAATGTAGTAGTATAACAGTTGTATTACATCATTTCTGTTTCAAATATACATTGGTTTTTCAGGTGTAGTACATCAATGTAGCATTGGAGAATCGACTGGAAATATTGGAAAAATGTATGATTCTGTTTCACAGTTTTTGATACTACATTGTTGTAGTACAACTTACTGTAATTTTTTGTTACATTTTCACAATAAAAATATTTGCTGTGATTGCTGTAACAGAATAAAATTGTTGCATTTAAAAGAAAATATACGAATGTAAGTATTTTTGTTTTGTATTTAAACATAAGGAATTCAAAAAATGTATGATTTATCTTTTGATTTTTTGTATAGTCGGTGAAAATTGATTCGTTGTAAATACACTTTCGGTTTTCTTTCAATTCTTATGTTGAATTCAAAATCTTCGACGAAAATTTATATCGAAATCCATTTTTTATTTTATTTTATTTTATTTTATTTAATTGTGTCTCTTTAAAGTTCAAATATCTCACTTCTAAAAAAAAAACAATATAAATAGCCTCGTTCACGCTGCAGTAAGATATGTTATCTCGAACAATTCAACGAAAAATGTAAATTTGAAGTCGGCTGTTGTTGACATTTCTCTTCAGACGTTCTAAATATATATTTTGCCTTCTTTGAACTCTTAAGGCAAGAGCGCACTCAACTTCAGCGGAACTAAGCTTCACGACGCGGCAAATTATTATTATTTGTATAAAATTGTATGAACTATTTTGCACTAAGCGGCAACTGAACTTCATACAATTTCATGCGAATCCGTCTGAAGTGTAGTTCCGCTTCAGTGCAGTTCCGTCGAGTGCGGTGTAACCTTTATATTAAATTCGAAATCATCATCAAAAATATTAAAAATCTCAAAATCCTTTATATTTTATTATTAATTTTCTTTCGTTATTTTGACGTTCATGTATTTTTGGGTTATTTTGTGATAAAAAAAATTTTGTAATCACTTCATTCTCAAGTATACTCGTATATAAATTGTACTCAATTACGAAAAACTATTTTCCTATTATATAACTATATAACTATTATGGTGAATTTACATGTATTTGCGTCTGCATAATGCAGAAAAGTAGAGCAGGACAGATGCATAAAAAAAATCCGAGCGAGTGAAAGAGAACCATTAAGAAGATGAACATGTTCGTCTTCATTTCTGCATTATGGCACATTCCTATAATGCAGAAACGATGTTCATCTGCATTTTAATCTTTTCTCTCTATCTAACAATTATACATTTTGTATTTGGTATCCCTTTTTTTTTTTTTTTTGCAGAAGCCAAATGCAGATACATCCACCATTACAGACGAGAGACGAAACAACCGAAAAAACGAATGGTGTAGTCGGGGTCTAGGTCTACATCATCCAGCTACATCATACTACAAGAAAGGCAGCCACCATGCCAAAAAAGCAGCAGACGGAACCATTGAGCCATAAAGCCAAAACAGCTTCAAACTCTTCAACCATAGCTGAAAAACTCACGTCAAACCAGCCACCAAAAAAGTCACCAGTCCAGCTACCTACACAACAACTGATTACTGGTTATCTGACAACGAAGCAGCCAGCTCCCATAGCCGCAGTCAGCAAGGCAACTTCAACCCAACCTGCAACACGACCATTGAAAACATCAACCCAGTCATCCACTCCTAATAAAACCACTACCAACCTAGCCAAGGCCCCAGGAATGCCACCAATTCTCTGCTTTTCGGGAAACATTGCTAAAATCAGCAGGTTCTGCAAAGGCAGGCAATTTAGTGTAATATTTAAGAATCCGAATACTAAAATTACGATAATCAGCGCAGGAAACCGGGATTCTTTCCAGGAAGTGAAAAAATTCCTCAAGGAGCGAAAGATCCAATATAACTTCTACACGCCACGAGAAGACAGGAAAAACTTACTGCTCCTAAAAGGGATTCACCACTCGCATGAAGCCATTGAAGTGGAAGACGAGCTCCGGATTGAAGGACTGCCAGTGGTGAATGTCACACCATTTAAAGCCAAGAAGGGACCAGGTAAGGTATACAACAACTTTGTTGTAGAGCTGGGAAAATCCTGTGACGTCAGCGAGGTCTACACGAAGACCTTGATCATGAACCAGAGAGTGCACTGGGAGCGATTGAAATCCAATGACCTTGTACAATGCCGAAACTGCCAGTGGTTTGGACACGTTGCAACAAACTGTGGACGCCAATACGTATGCGTGAAGTGCAAGGAGGAACACGATCCTGGAGTGTGCAAGCGCAAGGAAAAAGCGGTATCGGACGTATGGTGTGCGAACTGCCAAAAGGAAGGTCATCCAGCAAGTTTAAGGGTTGCCCAACTCTTAAAGCAAAACTGGCCGAAAGGAACAAGGTCCTGGCCGAGAAAAAATCTCAAAAGGAGTTTTTTGCCAAGTCCGCCTGTACCGTAACCCGCCCAGCAGTTAGTTTCGCTAACGTGGTCAAAGGATGCACATCAACCAAACCAGCAGCTTTCAAGAACCAGCAGCAGAAACAGCCACAACCAACAAGGACCCCAGCCAAAACCATTTCAGCAAGTACAGCACCAGCAAAGATATCCAGACCAACATCAGCTTCATCAGCGATGAACCTCAGCTCTGAAGTGCAACGTATTTTCGGATCCAACCTCATGTCTGTGATGGAAAAAGCTAGGAGTGCTGTACCACATAACTATGGTCAGCTAAGCGAGGGGGAAAAGTCCGTGGCGCTGGCCACATTCATATTCCAGTTATGCAACTAAAGAAACTCCGAACACTGACGTATGACGCAAACCTGTTATACAGCCTGGAAAGAAGGACGTCATTCAACTTGTTTATGAAGAACAACAACCCAGACATTGCGCTCATCAGCGAGACCAACGTAACCAAATGCAACAACATTGACATCATTGATTACAAAACTTTCCGGAAGGACAAAAAGGAGGACCGGAAAGGCACAGCTATTTACTTGCGGAAGAAACTGTCGCCCAACACCAAAGAAGTCACCATTTCTGGTCTGAAGACTAGTGAAGTCACCGCCGTCACCATACAAATAGGAAGAGATGAGACCTTCGCCATCATCGGCGTGTATTTCAAATGCCATTCAAGCATGAGAAATATACAAAGCGACCTACACGTCTTCAACAGCGTACTTCAAAGGAGCAGATATGGACTAATCGGCGGAGACTTCTATGCAAGACATCACATTTGGCTGGATATCACAGTTTCACCCGAGGGAAAAGCGATTGCAGACTGGTTGGACGCTTAGGTTGGGTTAGGTTAAAAGGGGTGATGAAGCGGCAAGCCGAATCATCTCACTCGGATCTCAGTGGATCCATTGTGCTCCCCGGGAGTTGACTTGGGTAGGCGAAAGGATGGGTGGGGAGAGGACATGGTGGGTATCATTTAGGGCTTATTGTGGAAGGAGCCTCACTGAACCATCCTGAAATCTGAATAAATTTCATGATGTTTGCAGGTGGCAAAATAGAGACGCTATCTAAGTCGTTGAAGAAGTATTCTCCGAGAGTTGCTCTTCTGTTTCTAGCTAGGCTGGGGCATTTGCAAAGGAAGTGGTATGAGCCCTCCACCGCCTCCTCGTCTTGACACCCTCTAAGAACAAGACAGACTATTTACTAAAGCTAAGCAGGCCCCAATTATCCCTTTTAGTTGGTATACTCACGGATCACAACTCCATGGGAACCCACTTGAGTAGAATGGGCATCAGCTCATCTGTCTTGTTCTTAGAGATAGGTCAGATGAGCTAATGCCCATTCTACTCAAGTGGGTTCCCATGGAGTTGTGACCCGTGAGTATACCAACTAAAAGGGATAATTGGGGCCTGCTTAGCTTAAGTAAATAGTCCGTCTTGTTCTTAGAGAGCAACGGCCACAAAGTCCTTGAAACACGACAGGAGTCCAGTGTTGACCACTGGTCGTTAGTAGCTTTTAAGAAACTATGGTGAATTCTACATTTTTCTTGTTCAAGAGGCATAAGTACCCAGGGTATGACTTGGCCCGGTTCAAGTGTTGCCCCGTTTTTGGCCAGTTCGTCTGCCCTTTCATTACCAAAAATGTCACGATGTCCTGGGACCCAACGAAGGGTAACTGTGTTTGCTGCCCCCAACGATTTTAGTTCGCTGCGACAGCAATCAATCAGTTTGGATTTAGTGACGGTTGATGATATGGCTTTGATTGCAGCCTGACTATCTATGAAGAAATCAATGTTTTTTCCCGTCAATTCAAGCGTGGAGAGATGCTTTGCAGCTTCACAAACTGAAAGGACCTCTGCTTGAAAGACGCTACAGAAAATCGGTAGTTTTATCGATTTGTTTATGGATGGGTTTTCTGAAAAGATGCCGGACCCTACCCCCTCGTCTGATTTGGACCCGTCACTGAATACCGAGATATGATCTTCGTTAATGACCCGGTTTTCCTTCCAGAGTTCTCTTGATGGAAAGTCTGTAAGTAGAACTGGGTTGAAGTCAATATGCGGTAAAATGTAATCCGTTTGAATATTAATATCAGTGAAATTAATTATCGTCTTGTGACCATAGTGGCCCCCTTTCCAATAATTGCACTCTTTTAATCGAAGAGCGCTTTTGGCCGCCAGCTCTTTTGTAAAAAGATCAAGTGGGACAAGCGAAAGGAAAGCTTCTGGGGCTGCTGTTGGTGTGGTTCTCATGGCACTTGTTGTATCTATACATGCGAGTCTTTGGATTTTTGTCATGGTCTTGAGATTGGTGGCTTTGTCGAGTGCTGGCCACCAAACCAAACATGCATATGTTAATATTGGCCGTATGATGGCTGTATACATCCAATGAATGGTTTTAGGGCTAGGCCCCTATCTCCTACCAAAAATTCTACTGCAAGTGTAGAATGCTATCGACGCTTTTTTCTCCCGTTCTTTAGTGTTTTCTTTCCAGTTTAGTTTACGATCAATTATCAGTCCAAGATATATTGCCGTACCCGTAATATGGAGCGGTGTCCCATTTATAGTGGGAGGGTTAATAGTTGGAATATTATGTTTTCTCGTAAACAAAACTAGTTCATATTTAAGTGGGTTGACATTAAGTCTACAGCTATTGGCCCAATTACTGAGCTTGTCAAGGGCTGATTGCAAGAGATCACGAAGTGTGGAAACAAATTTTCCAGAGGTCATTGTCACGATGTCGTCTGCATATGCCACGACTTTGACTCCACTTTGGGTTAGATTGACCAAGACCTGATAAAAAACCAGGAGCCAGAGTAGCGGTGATAATACCCCACCCTGCGGTGTACCCCTACATGTTCTGACTTTTAGCTTGCTATCGCCCAGTTCCGCATTTACAAGTCTAGTTTGAAGCATAGAGACGATCCAGTTTGATAACAAAGGGTCAATACCGGTAGAGTCTAGGGCTTGCCTGATTGATTTACTTTCGACATTATTGAAAGCCCCTTATATGTCTAGGAAAGCTCCTAGAGTGAATTCTTTATAATGGATTGATATTTCAATTGTACCGACCACCTCATGAAGAGCTGTCTCAACAGATTTGCCCTTCATATATGCATGCTGGGCCTGTGAGAAAACATCATCACTTAGTTTAAGGCGAATATGGGTCTCAATTAGTCTTTCTAATGACTTAAGAAGAAAAGAAGATAAACTAATTGGTCTAAAATCCTTCGGTTCAGTGTGCGTGGGCTTGCCAGCTTTTGGAATGAAGATGACATTGACCTCTCTCCATCCTGAAGGAATACAGGTTGTATTTAAACATCCCCTAAAGATATCCACGAGGATTGGAACAATTGTATCTTTAGAGCTTTGGAGCATAATTGGAATTATACCATCGGGCCCTGCGGACTTGTATGATGAGAAAGAGTCAATTGCCCTGGCCACTTTCTTACTATCTACTATCTCATTGCCTTTTTGAGAAATTACACCTATGTGATGGCCTCTGTCCCCAAGAGGTATGTCATTGACACACCCTGTGAAGTGAGTACTCATAAGTGACTCTAAAATCTCAGAGCAGGAGTCTGTCCAAGTCTTATCCGGTCTTTTTAGGAAGCCTGGAGGGGTGTACACCTTTGACATGACTTTCCTGAGCCTAGCAGCATCATTTGTTGACTCAATGTCTGTACAAAATTTCCGCCAGGCTGCTCTTTTGGCATAGGTTGTTCGGTTCTTATATTCATTTTTGCTGATCTTGTAAAGATCCCAGTCCGCATTGGTATTGCTGTGTTTCGCTCTGTTGAAAAGCCTCTTTGAGTTTTTCCTTAGGACAGAAAGCTCGTTTGACCACCAGATGGGGTTGACTTTACCTTTTCCTTTGGTTATTGGGCAAGAGCTATTGTATGAGTTATGAATAGATGTTGTTAGTTCACTAACGCGTTTTTCAATCTCTGAACAGTTTAATAAAGGTTGACCCACATAACTACCCCAGGATGAGGCCATTAACGTATTAAAGGCTCCCCAGTTTGTTTTCCTAGGGTTCCTATAGGGCTTAGGGGTTTCTATATCATGTTCAATTTGGAATGCTATCATTCTATGATCATAGTATGTAACTTTATTTGATACTTTCCAGTCACTAATCCGAATAGAATCAGAGTTCGTGGAAAGCGTTATATCGAGCACTTCTCTTCTATTTCTCGTAATGAGGGTTTTTTCATTACCTCTATTTAGTATCACAATATTGTTTTTAATAATAAATTCAATAAGCGACTCACCTCTTGTATTTGTGTCATTGCTGCCCCATTGCAAATGATGAGCATTGGAGTCACAGCCTGCCAGTAGGTCCCAACCGTTCTTAACCGATTCTGCTACTAGGTCATCAAATGCTGTAGATGGAGGCGGCCCCGGTTCATCACCTGGCATGTATACAGAGGCTAAGATCAGGGCGGGGCCCCTTTTCTTTCGCACCTCACCGTCGTCATGTCTGAGCTACAATGAGGAGATAGGAGGAATAGATTTATTGGACGCTTACCAGGACCAGCATTGATTGGTGCTTGTTTCTCAACTTAAACCAATTTTTCCCCGAACACCATCTACACTAGATTTTTTTATTTCAACTTCTAATTTTGTTTGTTTGCTTCCAGAAATCTGCAACTACACCTGTAAACTTGTGACCAGCGACTCGGATCATGAAGTTCAGTTAGCATCAAGCTCCACCAACCCATCTGCCTAGCAACAGAGCCAACAGAGAACTTCATTTATTATAGACGACTGGATACTGAACAACTCCAACGGGACATAAAAGAAAATATTACGCTTCCCCCTTCAAACCGGAACCTGCTAGACAGTGAAATAGACGCTGCTAAAGATGGTCTGGAGCAAGCTGTCTGTGATGCATTGGAAGTCCAAAAGCGGCCTAGGACGTCAAGGGATAGGTACCAACATCTTCCCGTGTACATACAGAATCTGTACGCACAGAGACAGCGGCTGAGGAAACGGCTCCAAAGGATACATCAGAGAGAGCTGAACACCACCAACAGCAACTACCGGACGGTTTGGAGCGAGTTGCGATGTGTCAACGTCATGTTCCGAAACTCTGTGCAGCATCATAACAACATCCAGTTCAAGAAGCGGCTACAAGCAATCAAGCCAGCACCAGAAGCTTTCAAGAACATTAATAAAATCATTGGAAAACAGGACCCAATTCCGGAAATCCTGATTCACAACAATATTGAAGTATCATCAACACAAGACAAAGTGGAAATGTTCGTCAAATATTTCGAGGGAAACTTCACACCAAACCCACCTGATAATCCAGCGTTTCTGAACGAAGTCGAAGCATCCATTCAGCAAACCCTGCGGCCAAATCCGGAAAGCGTCGTCTTTAGTGACTCCAACCCAGCAAGTGACCCAACCGATAGCACAAATCTCTGCAATATGGAGGAGGTAGCAGACATCATCGGGAATTCAAAGCCAAAAAAGTCAGCCGGACCAGACGGAGTCTCAAACTACATCCTGAAAAGGCTGCCACATGCAGTGATGATCCTTTTAACTATCATCATGAACAACTGCATCAATAACTGCTACTTCCCCCAAAAGGTGGAAAACAGCTATGTTCGTGGTCATCACGAAGAAAGGCACTAACAATCGTGTGTCCAATTACAGGCCAATCTCGCTTCTGAACAACATAAGTAAAATACTGGAAGAAGTATTACTTCGTAGACTAAAGAGGTTTTGCAGCGAAAACGCCATCATCCCGGACATACAGTTGGCTTTAGGGAAAAGCACTCCACTTTGCATCCGCTCCTGAAGTTCCAGCATGACATCACCATAGCGCTCAACAACTATCGTGTCACCGTTGGATGCTTTCTGGATGTCGAGAAAGCATTCGACAGCGTATGGACTGAAGCCTTTATCCATAAGCTTCGCGTATTACATTTCTTCCAGAAAATTCTACGTACAAATGGACAACTGCAAATCACAAGTGAAGAACATCAAAGCCGGAGTTGCCCAAGGTTCGAAGCTAGGCCCCCTCCTCTACAGCCTGATGACATCTGACCAACCATTGCCATCTGGATGCGAAAATCTCCTGTATGCTGATGACTCCCTTACGTATGCTCTCCTCTGGTAGCGTTACGAAATGTTGAGCACCACGTCAATAGACTCTACGCCTTCTACAAGAAATGGGGCATCCGGATAAACACCTCCAAATCGGAGCTTGTGTGTTTCAGGAGACCCAGTAGAGGTAGTTGCAGCGCAACCAAGTGTAGAAGTCTGGTTCTGAAACTTCCGGATGGATCTACAATAGCAGCTAAAAAGAACGTGAAGTACCTAGGCATCCACTTTAACGAGTTGTTAACGTTCAACCCACACTCAAGAAACGTCCTCAAAAAAGCCAACTGGGCCTTCCACAGTCTCCAACCATTGATGAGACGCAGAAACGGTCTAAGCCAGAAGACGAAGATACTTATGTACAAGCAACTCCTGCGGCCTGTAATCAGCTATTCCTTCCCAGCCTGGTTCTCCATCTCGAAGACGGCCATGAAGGAACTTCAAATGATCGAAAGTAAGTTCCTAAGGATTTGTACCGGACTACATTTTGATCGGCAGCGAATGAGACATCACAGCAACGAGCGTCTTTGCAGAGAGACGAGCATCATCCCTCTTGACAGGTACCTACTGCTTCAAGCAAAGAAGCTTGTAGGACTCACTTACAATCACCCAAATCAACTGATGAGAAGGATGGCCACTCAGCAGCGACACTCCGAGCCGAGATACCTCAGATTTTTAGATTTAATTTTTTGACATGTATTTTATATTTTATAAACCTTTAAATTTAAGACAAAGTATAAGATTAGGCCCCCTATGTGCCAATAAATGTATAATATCATCGTATCTAACGAGTTATAAGTAAAATTGTAAATATTATTTTGTTCAATAATCATATATATATATATATATATATATATATATACATATACATTTTTCTGTTTCACATATCCCACTGGAAGAGTTGGGCGGCTTTCACACAAGGAAACTGAGTTGCCAGAAACTGGCTAGTTTGTAGGCGAGAAGGGTGTGAGGGGAGATTTCTTATCTTCCTTTTACGCACTTCTCACTTCACTCGAATGAAGTGTAATACATGAATACATGAACGTCAAAATAACGAAAGAAAATTAAAAATAAAATATAAAGGATTTTGAGATTATTAATATTTTTGATGATGATTTCGAATTTAATATAAAGGTTAGACCGCACTCGACGGAACTGCACTGAAGCGGAACTACACTTCAGACGGATTCGTATGAAATTGTATGAAGTTTAGTTGCCGCTTAGTGCAAAATAGTTCATACAATTTTATACAAATAATAATAATTTGCAGCGTTGTGAACATTAGTTCCGCTGAAGTTGAGTGCGGTCTTGCCTTAAGAGTTCAAAGAAGGCAAAATATATATAAAGAATGTCTGAAGAGAAATATCAACAACAGCTGATTTCAAATTTACATTTTACGTTGAATTGTTCGAGATAACGTATCTCAGTGCAACGTGAACGAGGCCATTTATATTGTTTTTTTTTTTTTTAGAAGTGAGATATTTGAACTTTAAACAGACACAAATAAATAAAATAAAATAAAAAATGGATTTCGATATAAATTTTCGACCAAGATTTTGAATTCAACATAAGAATTGAAAGAAGACCGAAAGTGTACTTACAACGAATCAATTTTCACCGACTATACAAAAAAACCAAAAGATAAATCATAGATTTTTTGAATTTCTTATGTTTAAATACAAAAAAAAAAATACTTACATTCGTATATTTTCTTTTAAATGCAACAATTTTATTCTGTTACAGCAATCACAGCAAAAATTTTTATTGTGAAAATGTAACAAAAAATTACAGTAAGTTGTACTAGAACAATGTAGTATCAAAAGCTGTGAAACAGAATCATACATTTTTCCAATATTTCCAGAAAAACCAATGTATGTTTGAAACAGAAATGATGTAATACAACTGTTATACTACTACATTGTAGCTGATGTAGTAGCGGAGAAATAGGCCCCAGGTAGGTTGCTGTGCTACCTACTTACTACTACAATAGTAAATGGTTGGGCAAGTTTTTTTTTGCACACTGAGCATCGAAACTAACATGGGAAAATATTAAAAAAAAAAAAATTAATTATTTATACGAAATCATATGGGTCAGAGCGTGCAGGTCTGGGGCCTATTTCTCCGCTACTACATCAGCTACAATGTAGTAGTATAACAGTTGTATTACATCATTTCTGTTTCAAATATACATTGGTTTTTCAGGTGTAGTACATCAATGTAGCATTGGAGAATCGACTGGAAATATTGGAAAAATGTATGATTCTGTTTCACAGTTTTTGATACTACATTGTTGTAGTACAACTTACTGTAATTTTTTGTTACATTTTCACAATAAAAATATTTGCTGTGATTGCTGTAACAGAATAAAATTGTTGCATTTAAAAGAAAATATACGAATGTAAGTATTTTTGTTTTGTATTTAAACATAAGGAATTCAAAAAATGTATGATTTATCTTTTGATTTTTTGTATAGTCGGTGAAAATTGATTCGTTGTAAATACACTTTCGGTTTTCTTTCAATTCTTATGTTGAATTCAAAATCTTCGACGAAAATTTATATCGAAATCCATTTTTTATTTTATTTTATTTTATTTTATTTAATTGTGTCTCTTTAAAGTTCAAATATCTCACTTCTAAAAAAAAAACAATATAAATAGCCTCGTTCACGCTGCAGTAAGATATGTTATCTCGAACAATTCAACGTAAAATGTAAATTTGAAGTCGGCTGTTGTTGACATTTCTCTTCAGACGTTCTAAATATATATTTTGCCTTCTTTGAACTCTTAAGGCAAGAGCGCACTCAACTTCAGCGGAACTAAGCTTCACGACGCGGCAAATTATTATTATTTGTATAAAATTGTATGAACTATTTTGCACTAAGCGGCAACTGAACTTCATACAATTTCATGCGAATCCGTCTGAAGTGTAGTTCCGCTTCAGTGCAGTTCCGTCGAGTGCGGTGTAACCTTTATATTAAATTCGAAATCATCATCAAAAATATTAAAAATCTCAAAATCCTTTATATTTTATTATTAATTTTCTTTCGTTATTTTGACGTTCATGTATTTTTGGGTTATTTTGTGATAAAAAAAATTTTGTAATCACTTCATTCTCAAGTATACTCGTATATAAATTGTACTCAATTACGAAAAACTATTTTCCTATTATATAACTATATAACTATTATGGTGAATTTACATGTATTTGCGTCTGCATAATGCAGAAAAGTAGAGCAGGACAGATGCATAAAAAAAATCCGAGCGAGTGAAAGAGAACCATTAAGAAGATGAACATGTTCGTCTTCATTTCTGCATTATGGCACATTCCTATAATGCAGAAACGATGTTCATCTGCATTTTAATCTTTTCTCTCTATCTAACAATTATACATTTTGTATTTGGTATCCCTATTTTTTTTTTTGCAGAAGCCAAATGCAGATACATCCACCATTACAGACGAGAGACGAAACAACCGAAAAAACGAATGGTGTAGTCGGGGTCTAGGTCTACATCATCCAGCTACATCATACAACTCTTCCAGTGGGATTTGTGAAACAGAAAAATGTAGTTGGTGTAGTTGTAGAAAGTAGTTGTATGATGTAGTTGATGTAACTGATGTAGTAGCGCTGAAATAGGCCCCTGGTGCAGATTGTTTTAATTGTTTTTCGCGTTGTTGGTTAAGATTAAATAAATAGCTATCAGTTTTTAATAGAAGTGACGTATTTTGTGAAATTATTCGTTTTTCCAGTATGGATAAAAAAAGCCTTCGGGCATAGTTAGAAAAAGGCGAAGGCTTGTTGAGGCCGAAAATAAAGAACAGAGCAAACATTTCGCAAAATTTTTAAAACGCAGCGAGGAACAAGCACATGGGGAAAATGTAAGTATTAAAATAAATAAATAATATATAAATATTGACTAACGCTGTAATGCGATTTTACAAAAAAAAATTAACTTTTTTACAAAAAAAAAAGCAACTTTTTTTCAAAAAAAATTAACTTTTTAACAAAAATAAAATAACTTTCTTACATAAAAAATTAACTCTTTTACAAAAAAAAATAACTTTTAACAAACAAATATTAACTTTTTTACAAAAAAAAAAATAAACTTTTTTACAAAAAAAAATTAAAATTCTTTACAAAAAAAAATTAACTTTCTTCCAAAAAAAAAAGAATTAACAATTAGCTTTTTACAAAAAATTAAATCGTTTTTTTTCAAAAAAAAAATAACTTTTACAAAAAAAATTATCTTGTTTACAAAAAAATTATCTATTTTACAAAAAAAATAACTTTTTTACAAACAAAAATTAACTTTAAAAAAAAAAAAAAATTAAGTTTTTTACAAAAAAAAATTAACTTTTTTATAAAAAAAAAACTTTGACCAAAAAAAATTAACTTTTTACAAACAAATTCTTTAGACTTTGATGATCCCATTTCTGAATTTGCAAAATGTAAGGCCAGAAAAGTAAGTTTTAACGTTTCCCCTCTGCTCATTTCTTCGCTGCATTTAAGGTTATGGTTTGACTTTTTTTTTTTCTAAAAAAATTTAACTAATTATTTTTTTTTAAATGAAGTTTATATATTTTTTATTTTTTATGTGTACTCGTATATATAAATGTATGTATATATGTTTTTATTTTGTTTTTAATTTATTTACTATTTTTTTTTTGTAAATATGTACTTATATTACATTTGATACACACAATCATATATGTTAACATATTTGTTTGTTACTGAGGATTAGGCCTACCGGGAATACCTTAATAGAAAAATTGCATTGAAAGCCTTCTTGCGTGAAAATATAAAAAAGGGGTGCTTTCTACAAATCTTGCACAGGGCGCAAGTTTGGCTGGGGCTGGCCCTGGCTACACCTACACCATTGTGTTCGGCCGAAAACCAAATGATTTCTTCGGTTGTGGTAAAGAATGTGAAAGAATCTCGAGTAAATATTTGAATAAACATTTATTAACCCTGTAGTTTTTGATGAATCTAAATCAAAAGCGATTTAAAAAAAAAAATTGAAAATTTGTTTTCTTTAGGTACATACAATTCATGGGGTAGCTCCAATGGATTTGATTTATCCCTTAGACTGCGTCTCATCAATCTCACTTCGTTTTTCTCTTGTTGATCTTCTTCTTCGATTGATAAAATAATCAATCTTAATCTTAACATTTATATTGACTGTGATCTTTGTTTACAAAACAGATTTACTCAATTATCACAATATCGTGTCAATTTTTAAATGTCAAATATAGTGTTACTAGATGTAAAAATTTAATCCTTTTGAGATTATTGAAGACATATAATAATAGACTTAAATCTGCGCTCTGCGGAACTGATCGTAAAATTAACTGCAGAACCTTCGCTGAAGCAGCGTAGAGCTATTTCGCGTAGTTTCTTTATTGGTTTGTTTATCAAGCATTTTCAACGGTTCCTGCAACACAAGCATACATTTTTTAACCCGAAAAACAGGTGTTGTTTTTGTACGTGTTAAATCAATTAAGTCCCATATCCGTATAAAGAATAAACGCAACTATTTTCATGTTGTTATCATTTAATGCTGGATTTACGTGTACGTATGTATCTGCATATGCAAATTAAAAAAAAGGAGAAGAGTGCAGAGGAGAAAGGCAGGTCAATATATTCGTCTTTGATATAAACTGGATTTTGACTTCGACTAATAATTTCCTTTTGCTATAATCTGCATTTGCCAACTTTCTTTCTGTTCTATTCAACAAATGTGAAATTTATATTTATATCCTCTTTTTTTGGAGAAATGAAGATGAAGATACATGTTTATGCACCATAAATGACAGAATATAATTTGAAATTAAAAATAAACACAATTTGGGATTATTTAATATTAATGGGATTTTCTCCCATTTCTGAGGGATTTTAATGTTATTGGAAGCTTTAAAACTACACATAATTCGAAGATGTTTTAGAAAATAGTTTTAGTGGCACTTCTTTTTAACGGAGGGGAAAAGTTTCTAGGGAGATTCACGATTGATGAAAAAATTCCGTGGGAACAAAAAATTACGAGGGAAACAAAATTTCCAGGGAGATTCACGATAGGCCCCATTGTGTTTCTTTATGAAACATTTTTGGTTCAAGGGGAGTATAAATTATATTTAAATCGTTTTAAAGCCTTTGAATTTCAGAGCAAGTGGAGGACATTTCTTTGCATATAAAAAACATAATTTAAACCACATTTCATTTAAATTTGAAACTATAGAAGAAATACAACTTTTAAAAATATCTCTGGGTTCAAGCAAATTAATACGTATCAGGTGTTTTGTGCAATTAACAAGGTCTTTAAAGTATATGCGTATGAACCTCCCCAGCTAGATAATCCATATTGCAGTTTTGAATGTGCAAGGCCATAATATACTAAATTTAAGACTTTTTTAGAACAAAAAGGCTTTAAGAGATACATTTTTTGAGTGACCAGCATTAAGTTTGATTTAATATTTCCGATGTGATCATTCCAATTAAGATTTGAATCAATAATTACGCCTTAGTATTTAAAGCTTGGTACTGCTTCAATTTTGAAACAAAAATCTGAACAAGCTCCGTTTGGATCAAAATTAGATTTACCACAAAAATGTATAGGAAAGCTGTATTGTCTACAATTCGAAGCATGAAAATACAGATTGAAGTCAGAAGGTCTATAGCCTGATGTTTTGAAGGTCATCAATTTGAATAGAAAACCATGTCCTTAAAGTTTGGAGGTCTTCTTTAATTTGTAATACACAGTTAAGTTCGGAAACTGATTGGTAAGTGAAGGATATGTCATCCGCAAAGGCAGTCGAAAGGCCTTTTAACTTGAGTTTGAAAAGTGAGTTGATATATATTAAGAAGAACAAAGGGCCAAGTACGGATCCTTGTGGTACGCCATTTTTTCAAAATACGGGCTTCACTTGAGATTCCCTTTAGAATTACTGTTTGGACTCTACCCTTCAAATATGACTTCAACCATTCAAAAACAACTCCTCTAAAACCAGCATTGTAAGGTTTCCTTAGAAGAAAATCATGATCAACCATATCAAAAGCCTTTGTCATGTCAATGAAGAGGGCTATGTTAAATTTATTATTATTTAAACTATCATACAACTGACTGCATAACCTAAGAATGGCATCTTCTGTTGACTTACCAGACCTGAAACCAAACTGATTCTCACTGAAAAAACTATTTTTGTTCAAAAAAGACGTAATTCTGTTTTTCATGAGTTTTTCAAAAGGGAAGAAGAGAAATAGGTCTGTAGTTTGAAATGCTTTTCCTGTCTCCTTTCTTAAACAAAGGTATAACCTCAGCACATTTAAGGTTTTGTGGGAAAACTCCCTGCACAACACTTAAGTTAAAGATGAAACATAAAACATCAGATACATATAGCCCAATTTTTTTAAGGAGCGTGCTAGATATTCCATCTGAAGTACAAGAATTCTTGTTTTGTAAGGAAAGAATCATTTTATATGTCTCAAACGAGGTAATAGGATTGTAGGCAAAGCTGTTTGGTTGTATAAATTCAGAATCCATACCTAGCTGATCGTAACAAATACAGTCCACAGCATTAATGGACGGATTTATTTTTTCAGAGATGTCTGTAAAGTATTCGTTAAATTTGTTTGCAATGCAGTTTACGTCCGTTAAGGTATTACCATCAATTAACAAGGATTCTATTTCGTTTAACTTATTATTCTTTCCTAAGATGCTATCCACTATTCTCCATTCTTCTTTGGTATTTCCCTTAGATCTTTAGATCTTTGCAATAAGTTGGTATAGTAATTCTCACGAGTTTAATTAACATTAGTATTAACAACTTTACTCAAAGAAAGGTAATATTTTCTAAGTTTAGCATTATTCGGATGTTTCTTGCACTTTGAAACGACGTTGTTCTTTATTTTTACCTGCTTAACGAGACTGTGATTCATCCATGGTCTTAAAAATGTGTTTCTATTTGAATTTTTCAATGGTAGTAGACATGATTTTATGTCATTATTCAAAATCGAAATAAAATTAGAGAGTGCCGTGGAAGGGTCGTTTTCAGAGTAAACCTGATCCCAAAATTCGAATTTCAAAATATCCTGTAACAATCTGTAATCAGTGTTAAAACGCTTTTTATTTGATATTTTACTTGCAGGTTTTGAATTAGTATTAAGATCATTTAATAAAGTTACCAATCTATGATCAGTAATCATAAGTTGAAAGACTTTTCCGCTTAAATTTATTTTATTACTTCCTCTTAAGCGCGCAAAAATGTGGTCAATACAAGTACTTGAGGATTCAGTAACCCGAGTTGGCTCATTAATATATCCTTTAAGACCATTTGACGCCATAAGAAATAAATAATTTTCTGTATCTTTATCTGATATATTTAAAGTATCAATACTAATATCACCGATTAAAATTAAATTGTTGGCTTTATTTGATTCGAGAATTCTGGCTAATTCCTCTAAAAACAATTTTTTATTAACTCCATGTAATCTATATATACACAATAAAGTATAGTTTTCGTTTTGATAAGAAAATGACAACTTTACTGCATCTGCACTACAGATATCTATTTTTGAAGATTTATAACCAAAACCCTCCTCCCGATGAATAAGTTTCATTACAACCGCCAATTAACGAATAGCCTGGTATGTTATATAGGCTTAGTTCATTTTCAAAAATCCAAATCTCTGTTAAAACAATTACTACAGGTTAATTTACAAGTGACTCAATGTGAGCTAAAAGAATTGAAAAGTTTTTTCGTAAACTACGGATGTTTTGGTGTATACAAAAATAATTATAAACAAAACTACAAGAAGCTGGATAATCACTTACATTTGGGACTAAAGAAGGAATACGACTAATAATATTTATAATTTATCAAAATCTGAAATACAATTAATTCTTACTGAATTGTCACCCTCATTCTTCCTCATAAAAAGATTCCCATACCTAGTCCAAACGTATTTGACTCCTTTTGTAGTTTTAAGCGGCAGTGCAGTATTTAGCAGTTGACGCCCCTGATGTGTTAAGCAATCATTTAAGTAAACATTCTCCGATTTCCCTTGGGCACCAAAAATTTTAGTCGTAAGTTTCTCTCTTTTCTCTCGTTTTGATTTCATTATATTTTGTTTCAAATGGTGAGAACAGAACTTGACGTGAAGAACATTTGTGCTCATGCTCATTGTTTTACCATTAGAAAGAGGTTTTGTTTTTTTTATTTTTTTGACAAAACATTGATCGATGTCTGACTTATTTACGTTTACATCTAATGCATCACGAAAGAAGTTAACTGCTGCATCAACGTGAGAAAGGTTTTCGTTGAGAGGAACATTATACACTTCAATGCTGTTTATTAGAAGTTGTTGCTCTAGATAGTTTACCTTTTGTTGCAGGTTGTTGATTTTATTTTCATTTTCGTTGTTTATGGCAACCAATGCATCGATCTGCATTTTGTGGTAATTTTTGAGCTGCACTATTTCTGCATAGACCATCTCCAAAGTTACAGGTTGTGCTATGATCGGAAGAGTGTTGGCATTTGCAAGAGAGCTGTTGTGTTTGTTGCGATGTTGGCGGCGAAGGCGGTGGTGGTGGTAGCAGTGGCGGTGGCGGCGGATGATGCAGTTGTGCTGGTAGCAGGCATTGCATTGATGGTTGTTTTGTTGTAAGTATAGGCGATGGTAGCGGACGAAATAGAACTGGTGGTGGTAAGGGGAGTGGATATTTCAATTAACGCTGAATTGATGGTGGCAAGCAAACCATTGTTTGTTGAATTGGTGTCATTATAAGTGGTGGTGGCGACTGTGTTAATAGCTAAGTTTTGTGTTGAACATGAATCAAGTGAATTGGATTTATGAGATGATGGTGGTGTAGAATTTGATGGTTTTGTTGCAGTAAGAGCAGAGATGATTTAGTAGTACCAGAAAAAGATCCTCTCCTCTGAGAGACACAATTTGGACACCTCCACAGAGATTTATTTTTTTTCTTTAACTCAATTTCATTTGCGGTGATTTTTACAGAATTGCCATGAAAATATTTTTTGCAATCAGTGCACCCGACTTTAAATTCAGGCCTTTCAATTCTTATTTTGCAAATTCCGCACGACATTTTTATGATGTAATGTATTTGTTTAAAATAAAAATTTAATAAGTTAAGTATTAAACAAATTTTTAAACTATTTTTAAATGAAAGTTCCCGACATGAGTGTACCCCACAACGTCACGTCTTGAACTGAATTTTTTTAAGCTAACATAGAGGGCACTAAAAAACATGCCTAATGACGAATTAATTCTCATCAAATTGAGCCAGAAACACGAAAGTGGCATATTCATTGATCTTGCTGCCAAATAAAATATGGTCACAATCACATTCAGTATAAAATTCTACATGAAATCTTTCAAAAAAAGAAAGTGGTTTTGAGAATTGTTTCTCTAAAGAAGGAATTCAACTGTCATTTAATTTTGTATACATCAGCCTCCTCCCCACATTAAAACATTTTAAAGTCATCGATTTAAAACTTAAATGTTTTTACTTTAAGGAATTTATACATTGAATGTGCTATTTCGAAGCTGAAAGATAGTAGTTTTGTTTTCTGAAAAACAAGTGGAAAGTTGTATGTAGTTCAATAAAAAATAAATTTATTGTAAGGAGGACACAACAAAAATACACACCTACACGAAGCCGAAAGGCTTCTGGACTGGGCTGAATACGCAAATGCACATGAGGAACCACGGCATTCCATAAAATAACTTAGCCGTAACTACAAATGTGATTTCTAGAGCCTGTACTAGCATTCCATTGCCATGGTGTTCGAAATCTATGTATGGCAATGGCAATAACGATTTCAAGGTGAGCTTAAACTCCTTAGAGAACCAAATGCTTCGCCTCGAATTTGAAGCAAATTTGTACATTCGTAAACATCAGGACCACAGACACTCACACAAACAAATCGACCGCCGCGACGCGCCCTAAGTCAAAAATCTCTTTTTTTTACTACTCCATCGTCGTAATGTTAAAGCCTAGTACATATTTGTGAACCATCTCGTGAACCCATACAAATTTCGCTGAGTGGAGAACAAAGTGGAGAGTTTTCGTTCACGGGCAATTCACGATCAAAATGTACGGGAACCCTTGGTGAAGGTTTGACGGATAGATAAAAGAAAAAAAAGGGTATTGTTTCAGTTTGTGCGTATTCCTCATTTATTTTCGGTTTGCTCTTTGCATAGCGTGCTTTTAGAATGTTAAACAACTTAAAAAATTTAAAAAGAAATGCAACGATAGATTCTTTCATAATAAATTTACACAGCAAAGTTTTATTTTGTGGTAGGCATTTGATGCAATGAGGTTTCAAACGTCAATCGTTCACGAGTGCTTTCATAAGTGTTTACCAGTGATAAATGTCATAAGTTCACCTTCTCCACAGGCAAATGTTCACTTTACGGGGAAGTATGTACTAGGTTAAATATTGAATTAAACTTATTTTTTTTTTACATGAAACTAATATTTGCCATGTTGAGTAAAGCCTAGTTCGCAGGTCCCAGCTCGAGATAAAATTCAACTCCCATACAAAATTCTCTCCAAAATTTAGCTAAGCTAAAATTGAGCCAACCATTTTAGCCGAGAGGTACGCAGCTCCATCTTAAAAACCAACTGTTTGGTTCGTACTGTACATCCACTATCTGTCAAAAGTTAGCGGGCGAAATAAATTCACGGCACATTATTCTCGAGCTAAATTTTGACAGATTGTTTTTTATTAAACATTTTTTTAATTTTGCAAGTACGCGGGAGTACGAGTCGAATAAAATTGTGATTCTATTGTGCCAAATCGTGATAATAAATTCCAGGTTGGCGTCAATAGTTCATGTTATCGATTGATGTGTTGTTCTGAGCGATTACAGAATGAAAAATTTATAAGTGTAGTGCTGGGACGTGAAGAGAAAAGAAGTGCGTGTCGGACAAGCAATGAATTTATGCAACCAGCGAAAAAATATAGTTTTAAGAATACAAGCTAGTGCAATAAAGTGACACAAAAACTAAATAAATAATAATCATTTATACGTAAACAAAAACTAAGATTAGTATTTTAAAAACAATTTCTTTGGTGTATTTGTTTTTTTTTTCAGTTAACAGTTGATTTCTTTGACATTCTCCACAAACGCTTTTGTGTCAAAATTAAGCTAGGATTTAAGCCGATGTTTGTTATGCATACTTAAATTAAGCGCGATCAGTGTACTAGGCTTATGTAATAAATATGAACCCCGATACATAGTAAGATGAGAATGTCTGTACACTGCACTAAACAAAAAACTAAAATATGATATATATTATTTGTATAAAAGAATAAAACATTTATTTAATGAAGTTCTAATTAGTTATTACATACACACATATTATTACGTACACACATATTTCATTTGAACTTTTCATTAAAATTAATCAAAAATTATAATTAACTGTCTTAAACTATATTTACCAGATGGTTCATCTCAAGTGGTTCATATCCGGTTGTTTTTGTGGTGGGATGTAGTTTAGATTAAGCGCATTTTGTACATATTTGTATTACAAGAGTATTTTACAAAAATGCCCAGTATCATACTAAATTTGCTTTAATATGGTATTAAATTGATAAAAATTTGCGCTATTATTTTTATTATCCAGGTTTTTATTTTTGATCTGAGTTATTTTACTATACCGGAACACAACCAATACTAAAATACCCTTTTTTAATGTTTCTAGCAAAAATATGAACAAATCTAGTTTTAACTGGTCCGGGGCCTAGAGTGGCTTTTCTGACGAGGCAAAAGGGTTCATAATCGACAAGGCCCTAGTTTTGGCCATTACTCAGCCATGCTAGGGCCTTGCCAGAATCTATTTGAAACTCTCTACTGACATGTCTAGAATAACTAGAATGTTCTTATGCTCGGGACGTTAACTGCAATCATTGGGAAATAGATTTCAGTGTTGTATATAAAATAATTGAGAGCAGTCAATACGACAATGTAATGATCGTAGGTGACCTTTATGCGAGAATAGGAAATGAAGAAGGAAGCGAAAATCAATTCGCAAGAAAAACGAGAAATTCCTAAGATGGAAATAAAAATGCAAAATGTGTTAGATTGCTGGAGTTATTTGGGTTTCGTATATTAAATATACGTTCATAGGTCAACAAGGCTGTTCAATCAGAGACTACTGTTTAGTACGATGTAAATGGATATCCATGATAAATGATTCTGATGTTTTGACCGAACTGTATTGCACATGCCCATAACGGTGTAGTTCAACACTGTTCCGATTGAAAGTCAAGACACAAGAACCATACAACTACCCCCAAAATTAATGTGGAAAGAAGTCAATGCAACTGAGTATAGACTCAATCTTGAACTCTATTAAAACCCAGATTTAGAATACAATTTAACCGATATCGAAAACCTTATTAAAATTTCCTGCCCACCGATCAGACAGGGTCATACAAAAAAGATAGCGTATAAGGAAAACTGGTTCGACACTGAGTGCGAAAAGGCGAGGCAAAGATCTTTTGGATGGCTCAAAGTTTTTCGGAAATTCGGTGACCAATATTTCAAAACGCTTTACATTCAAACAATAAAGCATTCAAAGAGATGTGCATGCAAGAATGCAGAATAAAAAGAAGGGATATATAGAAATCGATGCCCTAAAACTAACTTGTTGTAAATACACTAAACAGTTCTGGATTGCAATAAATAAATTTAACGGTAAGGCACCGCAAATTGGCATACCTTCATTTAAACGCTCTAGTTCCATGTAAGAAATAAATATATTTTTTTTCGTTTTTTTTATCAAGTGAATTTTAATTCTTTTCTTTTACCATACATATCTCAATGCAGAAAATAAATGTTTGTTCGTTTTTGTTTTGCAAAAATAAAAGCTTTAACCATACCATAGACCATACCTACTCATGAATGAAAGAATACAAGATTACGACACTTCGGATTTTTCGATTTGTTATTGTCATTTTCATCACGCTTCGTGACCCAAGTGGAAACAAAAAAGACTAAGGCTCATGGACCTAGTAGATATGGACCGCTAACCGGTCGGCATTCCCATACAAAAGTTGCATTAAATATGGCTCAGCGGATTAAAAGCGACAGCAGCGCCTTTTAGGCCATCTGTTGCCAATTAGCAAATGGAAGTAGTTTTTCCAATAGAAACTAATGCCATCTGTTATTATTACTAATAAAAAAGCAGAGTCATCTGTTTTTATTCGATTCTTTGACGTTTGTGTCTTAAGCTGCATTTAGGCTAGCCGTGATATGCTTTGTTTACATTGCTTGTTGTTGGTCGTTCGTGGAATAAAGAAAGTTTACAATTTTAAATGATAAAACCGATAATGCAACGACCATAGTTTTACCTACCCATAACTCTACAATCAACAATATTTTTTTCTATCATTATTTTATTTATTTATCCTTTTAACTTTTACTACTTACTATAATATTCTTATATAACTTGAAAAAATAGTAAAGTGGCTACATTGTTAAAAGCTCTTTACATAAAACACACATAGACACATACTGTAAAAATAAAATAACAAAAGCTTTAAAATAATGTAAAAAGCTCTTTCTAAAATGTATAAAAGGAGAATTCCCTTCAGGGCATTTCTCATTCACACACACACAGTTCAGTTCGGTCATTCGAGGTGTATGCACACGGAAGATTAAAGTGAATTTTTACAAAGTGATTTACATGCGGAAGATTTAAAAATTTCAAAGAAAAAAAGCTAACAGGGAAGGGTTTTTATTACCTGTTTCCTGCTAACTACAACAAAATTACCAGGAACGATTAAGAGATAACCTACCCAGACTTAAATGGGTAAAAAGGAAAGAAGAAAGGAAGACGCAGATGCTACCCATGAATGAATAAATAGGAGATTACGACAGCTGCTGTTTCATTTTTTGATTTACTGCGCACATACGTCACAAGAGACAGTTTTTTTTATTTATCGCGGTGTGCAAATGAATGTATTTATTAAAATAATATTTTCTTACAGTTAAATTATCAAAAAATTAAAAGTTTGGTATAATTTGTTAGTTAAATACGCCAGTTAATGTAAATAAGTTTTATTTTTATGTCGTTGAGGGTAAAAGTCCCTTGAAAAGCCAATTTGTTGAAAAAGAAGTGCTCAAAATGTAAACAAAATATAAAAAATCCAAAAGAAGAGATACTAAATTGATGTTTATGTTATTGTTTTATTGAGTTTTATTTTTTGCGACTTTGTGCTTTCTATTATTGCCCGGTTTAGCGTTCTTATTCGAAAGTAAATTCGGGCTCGAAAAAATAAAATTTTTTTGATATCTACCGCAACATCCTCGGCCAAATCCAAAAGAGTTAAGGTAGTTATTGCATATAACTATGTCCTCACCGTTGAAAGACATGAATATTTGGTCCAATTTATTCATATGCGACATCAACTCTGGAGATGGCTTCAACAAACCACCTTCACTAACGTGGCTCACCCATGAATTTGGTAAGACATCATGCTCATTAGTATGGTGGGCGAAGGTCTCAACTGGTAATCTGTGGCAAATATAGCCAGATTTTCAAGTCCATCATACGCCAAGCTTTTTAGCTCCTCCTGCTCTTGACAAGTTTCTTCTTCCTCGGGCTCCCACGCAATGCTCTTTAAAATGGTGCCTTTAAAAGAAAGAGAATATTGTTTAGCTTTTGGTCAAAAATGACGAAAATATGTATTACCAGTTATGAGTGCCACAAGTCTGCAGTTTCATTCGAGCTAACATTAGCAATATCAGAAATAATGCCTTCGTTATACCCTAAGATGTGAGACCGCAGTCTGTATTAAAACTCCTGACGATTAGGGTGGCCATGAAGCCCTCCTTTAGCCCTAAGTAGACCAAACGTATTCTCCAAACATATCTTGGTTGAGTCGATACGTAAGGATGTACTTAAATCCGAAGCGGTCCTTTATTTCTTCGTACAAAAGCCTTACCGCTGTGTTTGATTGAATAATACCTTAAAAATAAATTGAACCTTTTATTTTTTGTACAAATTTATATAAAATAAGTATACATTCTTACCTTTTTGGAATGGCAATAGAGTATTTTTGCCGATTACCCTCATATTTGTCATTGTTTCGGACATGGTGTGGAGAATCTGGTTTTGCATAAGCATGAAGTCTTTGCCTTGAATCGGCTTTGGGTACTCGAACATTCATAACATCAAACCATTCATCGACCTTTAAAAAAGGAATTAATAAAATGTTTATCAGTGTAACAGTGAACAGTTGACAATATTCTCTCCAGTTATCCCCAAGAAGGTTAAGTGAAGCTGCTCTTTCTTTTGCTTTGGCAATGGTGTGTGAAAATAGCTTAGTTGCGAGATTCACTTTTTGCCTTTCTGCACCCTTGAAATTGATGTGGTATTCATTTATCTTGTGGGTTATTGTTAGTTCTGTGGCAGTACACGATAAAAGCTTCGCGATAGTGTCCTTTTTGACCTCATTTCCGTTTATAAGAAAGCCACTGTCTATGAAGTGGTTTCCAAGAAGTTTTATTAGATGGGGAACGTCAGCAGACACAAAAACTTTATGTTTGCCATTCAAAAACCTAAAATTATAGAAAAGGTTAGCAATGATCTTACTGGCTTGAACGTATTACAATTGTTTTTCTGGTGTAATATTTAGATCACTGTATAGTCCCCTGTTCCCTCCTCCCAAGTCACTGACCATGCCAACAACGGTACATCCACAGTCTTCAGTGGCACTTAAAATTTCTTTTAAGGTACCAGAAAATATCATCAAATTAGGTACTTCCAAAAGTGAAATAATATTACCTCGCATCATCGCTACTTGGACGTAATTTGCTGGAGCCAAAGTGGTATCCGTCGGCTTTTCGTAACAATATGCCTTTTTAATTTTCATCTCCTCAAAGCTGAGGATGCAAACTTTTTGGCTTGTATCAAGCTGTGTTGCTACTTTTAATATTTTCACAACTGGCTTTAAACTACCTGGCGAGATGTCGAATTTTTGAGCCCAGCGTTGAAGCGTTCTTATCGAAGGAAGTGAAAACTTGTTTTTTTTGCAAAAGTCTATATGCTCTTGCACTCGCTGAGTATAAGGTAATTGACCTCGCGATGTCAACTTCTGACCAATGCGTAAGCTTTGCTTTGAAAATGGAAGCCAATTTTTGTTCAACATTCTTGCTTTCACACCTACTTTTTGTCAAAGACGTTCGTAGATTCTGTTGATTTTTGTTTAATACGTTGATCTCATTTTCTAATTTTTGTCTGAAAATAAACAAATTAATAAGGAGCTGAATAAACAACTTCCTAAGACATACATTTGTGTTAGGTGCTCTTCAATTCGGTGTCGTAGAACATCGCAGTTCTGACAAGAACTGATTTGTGAAGCTTCGCATGCATTCACTTAAAATGCAAGGAGGAACTTCCTCTGCTTCTATAGCCCTCTTGTCTTCTCTTGCCTTGACTCTGTTTTTTTTTTCTGTTACCCTGAGTGGAAGGTACCTCCACGTTTTCAGTTATGAAAATAGGGGGAACAGAAACAGGTTTGAGTAAGAGCCGTCTATGAGTCACAAAACCTAAAATAAATACTGGTACCGCTTAGATAATAGCTCTTGTTTAATTTGTCTGTGTAATTAATTACCCATTTCGTACTGGAGGTTCCTTTCGAAGTCATCAGATCCAAAATGCTCCTACCCGTCTTCGTGTTGATTTCGTCTTTGCGTTTACAAAAATGGATCCAACTTTTAAGTATGCCAGAATCTTTTGGAAACGTAAAGAACGACACATTTTCCTTATTATATTTGTCATTTTTACTGTTGTTGTTATTACAACCACACACTGCACATCGCATTTTGAATTTTAAGATATTAAAAAGTTTTAAAAAAAGAATTACTTTAAAAATTGCCCGGATTTCCTTTTTGAGTTCGCGCGTTTTCATCTCTTCATACGTCACAGCTAATGTCAAAAAAGTAACACATGAGCGTGTCGTAATCTATTTATTTTTCATTCATGGGTGCTGCCTACGACAACTTCATAGAAAATGCGAAGAATGGGATTTCTACCCACGGAAAAGAGTTACTCGTCAATATACATGAGAAACTGGCCACTTTCGACGACCTCTACAACCAGTAAGAGGAAAGCGATGGTCTCCAATCGGACTATGAAGATCTGGAACCCCAAGCCAATGACGATATCCCTCAAGACGGGATGGATATTGAGGTACAACCGGATACACAGCCCGAGCCAGAGGCCATTGTGAAAGTGGTCATGATAAAAAGGAAGAGAAAGAAGACGGCTACTTCTCCTGAGCGAGTGGACGCAAAGAAAACCGCTCCTTCCACATCAACAGCTGTCGAAGACAAAAAAGATGAAGTAATTGGTGCAGAAAAAGCATCAACAACACTAGACATCACAGCCAATACTGCAACTCCAGCAACACAAGTTAGGACAACAACAGTCAAAATTGCTGAAGGAACACCAAGGTCACAACTAATGCCACCGATTGTGTGCTTCAAGCTCAACGTAGCGGAACTCGATAGGCATCTTCGAGGTCAGAACATAAGCTACAAGGCGCACAACTACAAAAACAACAAAACAATCATCCTGACAAAAACGAAGGAAAACCACAAGAAGATAGCAGAGTACTTGCGAATAAGGAAAACCGAATTCAACGCGTACACACCAAAAGAGGACAAGAAGGCTCTTCTATTACTTAAAGGAGTTCATCACACCTTTGACGTTAAGCAAATTATGGAGGAACTGCAGCTTGAAGGGGATCCCAGCAATTACCGTCAGCCCCAGAACCCGAGGGCAAATAGAAGTTTCAACAACTTTGTGGTCGAAGTGGAGAAGAACAGTAACATAGCTGCTATCTTCAGTAAAACCCTTCTCCTAAATTAAAAGGTCTATTGGGAGAAATTCAGATCCACTGGCATCACACAATGCAAGAACTGCCAATCATTTGGACATGTAGCCAGCAACTGTGGTATGAGCTACAGATGCGTTAAATGCAAGGATCAGCGTCTTTCAGGACAGTGCCAGAGGAAAAAAGATAACAACAAGGACGAAAATGTTTACTGTGCAAACTGCCAGAAAACAGGACACCCAGCTAGCTGGAAAGGACGTCCAACTCCGAAAAGAAAGCTAGAAGAGAAGAAGAAATCCACTGAAAGGAAGAAGGAGCAAGTGAAAGCTGACAAGACCACAGTAGAAGCTATTCGTAAAGGATTCTCTTACGCCGATGTAGCTGCTTAATTCTGCAAAGAGGCCAACTCCTAAGGTGATGAAACCTGCTAAAGAAGAAACACTCAGGAACCCGCAACCAGCCAACACAAAACCACAAAAACAACATAAGACCCAGAGCAACAGTGAAGTTTTCGCGGACGCCGAAAGACTATTCGGTGCTGACCTTTTTATACTAGTTCAAAAGGCCAAACAAATAGTCCCCAGCAACTTCGCAAGCCTTGATGATAAAACATTAATAATTGGACGTCTTATATGCCAATTATGCTTTTAAAAAACCTGCAACTAGTAACCAACAATGTTAACTCTATTAACTCATTAACAAGACGGGTTTCTTTAAACTTATATATTCTTCTTGAAGGCAAGGAACATCTACAGAGAAGACAGGACCGAAGAGGAGGAGGCACCGCTATACTTATACGGAACCTAATCTCGGGTGAACAAATCAAAATCCATGGACTCAAGGCTACAGAAGCAACCTGCGTGATCATTCGAACATCTGACACTGAAACTCTACTACTTATATCCATCTACATTACAGGAAACTCATCAGCAACTCAACCTTAAAACGTTGATGGACCTTGCCAACCGTCATACGCAATGCGTCATAGCAGGCAACTTTAACGCAAGGCATCCGAGATGGTTGGATAGCAACACTACGCTTCTTCCTGGTCACAACAAACTTCATCAGCATACTCCCACAGCTCGCGAATTATCATTGTGTGGCTCATACTTCCGAATCAGATCACATTGCTGTGGCGCTGAGGGTTCGTCTCACTTGGAGGATATTGGCTGTTCAACCTGATCCCGAGTACCATATCAGCTTTAATAGGATCAGTTTCGCTCTGACACCGAAGCTGAACTACCAGAGATAACTAGAAATGCTAACCTCAACAATACAGAAATTGACGGAGCTATTCACCAGTTTGGAAGGGCATTCAGCAATGCAATGGACAACAAGAAGACTTTAAGGAAGAGTAAGGGCAGATTTGCTAATCTACCTGCTCACATCCTTGCCATCAACTAGCATAGGCAAAGGCTAAGGAAGAAGCTCCAACGCATACTGCATCGGACCTTCAACACTGAAACCGAAGAGTATAAGAGAACCCACTCTCAACTGAAGTGCACCCAGGTCATGTTTGATCAGGCGGTTAAACATTTCCAGAACTCCCAACTACAGAAGAGACTGGAGGAAATCAAACCTGGACCAGATTGCTTTAAACAAATAAACAAGATTGTTGGAAAAGGGAAAACCATACCGGAAACCATCAACTATGGACATTCGCCAATCAATACGAGGGAAATTTTATCCATCGTCTGCCAGTTCACCTCCCAGAGTTCTTGATGGAAGTCGAGGCAAGAGTGCAACAAAACCACCTCACAACAACAATTACCACTTTCAACGAAGAGAATCCTGCCCACAATCCGAACATTGATGACGTGTTCACCAATCCTGAGGAAGTGGGAGATATCATAAATACAGCGAACTCAAAGAAGTTAACCGGACCTGATAGCATATCCAACTATGTCCTTAAGAAGTTGCCCAATATTGCTGTTTTCCTGTTGACGGTCATCTTTAATAACTGCCTTTACAACGGATACTTTCCAGCAGCTTGGAAAACTGCAAAGATTGTTTCAGTGCAAAGAAGACCAACAGACAAAACGTGGAAGGATACAGGCCAATATCGCTACTTTGCTGCATAAGCAAAGTCCTGGAATCCCTACTACTAAGAAAAGTTAAATATTTCTGTGTGGAAAGAAATATTATACCAAACTTCCAGTACGGATTTCGGGCGATGCACTCCACAATACATCCTCTACTGGGACTACACAGCGACGTCACCGTGGGATTTAACAAGAAGGAAATGACAGTGGCATGTCTTATTGACATTGAGAAGGCCTTGAATAGCGTCTGGATAAAAGGGATAATTTTCAAGCTGATATAATTCGGCTTACCAGGACATTTGGTAAGAATAATTAAAAATTTTCTAACTAATAGACTCTTTTTTGTACAGGTTTTAAACGAAAAATTAGGAATGAAGACCATCAGGGCATTTGTACCTCAAGGATCTAAGCTCGGACCATTTTTCTTCAGCATCTACACGGCAGAACAACCGGATAGCATGTCAAGAACAAAGACAAATTTATATGCCGATGACTCCATCACATACACGACGCCCCTATCCCCAGAGATTGCAGCTATACTCTGCCCAATGAATATGTGCAGTACAGGGAAGATAGGACGTTTGTATCTCATTCTAACTGCAAAGGAATCCCATTTAGTTTTGTGAAAGAAATAATTGTCAAGGGTTTCCGTACTGCATACTATAAAAATGCAAAAAGCTTAGAAGGGCTGCCATCTATACTTTATTATTTAGTTTAAAACAAAGAAATTCATTTTACAAAAATCATTAATTTAATTCTTAAAATGCAAATCTCAAAATCTAGAAACACAAATAATTATATCTCGTATATGAAAATTTCGAAATTCAAAATCTTAAATGTGAAAATTTAGAAAATGTCGCACACTTGTCTAACACCTTCTGTCTTGTTCTTTAAATGGGCGTAGAATTTATTTGTTGCCTCAACTATTTCATTTTTTTTGGCGCTTAAATCGTTTGCAATTAAACAACTTGAAGCCATTTTAATTATGTAACTTACATTAATAGTCACAATTTATATTGCAACATATATGTATGTGCATAGGTTAAAAAGTAAAAGCAAAAACATAGTTTATCTTACACAGCAAAAACACAGTTTATCTTACACATTGACTGCAGTAGTAAATAAGTTTAAGCATTCAATAAACGCACTATATTAATACCTTACATCAATACAAATTATATGCCAAACCGCACGCGCTCGAAAATCCATTCAAATAAACCCTTTTTTCTTATTTCAATTAGCCAAATACTTTTTTAATGGCTTCTAATTTTCTTCCAAACTACCAGGAAAAAAAACCAAATCTATGACACAAAAAAAAAAGCAAACGGTAACAATATTGTCTTCAAGTATCCTTAAAAGCGTAGAAAAAGCATCTATCCTGAAAGCGCCCTTATAAAATCCAAAGAAAAATATGTACTTTTAAGCATTAACATTGCCACGGTAACTCTGATTTGATGTGCTTATTTTTGGCACACACAAAGAGAATTGTTAACGAGGATACGATCAGTACGGCTTGAGCCGTTCGAAAGGCATGTCAAAGTAGGGTGTACGCTTGATAATACGAGATTTGAGATATTTTTATATGCAGCAGGCACCCTTTGGAGAAGGAAAGCTCTCCCATAAGGCCTGTACTGCACCACCTCAAACACAGACAAGAGCACGAAGAAGAATTGCCGCTAGAAGCCGAAATATCAACATCAGTTTGCCAGATGGAACCATCATCCATACAAAAGAAACCACCAAATACCTTGGAGTGCACTTCACCAAAAAGATGAAATTCAACAAGCATGCGATGGCGATTCTAAAGCGTGCAAACTTCTCGTTTCATCTTCTTCACCCTCTACTGAGAAAACAGAATGGACTAAGCAAGAAGACGAAGCTTCTCATGTACAAGCAGCTGATCAGGCTGGTCCTAACGTACGCCTGCCACATCTGGTTAACTATATCTCCTTCAGCGATGAAGAAGATAAAACTATTCGAGAAAAAGATCTTGAGAATTTGCACAGGACTATATTGGAACCCCCTTACAAAGAAGTACTGGCCAAACAAAATGCTCTACGAGGCAGCAGGCGTGATCCCCATTGACCAGCATATGATGGACCTTACCAGCAAAATCATAAAGAACTTCACATCCAAACCAGCGATACCTGAACCCCAGAGCTATCATTGATGACAGATTCCAGGACGTGTTTCACAATGAAGGAAGACCATTCTATGAAGGAGTCGATAGTGGACACGACACGGGATGACACCATAACCATTTCTTAAACATTTTTAATTATTTTAAGAGACAATTGTTTTGGAATAAAAAAAAAATCGTGTATTAGATTAAGAAGCCAAAAATATGTATTTTATACTTATATAAAAAATCATTTTAGGTAGACATACAAATTAAATTGGGCCCCTTCTGAGCCAATATTTAAAACATTAGTTAATAATAAGCTTAGTTGTAAATCAATTGTATATAAAATCTAGCTAAATAAAACAAAATCTTAAATCTAAAAAAAGGGCCATTTCTCATTCTGGTTTGTGCTCCGAAGTGCGGTAAGCAGCGTCCACTAAGGCCTAATTTATTCAGTCAACGTTGAACATAACTTTGGGATTCTTATAGTCAACTTGAGGAATAGTTTTTATTCATTCAAAGTTGACGTTTTCAACTTTTGATTTTCAACTCTAGAGTTGTTCAACTTTCGATTTTCTTAACTCCCCGAAATAGTAGAAGTTAACGAGCAAACTTGGGATTGTTCTTCATTTCTAATTCTTCATTCGTGCTATTGAGTTGTGTAAACATTTCGCTCTTCCCTTCAAGGAAAAAAAAACTCTTATAGTAAATAATAATTTAATTAAAAATAAAGCTCTGTTTTAATTAAATTAATAAAGTAAATAATGTTTCGTGGAAATTACTTGTGGGAGAATTGGGCATCATCTATTTTGAGCTGCGAAGAAGATGCAGAGGAGGAAAGCTTATACCAAAGATAATAAATTATACAGATGTCTCATCCCCATAGAAAAAAATGTCCCATATTTTGTTCACGACGATCAGCGGGCAAAAAACCTCTTTGCCTGTTCATAGTAAAGCACAGAAAGTTCTTTGCCTCTTTTACTTTATTATCTGTGCTGTGAGAAGGCAGAGAAGCTCTTTGCATTTTCATAGCAAAGCACAGAAAGTTCTTTCACTTCTTTACTTTATTACATTAACTTCCCAAGTTATTGTAATTGGTGCGATTTGTCGAATTGAAAATTCTGACATATCTTTACGTTTTGAGGTCTCTAGAATCGGAATTCGTCGTTTTTAGCAAAATGTGTGTATGTAAGTACGTTCGGGGTACTTTGTTCGTCCACCATATCCCCAGAATGAATAAAGATATCGACCTCGGATAGATTTTATTTTACAGATAATATTGTCATCACGTGCTAAAAAGGTTTTCTAACAAATTTAATAAACCGTTTACAGCAATTTAAAAAGGAGCTGTAAAATGTCATTTATCTGGAATATCTCGAGAACGGAATAAGATATTCACTTCAGACTAATTTTAATTTACACATAATTACACAATACCAAATTGGTAAATATTAAATATAAATCAACACACACTTTTTTTTTAACTAAGAAAAACAGTTGAAAAATAATTTTCGTCTCAAATATTTCAAGAACAAAAAATGATTCCGAACCCAGTCTATTTTTTGTATATATAATGACGTAGTCAACAACTGATATTTTTTTTTTTTTTAAATCAATAAACAGTTTTTTTTTAGAGCAACAAAACTGTAACAACAACTATTAAAAATTCTTAACAAATGTTTTTGAACTCAAATATTTTGAAAAACAAAAAATTATAGCGATTTCAAATTTTTACCAAAAATATATACCTATACCTACCACCTAAATGTTGTGTAACTTTGAGATTTTTAAAACCACCCTTCAAAATCGCTGCAAAATCGAAATTTATCATATGACACTTAATGTTTGCCTTTTAATATTTTTTGAAACCATTTTTTTGTTTTTTTTTTAAGTTCACTCCCCTGATTTTTGGTATTTTAAGTAAGTGTACCAGTACCCGGCCACCTAACACATTTTTCTACTTTGAAGCTGGATAAGTAGGTCACATAATGATATACACCATTTTTTTTTTATCAATTATGAGTCATTTTAAATGTTGAAAAAAAATATTAACTTGAAATTGTTATTATACATTTTTTAATAACAATTTATTTTTAAGAAAGGTGAATTTTCACCAGCATCCGGCCACCAGATTTCAGTAGCCGGCCACTTTTGTTCCGGTATCCGGCCAGGTCCTTTATTGTTAAAGAAATCTGAGACTTAATCATTGAAATCAAACACTTTTATCAAACAAATATTTTTATTAATTTTTGTAAGCATTCTTATAAATTTTTATTAACATCTTACTTAGGTATATTATTTTATTTGAATAATTTAATGGCACTTTAGGTTCGAGTTCAGTCTCTTCAATTTCATTGGAACATAGTAAACCACATTTATACTATAATAGGATGTTTACAAGTAAAAGCTTAAAAACAAAAACTATATTTCTATTATAAACAAAAATTCTTTTTTTATAAACGATATTAAGTTCAGTCTCGCAAATTTCAGTGGAACTCAGTTCTTATATTTAAGATATGTTATTAAATAAATAAATATATACTATTTATATTAAAGTTAATAAAAAAAAAACAAAAAGGATATTTCCTACAAAAACAAAACTAAATTTCTTTCACATTAAGGTAAGGTATTTAGTAGAGCCTTCTCTAATTTAAGCAAAACTTAGTATCTAATTTAATAAAAACTACATAAAAGCAATAAATATTACAGGTTAAAACAAACAATTATTCCTTCAAAAACGAACAAAATTCTTGGTTCTTTTGAAGGACTTTTTAAATTCATTGTTCCAAAGCCATGCTTAATTGTACTTGATAACTTTGTTATTACATATATTTTACTATACATTATATGTATAGAAAATTAAATTAAATTAATAAAACAAAAAAAAAATATTTCTTTCAAAAAAAAAACTTTATGTCTAGCTTACGTACTAAGGAGCATAATTCAATGGTTTTAAGTATATAGTTTTGTACTTAAGGATATGTCAAAAGTTTAAATGTTCAGTTACATTTTTATTCATTAGAATCAAGACAAATATCACAAACAAATTTCATGTGTATAGCGTCTTCATAGGGCAAAAAGCTGATAGAGCTGCACTTGAGGTGATATCACAATGGACAAATATATATATATTATATTTTTGAGACCGTCCTCTTCTGTATCGCTTAAAAGAACATCTTGCCACTTGTTGCATTTGATGATTTGCTTTTTAGTTTTCCTTTTGCGCCCACTTGATTTTTGTGTTTCTTTTTCTTTTTTTTCTTAATAACCTTTCGTTTTTCCTTTTCTCTACTGCTCTTCCCTTTTCTTGCTTTGACTGTTCCTTGCACTTAAAAATATCCCTCCAAGTCTGTGAAGAAATAGCACTTGGAGAACGACAAGTCTGCGTTTTATTTATTTTTTGAATGGGGTCAGGGTAAAATAAATGTTCTGATAAAGAATTCGGCGATCTTGATCTGCAAGGTGAACATGATGTTGGTCTGCTTTCAGGTGTATTAATTTGTTTTAAGTTTACAGTTTGTTGTTGAAGTGATGGAGAATTAAAAGTGATAGATTTTGGAGTTTCAAAACTATTCTTGTCATTTATAGGTTATATGGAGATAAGTGGAGGTATTTTCAAAGTTGTTGGTGTATTCAATACTGAAGCTGGTAAGCCAAAAGATCTCGGGAGAGGCGAAGATGAAGGCGAAGCCAAAGAATTTGTTCCTGCTGCAATTCTGTTTGCAATATTGCTTGAAAGAATCGGGCTTGGAAGCTCTGGGACGTTGGAGCCATATTCGGAAAACGTTTGCTGGTTTAAATCCACAGCCTCAGATAATTGCAAAGTCCCATCGTCGTTGAGGTCAAAAACCACGTTTATGGGTAGTGAAGAAAGGTCGATGTTGTGTGTTGCTTGAGCTTCTTAATCAGGGGTACGATTTGATGTTTCTAAAATATCTAATATTTTAGAAACACAAATACCATTGTGTTCAAACTTGTCTTTGATTTCAAGGATAACAGATGCTGCAATACTGAATCGGTCTTGTTCAGCTGGTTGGACAGGTTTTATGGGTTGAACTTCCGCAGACTGCACAGCCAAGTTTTCCGTCACTTCTTGGACACATTTCCCATAGTCCACAGCATCAGAGTTGAATGAAAATAGTCCGCATTTTCGAAACCCGTTTTTGATTGTTTCGGGTAAATTCTTGTTTTTTGTAAAAACAGTTTCTAGAAGTGGGCAGAAATCTTTTCGTGTTAAAACGGTTCCAATATGTTTGAGGTGCCATTCTCGTACTGTTTTTTTCCAGTCCTCTTTGAGAGACTTGAACATACTCACATCTGCTGGTTGGAGTATATGGGTTGTGTTTGGTGGTAAGGCATACAAAATAATACTTTTTTCGTCACAAAGTTGGCTAAGTTGCAATTACAAATGGGATTTATGACCATTTACAACAGTAAAAATGGTTTTCTAACTTGTTTGGCATCAACCCACTTGGTTACACAGTTAGCAACATATTCATAAAAGGTTTCACTCCTCATCCACCCCGATGCTGTTTTTCCTAAAAAACTATTTTTAGAACGCTCATGACAATGTCTTGCGGAGGTCTCACATAGGGGAAAACCACCATAGGTGGAAGAAGCTCTCCAGCTGCTGTTATCATAGCGTGAACTGTTATGGTATCCTTTTCCTTCGCCATCTGTACCTGGTACACATTTTTAAAGCCCTTTGGAGCAACTACTTTACCTGTTTTTGGACACAAGGAAAAGCTTGTTTCGTCTCCATTTAATATCCTCATCGGATCAAGAAGAATATCCTCTTCACCATTTTCTTTAAGAAAGTCCTCCAACTCGCGCAACCACTTCTTTATGCTATTTGAGGTTACAACGGCTTTGCCCTTGATGATTGTCTCGGCTTCTCTTAAGCTCAAGCCAGTGGTTCGTTTAAAAAACAACTTAAGCCTCGTTCTTCCAGGACGATCGTCTTTGAATGGGTTTTCCCTTTTTGCTGTTTTAATAATCTTTTGGAGTGTGTCCAAAAGGTCAGATTTTTTTAATGGGAACCCGCACTTAGCAATATCTGTGCACCAATCAGTTATCTGCTGCTCTTCTTCAGGCTGTAATATTGAATTCGGTCCTTTGGTTAAACAGGCATCATCAACCTTACCGTATAATCGGTCCTGCAAAGTACTTCTGGGTACACTGTATTTTGAAGCCGCCTTTCTATGGCTTAAATTGTTTTTCCTTATATCCTTTAAAGCAAGTTAGATTCTTTGAGATCGTGAAAGGTCTTCAGATTCCTTTTCTGCTGTTTCTTGAATCATTTTCTACAAAACAATATGAATTTATATACAATTAGTTATGTGGCTGCCAAAAGGTACTGCATGTTCTAATAACCGGCCATTGCAATCTTTTAACCGAAAAAGGTGGCCGGATACTGAAACTTCACATATTTAATACATTTTAGTTAATTGTAGAGGCAGACAAAAGTATTTTGCTTCATTTAAGCGTAAAAGAGATACAATAGTTCAATTTAGGCAAAGTTCTAGTATCCGGCCACCCTGGCCGGTTACTCAAAACATCACACAAAAATATTGTTTCAGTGTCCGGCCACCATATCTTTATTAATTTAAAACAAAAAATTGTTATTTTTTTTATATTTTATGGTCAATTATTGTATTATTAATTTAAAAAAAAATTAAAACAAATTAGTATAATCACAAGAAACACTGAAACTTACATCTTTTGCTAATTGTTTCTCCTAGCACACGCGAACTCTAAATCGCACTTCTTGCTCTCACCACGATCTTCACAGACTGAACATTTTTTTGACAAGAATCTATGATTAGCATTAAGGCTCTCCCAAACCAATGCGGAACATTCGTTGCGGCGAAAAAACATTCGCATGTCAAAATTTATTTACATGGTGATATATGAGAGTGCCCACACCAACGCGGCGGAGAAACATATGAAATAATTTTGACATGCGAATGTTTTTTCGCCGCAACGAATGTTCCGCATTGGTTTGGGAGAGCCTTTATAGTAAAACTTTACCAAGCTATTACATGGGGCTGGAATTTTAGTTGCAATGTAATTGCACATGCAAATTACGTTTAATTTTCTTATTATTAATCATTTATTAGAAAGTGGACGGATACTAGTGAGTGGCCGGGTACTGGTACACTTACCCAAGTCTGTTTTGAAATAATTGGCTTAAATAATTAATACCTTCATACCGAGAAGAGTTAGGAAAAAAAGATTTATAAGTAAGATTCTTAGAAATTTGTAAGCTATTTACAAAAAATATATAAAAATTACTATTATAAATAGCTAAAGTACAAAATATAGGTAATGTCACATATTGCCCTGTATCTCTATATCTATACCTACCTATTAGCACCAGCAAATTAGCACGCGACACTGGTGAACATTTCATGAACTACACAAAATGGCCGCTAGAACGGATAAACCGAGGATTGTCACATTTATAATGACTTATCTATGGTCAATGTCTAGGGCCGCCATCGGTATATACTAGTCTCAATATACTGATTATCCAAAAACCCAAAGTTATTACACTATATAATATATAATAATGTAATATATACTCTACCAGCCACCACTTAGGTAAATATTTATATGGTTTTCAAGTGCACCAATAGGAAGTTACTAGTGTGGGTCGACCCCACTCATTTTTTTTTTGTGTATTGTGTGCGCATATATTTTCCCTCTCCTTCGTTACATAGAAAAAAACAGTAGTGGATAAGAATTAGAATTTAAATAAACTCAAGTGTATTTAGGTATCTTGGGCGCATGAGCATGTGCAAGTGCGTGGATCTTCGTTGTATGCTTGCGCATTTGTGCATATACGATTTTTGTATGAATGAAAAGTAGGAAGGTATGTATATACAAAAATAAAAAATAAAAATGCAGACATGTGATTTTGTTTTGTTTTGAGCGATTCTTAAGTACATAGGTAAATGAAATTTAAACTGTTTTTTTTTTACACATCTACAAAGGTCTTTGGATTTGAAAAAATCATTAGTCTAGTCAAATGGTGTTTTGTTTTTTTCTCACTTGTCTTTTATGTTTTAGGGGTCGCTGAATCCGAATTTCAACTTTGCTACTTCCTACGGATATGGCTTCACAGCGAAGATCTAAAAAAACCTCAAAATGTTCGACCTTTTTTCAGGTTTTTGCCAAAAAGTCAACAAAATATACACTTTTTGGATAAAATTACTTTCTAAACTTTATAGAACATAAAGTTTGCTATAGAAAGTGCTTATAATTTTTTGTTGTTGAATTAACGGTTTGGCCGGTAGAGTACGGTGAAACAAGACCAAAATTTCGTACTTTTTGGAAAACACAGTTCTTTCGTTAGATTTTTGATTGTAACTGAAAAACCATGCCTGTAATTGTAGAAAACCTAAGCTTCTGCTTAAACAAAATTAAAGTCTCTACAAGTCTGATACCTTCATGACTTAAATTGGCGAAAAAATGCACCGGCTAGAGCGTGATGAGATTATATGTTATATTACAGGAAGCCACGAATAGGCTATTGATTATCTCATATAGAATGGAACTAAGACGTTACAGGATTTTTGTTGTAAAAATCATTCAATGGCTCATTGAAGATGAAAAAACCATGGAGCGTTTTCAAGAGAGAGGGCGAAATTTTTAGGAGGGCAAGTAACTGCAGACCTTTGGGTTTTTTTTGATATAACATAAAAACCAAGCTAAATTTCGAGAAAATTCTGAAAACATTTTTTGTAGAGAAAAAAATTTGCTATAGAATTTGCCTATTCAAAAAATTTTAAATACATTTTCAATGTGTTAAAATAAAAAAATCGTTTTTTTTTGTTTTTTTCTTTTACTTATTTGCCTATAACTCTTTTTCCAGCAGGGATAGGTGTAGAAATTGTTCCACATAAAAGAAAGATAATAAAATTTTCTTTAAAGCGACCTATTTTGTAAAGTGTTTTTAACAAAAAATCAACAAAAGATACGGTCGCTCAATGTAAGCCATTTTTTCAATTTTGATCACGTTTTCCTCGACATTATTTTAATTCTTATTTTATACAACAAAACTTGAATGTATTTAATGAAATGAGAATAATAAATTAAATTATTAATAATAAATTATTGTTTTTACAGCCTTAAACCACACTTTTGGTTTTTAAGTAATGTAAAAATCATACAAGAAAAAAAGAAAATTAATTCATACCTAAAACCTTATTGATACCTAAAACCATGAATCAAGACCTTCACCAGATATTTTGGTTAGAAGAATTGCATGCGGATGCGCAACCGGTTGTCACGGAAGCTGTGGTTGTAGATAATTAGGACTAACGTGTTCTATGTTGTGTAAGAATTACATGGGTCCAAACTACGATCACAAAGAACGAAATTCAAGAAGATGATATTCTTGAAGACATTGATGAAGATATTCAATAGATTTAATCAAATCTAGAATTGAAAAATTGTATTTAATTTTTGTATGAATTAATTTTCTTTTTTCTTGTACGAGTTTTACATTACTTAAAAACCAAAAGTGTGGTTTAAAGCTGGAAAAACAATCATTTATTATTAATAAATTAATTTATTATTCTCATTTCATTGAATACATTCAAGTTTTGTTGTATAAAATAAGAATTTAAATAATGTCGAAATAAACGTAATAAAAATTGAAAAAATGGCTTACATTAAGCGACCGTATCTTGGTTGATTTTTTGTTAAAAACACTTTCCAAAAAAGGTCACTTTAAAAAAAATTGTATTATCTTTCTTTTATGTGGACCAATTTCTATACCTTTCTCTGCTGGAAAAAGACTTATAGGCAAATAAGTAAAAGAAAAAACAAAAAAATTGTTTTTTTTATTTTAACACATTAAAAATGTATTTAAAATTTTTTGAATAGGCCAATTCTATAGAAAATTTTATTCTCTACAAAAACTGTTTTCGGATTTTTTTCGAGATTTAGCTTGGTTTTCAAGTTAAATGCTAAAAAAACCCAAAGGACTGCAGTTACTCCCCATCCTCAAAATTGCGCCCTCTCTCTTGAAAACGCTCCATGGTTTTCTCATCTTCAATGAAACATTAAATGATTTTTACAACAAAAATCCTGTTACGTCTTAGTTCCATTCTATATGAGATAATCAATAGCCTATTGTTGGCTTCCTGTAATATGACAGATAATCTCATCACGCTCTAGCCGGTGCATTTTTTCGCCAATTAAGTCATGAAGGTATCAAACTTGTAGAGAATTTAATGTTGTTTAAGCAGAAGCTTAGGTTTTCTACAATTACAGGTATGGTTTTTCAGTTACAATCAAAAATCTAACGATAGAACTGTGTTTTCCAAAAAGTACGAAATTTTGGTCTTGTTTCACGGTACTCTACCGGCCGAACCGTTAATTCTACAAAAAAAATTATAGGCAATTTTTTTAGAAAATTGTATTTTCTATAAAGTTTAAAAGGTAATTTTATCCAAAAAGTGTATATTTTGTTGACTTTTTGGCAAAAATCTGAAAAAAGGTCGAACATTTTGAGTTTTTTTTAGATTTTCGCTGTGAAGCCATATCCTTAGGAAGTAGCAAAGTTGAAATTCGGATTCAGCGACCCCTTAAACATAAAAGACAAGTGGGAACAAAACTTCTTTATTTTTTTTCTGACCAAAACACCATTTGACTGGACTAACCTAAATACGCTTGACTTTATTTAAATTCTAATTCTTCCCCACTAATGATTTTTTCAAATCCAAAGACCTTTGTAGATGTGTAAAAAAAAACAGTTTAAATTTCATTTACCTATGTACTTAAGAATCGCTCAAAACAAAACAAAATCACATGTCTCTGCGTTTTTATTTTTTATTTGTATATACATACCTACCTACTTTTCATTCATACAAAAATCGTATATGCACAAATGCGCAAGCAAACAACGAAGGTCCACGCACTTGCACATGCTCACGCGCCCAATAGATACCTAAATAGAAATGACTTTAATTAAATTCTAATTCTTTTCCACTACTGTTTTTTTTTCTATGTAACGAAGGAGAGGCAAAATATATGAGCACACAAAAAAAAAATAATAAAGTAAAGAGGGGAAAAACTCTCTTGCCCAACTAACATTTCAGCTTCTGTTCGGCTTAATATAATAGACTTTAGAAGTTCCATAAGACATTTGTAAAGTTTACTTCCCAACTAACAATTCAGCTTCTTTTAGCTTAAAAATATTGCAGTGCCGCAGGTTTCATTTTATATAAAGCTTCGGTACGGCCTTCGGCGGAATTAAATTTCTTGTACATGTAACGAGCTGGATAACTACTTCTTTAAAGCCGAATAGGAATGAGAAAAAGAAGACTTACCGAGTTTGTGAGCTGTCACTGGAACAGGCTTCTAAAATTGATATTACAGAAGATAATTGAAGATGTCACTTTAAAAAGGCTGCATAAAATTTAATTTAATTTAAGTAGCTGCCTTTAAAAGTTTTCTGTAATCATTTTCAATAAGCTTTATTGAATACTTCGATACGGCTTGTTAAGTCTTACTAAGGAATCATAAAAGAATGGCCACGTTCGGGTGGTAGGCAGACATATCCCAACTAACATTTCAGTTTCGGTTCGGCTTAAAAGAATAGGCTTTCGAAGTTCCGTAAGACATTTGTAAAGTTTATTTAAGCATAAAAAGGAGAATGTTATACAAGCTAATATAGCTTGTTTACGTGATTTCGGAAAATCTTCTCATAAACTTATTCGCAGATCTTTTAGAAGTAGCAGATTGTATAAGAGCCTAAAGAAGCCGATACGAAGTTTTAACGAGCGGTATTGGAAATTTGAATGACCCTACAACTTGACAGATAGCTTCGGACATGGTTGTATAAAAGTAAAATACAAGTTTAATAGAAGTGCGAACTTTTTTTATGTATAGTTGTATAATACCTATTAGACGCTAAAAATACAAGAAGGTGAACAAAAATAAATAACAAAAAAAAGAAAAAATAAATTGTTATTTTTATTTTTTAATGTGATTTTTACTGCATTTTATCTGAAATCAAGTATCAAATTCATTTATTTATTAATTAAAGTATTGGAAATGATTATAAAACACAAAGTATATTTTTACCTCACTAGGGATCGAACTCGGGAACTCCTACGGGATAGTCCATCACTCTAACCACTAAGCCAGCTTATATATAATTTGGAAGATGCAAAAACTTAATCAGTCTTTTCCTTTTTTAGAACTTCAAAATGTTGACTTAAACAAACCCAAGCTTCTATAAAAATATTCACACATGATAAAGATTCCCTTAACTCCCTGGTACTTTTCACGTAAGGAAACAAATGTAATGTAAATGATTTGTTTTGCAGTTAATTATCAATTATCTTACTCTAATGCATAAATAATTATTGAAGTGTTCCAGGTGATCGTTGCGTTCATTTTTAATTTTGAGGATGATTATAAAATATTCCATAAAAAACTAATTTCATTCGAAATTTAGTATTATAATTAAAAACTGATGTGACGATTACTTAGAGCAGTTTAATAAGGGCTCAGAACCGTTTGAATCGCAGCGAAACATTCGCAACTCGGAAGGAAAATAAAAGATACAAAAATGCTAATAACAAAAGCATTGAAGGCGAGACATTCGGTGTGACAGCGAAAAGGAGCGCTTTTTGGTTTGGGAGATGCAGCTCTCCCAAAAAAACTCGGAACATTCGCTTTGCAGGACAAAATGACAAATAAATAATGCACAATAACAACAAAAACTTCAGTCGTCGAATGTTCCGCGCCAAATGACGAATGTGGTGTTTATCTAATATCTTATAATAATATCTTATTACTGTTTATCGTGCATTGAAGCTAATGTCTTAAACCAACGAAAAGTAGCTTTCCGAATACTCGAAAAGACAAGTCAGCCATATGTTGCACTCAAGTTTTTTTTTATTCCTATTCACTAAATCTCCAGTTTTACTTATGCGAAAGCTAGGGAACGTAGCGAAAGGAAAAGCAACCCACCGCAATAAGAGACACATCATATGATTTCCTCGTATTTAATATTATAGGATTAGGATGCATTTTGTAAGTACAAAATAAAAACCATATAAAAGGATTCTCTTATTTATATAGATCGAAAAGAACACATGTTGTACCTATAAATCTCATACAATTACAATATCAACAAAAAATCGGCAATGTATAAATCGCTCAATGTAAATCCAAATTATGCATTCTAGTTTCTCCGTGTGAAAGGGGACAAACTTCCCTGACAATTGGCACCACTGATCTCTATATATAACTGGATAGCGTATCCATCACTGATCTCTAAAATACACTGGATAGTGGATTCCCTATGTGCCCGATTACACGATTCATTTTTTCGGTTGTTTCGTCTTTCGTCTTTTTGACAGCTTGGGTGTGGGGAGTAGAAATGTAGAGGGAAGGAAGTAATAAAAGCAGGAATGAAAATTTCAAGACTTTTCCTGGTTGAACTTTGACGTTTCTGATTTGGCAACCACAATTCTCCTCGATGTTAGCAAAAAACGATTTGAACAAAAATTATTGAATTGAAAAATAGTTTTTCGTAATTGGATACACCTAATATGCGTTTGTAGTTGCGAAATAAGTGATTAAAAAATATTTTTATTTATTACTACTGATTATTTTCTTACAAAACATCCCCCAATTCCATGAACGTCAAAATAACGAATGGAAGTACGTACGTATTTTCGCGAACCATGTAATCATGAACGTTCTTGCCTGTCAAAAACACGAAAGACGAAACGAACGGGAAAACGAACCGTATAATCAGGCTCTATACGTATAACAGTTTTTTTTGACCCCATTTGAAGATGAAAAGCAACCCACCGCAATAAGAGACGCATCATATGATTTCCACGTATTCAATATTATAGGATTAGGATGCATTTTGTAAGTACAAAATAAAAACCATATAAAAGGATTCTCTTATTTATATAAATCGAAAAGAACACATATGTTGTACCTATAAATCTCATACAATTACAATATCAACAAAAAATCGGCAATGTATAAATCGCTCAATGTAAATCCAAATTATGCATTCTAGTTTCTCCGTGTGTAAGGGGACAAACTTCCCTGACAATTGGCACCACTGATCTCTATATATAACTGGATAGCGTATCCATCACTGATCTCTAAAATACACTGGATAGTGGATTCCCTATGTGCCCGATTACACGATTCATTTTTTTCGGTTGTTTCGTCTTTCGTCTTTTTGCCAGCTTGGGTGAGGGGAGTAGAAATGTAGAGGGAAGGAAGTAACGAAAGCAGGAATGAAAATTTCAAGACTTTTCCTGGTTGAACTTTGACGTTTCTGATTTGGCAACCACAATTCTTCTCGATGTTAGTCCCGGTCTATATTGAACGATTTTTCCAGTGCCGATCTTTTGTTTGTTGGTGAAGGGAGTGAAAAGTGAGGGGTAGGGATCAAATCGTTTGTACCACAAAACTCGAACGATTTTTCCAGTCTGTTTATGTTCTCTTTCGCCCTCTTTCCAGTTTTGTGTGTGTGTTCGTTGTCAGTGTGGCATTGGGTTGATGGTGTGAGTGAATATCAATGTAAAATGAAGAGCACAGAAATAAAAAATGAAGAAGACAAGGAAAAAATCTCATGGAAAAAATAGTTCTGTGTGTACATTTCACACGATTTCTGGAAAAATCTTCGTGGAAATATCGGGCAATGTAGATCGGGACCTAGCAAAAAACGATTTGAACAAAAATTATTGAATTGAAAAATAGTTTTTCGTAATTGGATACACCTAATATGCGTTTGTAGTTGCGAAATAAGTGATTAAAAAATATTTTTATTCATTACTACTGATTATTTTCTTACAAAACATCCCCCAATTCCATGAACGTCAAAATAACGAATGGAAGTACGTACGTATTTTCGCGAACCATGTAATCATGAACGTTCTTGCCTGTCAAAAACACGAAAGACGAAACGAACGGGAAAACGAACCGTATAATCAGGCTCTATACGCATAAAGGCTCTCCCAAACCAGTGCGGAACATTCGTTGCGGCGAAGAAACATTCGCATGTCAAAATTTATTTACATGGTGATATATGAGAGCCCCACACCAACGCAGCGGAGAAACATATGAAATAATTTTGACTGACGAATGTTTCTTCGCCGCAACGAATGTTCCGCATTGGTTTGGGAGAGCCTTAACAGTTTTTTTTTACTCCATTTGAAGATGACAAAAGGGTACCTGGTACCTAATTTGACGTCTATCCAAGAACAAAAAAAAGTAATTTGACGTCATTTTGTTTGTCTATCGTGTGTACAAATCAAAATTGTGAACAAAGCGTGTAAAAGATTTATGTGTTTTGTTTTGTTTAAATTAAGTATAAAATTCTTTAAAAAAATTATTGTATAATAGAGATCAGTGGAATAAGCAGTATAACTATAATTTCAACAAGACATCACAACCTAAGAAATTGCCAGTGACAAGCCTAAACAAAAAAGACAAAAGAACCGGTTAAAGAAATTAGATGTGCCATCCAAGCTGGGTTCCAACATCGTCCCAAGTGTGTCTCCTAATAAAAAACTGATCCGAAGTTAGTTGTGCCGGTAGCAGGTCCACCCCCGCCAGGACTTGATCGTCAAGGAACTTTGGCTCAGGATAAACCGGCAATATCTAAAACTGATGTTCCAGTACCTATTGTGGTTTCAACTCAATTCTGTGGTTTGGTATCTTTTTGCTACCACACAAAAAGTGAAATGTAAAACACGAGTGAATCAACTCTGATGCTCGATTCACAATGCGACGTGGAAACGCGACGTGAGCGTGACGAGAACTCGTCGTAGTTGTCAAGCCGATTTCAAATCATGTAAGTATACGAGGAAACGCCAGGGTATGCACAATGAAATGTTTCTCGTCGTCACGTCACGCCGGAGTTGGGAAAATTGAAAAAAAAAAACGCTCTCGTCGACGTTTTTTGTTTTTTTTTTATATTTGTCTGATGGTGAATTTTGTGAAATTGTAGAAAAGAATAAAGAAAACAACAGATAAGTGTAAATAAACAAAAATAAATATACATTTTGTTGACAATTAAATTATATTTATAGATCTATTTGTGTTGCCAATATTATAATGTTGTATTGCTTTAATTTCTTTGCATTTTTAGCCAAAAATCATTTCACCAGCCCAATGGACAAACACAAACACAATAATTATAATATTTGAATAAATAAAGTAATTTCAGTTTAATTTTTTTTCATTGTTTTGTACGCACACTGCACAGCAAGAGCAAAAATAATAAATAATTTAACGCTGTCAAAAAACTCGGTGTCAAGAAACTCGTCGCATTGTGAATTGGGGAACGATTTTATAACTAGAGAAAAATGTCACGTTTTCACGTCGCTTGAATAGTGAATAGTGAATAGTGTAGAACCACAAGAGGACCGAATTAATTGAAATGATCTATCTGATCTACCAGCTATAGTACGTTGGGATCTTGTGCATGTTGTAAGTCATGACCAGCATCAGGAGGAAACTGTTGAACAAGAGCTCGAAGCGTTGCAGCTTCGATCCTTAATGTTGAGATTGCTAGCATTATTTGTGGATCTATATCATTTTAGTGCTAATAGCAGCAGTAGTAAGACTAAAGAAAGACCTAATTCGAAAGTCATTGAAACTGTGGACGTGCTGCAAAAAGGTTGGGAAGGACTATTCCAAAGAATACGCCTGATGAAATATGAAAAGATTTCCAATCAGCTTCTAAACAATTTGCTTCCACCACGTCTTCCTTTGATGCTCGAATTGCCATATATGAGAAATTCTTCAGTGAGTTGGCAGGTTTTATTTTGGATCTGCATGAAGGCTGTATTAAAATGAAACAATGTTAAGTGATAAGCAACAATGTAGACGAGGTGACATTGGTGTTTTTAGATGCAATTAAATAAAGTAATAACAGCAAGGATAATCTTTGGTGTTGGCGGTCTGTACAGCAGCGGATTTCAGTTGCCATTGAGGTTTATTCTAAAGATAAATTAATAGATTTCATTTTATTGAATTTTTGTTGGTTTGTATTTTTAGATTATTTCCTTTTATGCTTTTATGTTGCCAATTTGACATGATATATTGGTGATATTATCACTCACTCACATACTAAGAAACACAACAAAAAAAGAATGGCAAATCAAATCAGATCGACGAAAATTTAGCAGCAAATTGAACGAAAAGGGACGAATGCAGCTGATTGTGGAATTAATGCATCATCAAGCAACATTTGCAAAATTGTACTGATTCTCTTGGTAAGTAACCTAGCGCAGCACATATGTATATAAATTTTAAAATTTGAAAGGAAAAGCTACTGCTGCTTTTTAAGATTAGGAGTAATGTTTTTTAATGTCTACCCGCGCCAATTGAAAACCCCCTTATTAAAGGGTAAAACCCAGTTTTTAAATTTAAAAGACCTGAGCAATTTCGCTTCTAATAAAACAAATACGTTCTTTGAATTGATTGGGATCCATTTCATTAAAGAATACTCAACTGATTCTTTAAAAAACCATGTGATTGCATACAAACTTGAAGAATCTTAAGCATTTTTTATTAAAATAATATATTTGTTCTTGTACATGTGCATTCCATCACAGTATGAGTACCTACTACAAATTGTTTAATTCAAATTTTGAAGTTTATACTTTTAATTTCAGCTGGTTGGAAGCCTTCTCAAATACGAACAAATCTGTCTCTTGTATGGCTGACATATCACTTAATCCGGATTCTACTAATTGAAAAATCTTATCAAGGATAAAATCTGCATGGTGAACAAGAGATAGCAAAACTAAAACAAACAACTTAAACAAACGACTAGAAAGCTATGAAAGAAAGGAGATGATATATCGGTATAGAAAAGAATCGAATTTTTTGAAAGTATTCAAATTGCTTCAATATTTATATGTATAATGTAAAAGAAACTACTTACTTTGATAGTATTGTTTGCCCCTGCAAAATAAAAAACACATTTGATTTATTTGCCAAAGGAACCAAAATTCTTTCAAAATAACATCCAAAGTTTTTATGGATAGATGTTAATATTAGTTTTGTATACATGTTTTTTGTTTGCTCACAAGAAATGTGTTGGATAATATCTCGATATAGTTAACGAGAATTTAATAAAAAAAAGGTGAAACAGCAATTTTGAAATGTTTTGATTTAATCCAACAAAAATGTATACAAAGTAAGAGTTTCCCTGGATTAGAGTTTATTTCTATACAATATTTAAACGCAATAATAAACCTCCCAAACCCTCCCCCCTACGTTCGCGCCTGTCGGTGCATATATCGTGGTATCGAAAACAAAAGTCTGGTATGGTTTTTTTTCAGGCTTTGGTGGGGTTTTCACAATAGCGATTTTCTAATTTTTTTCAGAAGCATTACCACTTCAATAAATTTGAAAAAAATATATATTCTGATGCTCCGTTATTTTTCTTAAGTCAAACATCTAAATCTTGGGAAGAGGACCTAATCGGCTTTTTCTTCTAGATTTATAAAACGCGAAACGCTCTTGGTCTTAAAATTGATGTATGGAAAAAAAAAATAGCTTTACGAATTAATTTTATGATTTTTTAATAATTTGATTCAACTGATGATTTAAATACACAAATTAAGGTAATAATACTTATTGTAATTGTACGAGAGGTTAAAATGGTGTTGGATATTACATTATATTTTGATTACACTAATTATAAATCTATGCTGTTAAGGTTTCACTTTTTAATAGCAGCTTAGCTGCTTGTGGATTTTGATGCTGTAGAGTTTGAAGATGGGCACGCAAGTGATGTAATTGAGAGAATCTCTTACCACAGAATTCACATCTAACTAAAAAAAAGTATAATACATGTTATTAAAAATTAATGTCATAAACTTATTTTCTTACCCAAATGGCTTTTCTCCTGTATGATTTATCAGAACCATCTAGTTATGAATAAGATGAAGCTAGTTGAACCTATGGAATGTCCTTCAATAGTTCTGATAAATCATATTGCAACAACTGCAGATAGTTTGTAGAATTCAACTTAAGTGGCTACTAAAATTAACATTTTTTCTAACCAAGGAATGTCAAAGTGTACCCGTTATAACTGTTTTAGTAAAAAAAAATACTAAAAAAATTATCTAAAATCACACAAATAATTTTTATTCATAGCTTTTCGAGCTCAAAGCTAAAAAAAATATTTTTTTTAATTTTACCTGCCGCTGTTTTTCCAAATTATCATAAAATCTATGGGTTTTTTTCGGCAAACTTGTTGCTCAATTTTATTTTTATTATTGTTACATACATTCAAAAAAAAATATTAAAACATCATGTTGATTACGCATTTTTTTGAGAAAACTGACCCCAAAGTCAAAAAATTAGCATGGGCAGGAAAAATAGAACAGGCTAAAAACTGAATATCTTAAGACGTAGAAAAGATGTCAAATTTATTTAAGCGCAATTACATAGAATGGTATTTCTTCTAAATGCCTAAATGAAGTTTCTGTCGTAAGTACTTACGGCGCAATTACCGATAATATGGATCAGGGTACCCCTTAAAAAGACTTTTCTTATATTCCCGATAAATGATATCAAAAATGGAGATAGGCCCTTACTGTAGAACAATTTCTTTCTTAGAATATACCCCAGAATCATACTCTAAAATACTCTTGACGAATTACGGGACACCCTGTATAAATAGCCTTAAAAAAAGTTTGCTCAAAAAGTATCCAACCGATTTCGAAAAATTGTATATGATTGGAAAGCCATAGGTGCGGAGATGAATATACCTGTGACACTCATTTACACACTATGGGTCATTTTTGTTTTTATTAAAAATAAACAAAATTTCTTCTGATTTAATTTTCAAACAAATTGTTTGACCCTCGACTTTGTGAATGTGAGTTTTTGGTGGTCGAATTTCGGCCACTGGTCGATACTAGCTTTTTAAAAAATCCAAAAATATTTTTTTTCAAAAATTTGTATATGCAAAACTGTTTGTGTTGGGAAGGACCTCTTGTATAAAAATTAAAATCGGAGCAGCCGTTCACGAGAAATTTGAAAACCAAAAAATCGATTCTAAGACAGGTTCCGTTAATAACCCTTATACATTTTTCTATCAAAATATTTATTATAGTTCTACTAGTACCTCATATTTTTTTTTTCAATATCGTTAGTCGTTTTTGAAATAAATCAATTTTTGTATATTTGTTGTATGGAAGGTACCGTTATTTCTTGAGCTTAAAAAAAAAGATTCAATTTCCTGTCCAGGGAATCACCTAAGAGTCTTAAGTCCAAAGTTTGAAGAAAATCGCTTCAGTGGCTTAGGCTGCAGGTCGAGGTACAGACAGAATTTCCGGATCCACTTTTTTCGATTCTCTATCATCGTAATGTTAGGGAAAATTATTATCTCGATTTCGAATTTTTTTACGAATCCAAAACTTGCCCTATACTAGGTATATCGCAAGTAAAAAGGAAACACCATTTGCATTTTCAAAAGTCCTCCCTTTAATTTGTTTGTGCAGTGGAAATACTACAGATAAACCTTCGGTGGAAACATAGCATTACATTCGGAGACGAACGCTTGGATATTAACACATCTTAACAAAGGGCACTCATACAATTGTTTCTTTCCCAATACAAAACTGAGAAATAATTTAAGTGATAGGTTGATACGGTAAGTCCATAACCAATTGCTTTCATTTTTCATTCTTTCACCTTCTCTTTTATCGATACCACAATAATAAATACAAACAATTATGATAGATATACTTTCTTCAGAACAAAATGATTTTTTAAAATATATTTAATAATTTTTGATGAATGATAGAACTACCGCGTTATTAGAAAGCAGTCGTCCCCTTCCCATAATTTTTATAAAAATTCGTAGAGTAAACTGTCTAGCACACAAAAACCAAATGAATGAATGTAGCATCTATCACATGCAATGTAATCAAAAGCAGTCAACTCACCTGAATTAATTGTCCAGCTGCAATTTGGTAATATCATACCAGTTGGCATATAGTAGGCCGAATTGAAGTTCTTCGCAGCATATTTCCACCGAGTCGGAGTCGGCGTTACCGGTGGTGGCTGCTGTCGACCTCGCAACAATTTCTTCCTGGCATTATCACTAGCTATGGCGGCTCGAGTGTTACGAGCTTGTTGTGCCTGATGTTGTTGTTTTCAATGCTGCTTTCTGTGCTGCGGCTTGTTCTGACATTGCCTAGTAAAAAAACCATTAACATTTCTATAGAGAAAAACCAAATTTCAAAATATACCTGATAAGCAGTGGGAGTTCCTACCAGCCCATGCCTTGGTTTTATTCGGTGTATCTTAGATGGAGCCTTCCAATCGTGTGGTGGTATCAGATTCGATTCTGGGCGGAATTTCTTCTGGAAAACAGACCAACTTAGCCTTGCCGTTGTCCTCGAATCCACAATTGGGGCACTGATGGTGTATGGCAGGTGCTTAAATAGTCTGGCTTTAATATTGTGCATCGCTTCCATATGATAGACAACCTCCGAATAGTTTCTCACTTTAATGATGTGCCATTGCCAGGGCATTTAGATTTGAAGTTACAAAACTCGCAACGTTTGATGTTAAACTTTCTTTCTTTCAGCTTAAACAACTCATGCACACCAGATTAACATGAATGTCTATAAAGAACTTACATAATGGGATCTCAAGGGATTATGTGTTCCCATTTGGTATTTGTTGGCAGCTGACGGTGACGGCATACTCGAAGCACCGACTTTCGCTTTTATCACGACATTAATGGATTTCAGATCATTGTTCGCCTCTTTTATAAAGACTCAGTCATCCAAGTCGTCGTCAGCTGAAACTTCAGACTGTGGCCAGGAGTCGTTTCCTCTTCTTTTTTTACTCGTAATTTCTTGGGTTTCTTTGCCATCTTCGTCCAAATCCAAACTTTGTTTTGATTTGGGCAACAATTTAGGTGTAACACGCAAAATATTAAATGGATACAAATCAAAAGATTTTTTATTATTTGTATCGAGGAGATACAAATGAAAAACAAAACTCAACAAATAGCTAAAGAAATAAATTGCAATCAACAGAAACTCTATCTGGTCTGTCATTTTGAGTTTTGACATTTAAAAAGAGTTATTAAGTTATAAAGAGTTATACAAAATCTGTTATATTAGGTACCATGTTACATTATAACAGCTTCAAATGGCGTCAACTTTTTTGTATGGATACGCTATCCAGTTATATATTGACAACTAGGCACGCAAGTGATGTAATTGAGAGAATCCCTTACCACAGAATTCACATATAACTAAAAAAATTTATAATACATGTTATTAAAAATTAATGTCTTATTTTCTTACCCAAATGGGTTTTCTCCTGTATAAGTCATCAAGTGAACTTTGAGGGCATTTGAATAAGTAAAGGATGCTGGACGATCTGGAAATTCAATGTTCAATATATAGCGACCATGGGGTCCTATATTGAAATCCTTCTTTCTTCAAAGTCGTTGGAATGTATTTTGAAAAATGTTTCAATTTAAATAATCAGCTTCGGTCTCGGGACGATTTTCAATAAATCTTATATCATTCTTATCGCAAACACGACGTAATTTCAATTCATAGTCCATATCGGCCAGGCATTGTGGATCCTTAATTGGTTCATGTTTAGTTTTTTCATGTGGCCAAACTTGATCAAGAGTGATTTGAGCTTCTCAAACCACTACCAATCGGTGGTTTATTATCATCATCTGGATTAATGATTACTTCTTTGTTGCGGAAATGAACTACAAAAAAAAGTGAATATTCTAGATACTGTTTTGTGATTCGCTTAATTCAGGCCAACGACCTGCTTTCCAATTTCGTCTTAACAAATTCCTGTCATATCCATTTCTTTGTTGAAATAGACATTACCGTAGCCTTCACGACCAATTGTGAAGTTTGAAACAAAGATCCATCTTAAACTTACTCTTGTACCTAACAACTTTAACACACCTAGAAATTGATGATGTACATGAGTAATGTGTATTGGTCTCAAAATATTATGATATCATTAAAAAAAAGTATTACTATAAATTTGTTATTTTAATGGCTTAAAAAGATAGATCTCAAAAAAATGTATGCCATCTGATTTTTTTGATAAATATGAATTTATTAAAAAAAAAAAAAATCAAAAATCTGTAGAGCGGTTTTCTTAAAAACTAATTTTTTATATATGTATAACATTTTTTTTTTACATTTTGAAAAATAAAATCTGGTGTGCAAAACATAGTATTTAATAAAATACAATTTTACACAAAATAAAAAAAATATTCTTAAGGTTATCAAGATATTGAATTTTTAAACAAAAAAAATTGAATATCTATATACAGGGTGTCCCTTAATTCGTCAAGAGTATTTTAGGGTATGGTTCTGGGGTATATTCTAAGAAAAAAATTGTTCTACAGTTAGGGCCTACCTCCAATTTTAAGAATTTAAGAAAAGTCTTATTTTGGGGTACCCTGATCCATGTTATCGGTAATGGCGCCGTCAGTACTTATGATAGAAACTTCGTTTAGGCCTTTATTTTTAAAAGGAATATCAGCCTTTGTAATTGCGTTCAAATGAATTTGATACCTTGTCTCAATCTTACGATATTCTGTTTTTAGCCTGTTCTATTTTTCCTGCCCATGCTAATTTTTTGACTTTGGGGTCAATTTTCTCCAAAAAATGCGTAATCAACATGATGTTTTAATAATTTTTTTTTTAATGTACGTAACAGTACTAAAAAATAAAAGTCCGAAACAAGTTTGCCGAAAAACCCATAGATTTTATGATAATTTGGAAAAACAGCGGCAGGTAAAATTAAAAAAAAAAAATGTTTTTTTCGCTTTAAGCTTGAAAAGCTATAAATAAAAAATGATATGTGTGGTTATCGATAATTTGTATTTTATGTGTGAACTAAAACAGTTATAACAGGTGTTCAAATGAGTCCTCTTTGATTTTATATGCATGCTAGAGCCCGCTTTCGTATTTCAATGATATTGATATTAATGATCCTTGCTACTGCCTCACTTCTGAGGACGCTTTGAGCATGCGCTCTTCTAATTCACTTTAAGTTGCTGTTTTTATTGAATAAATGATTTATTTAATTCTTCCCCATTCCAAAACATCCAATATTGTAGGTCAGGTGAGTTTGCAGGCCATTGAACTGATCTAACTTTTTCCTATCCAACGATTACCGCTTACTCTTCATCTTGTCAATTTTAAACCTCTCGAGCAAAGTGGGCGAAAGCACCAGTAAGATAAGATGAAGCTAGTTGAACCTATGGAATGTCCTTCAATAGTTCTGATAAATCATATTGCAACAACTGCAGATAGTTTGTAGAATTCAATTTAAGTGGCTACTAAAATTAACATTTTTTCTAACCAAGGAATGTCAAAGTGCACCCGTTATAACTATTTTAGTAAAAAAATACTAAAAAAATTATCTAAAATCACACAAATAATTTTTATTCATAGCTTTTCGAGCTTAAAGCTAAAAAAAAACATTTTTTTTTAATTTTACCTGCCGCTGTTTTTCCAAATTATCATAAAATCAATGGGTTTTTCGGCAAACTTGTTGCTGAATTTTATTTTTATTATTGTTACATACATTCAAAAACATGGATCAGGGTACCCCTAAAAAAACTTTTCTTAAATTCTCGGTAAATGATATCAAAATTGGAGATAGGCCCTTACTGTACAACAATTTTTTTCTTAGAATATACCCCAGAATCATACTCTAAAATACTCTTGACGAATTACGGGACACCCTGTATAAATAGCATTAAAAAAAGTTTGCTCAAAAAGCATCCAACCGATTTCGAAAAATTGTATATGATTGGAAAGCCATAGGTGCGGAGATGTGCAGAATATACCTGAGACACTCATTTACACACTATGGGTCATTTTTGTTTTTGCACTGCCGATCACTGTGCATATTAAAAAAATTAAAACTAAACAAAATTTTTTCTGATTTAATTTTCAAACAAATTGTTTGACCCTAGACTTTGTGAATGTGAGTTTTTGGTGGTCGAATTTCGGCCACTGGTCGATACTAGGTTTTTTAAAAATCCAAAAATGTTTTTTTTTTTTAAATTTGTATATGCAAAACTGTTTGTGTTGTAAAGGACCTCTTGTATAAAAATTAAAATCAAAGCAGCCGGTCACGAGAAATTTGAAAACCAAAAAATCGATTCTAAGACAGGTTCCGTTAATAACCCTTATACATTTTTTTTTCATCAAAATATTAATTATAGTTCTATTAGTACCTCATTTTTTTTTCAATATCGTTATTCGTTTTTGAAATAAATCAATTTTTGTATATTTGTTGTATGGAAGGTACCGTTATTTTTTGAGCTTAAAGAAAAAAGATTCAATTTCCTGTCCAGGGAACCACCTAAGAGTCTTAAGTCCAAAGTTTGAAGAAAATCGCTTCAGTGGTTTAGGCTGCAGGTCGAGGTACAGACAGAATTTCCGAATCCACTTTCTTCGATTCTCTATCATCGTAATGTTAGGGAAAATTATTATCTCGATTTCGAATTTTTTTACGAATCCAAAACTTGCCCTATAGTATATCGCAAGTAAAAGGGAAACACCATTTGCATTTTAAAAAGTCCTCCCTTTAATTTGTTTGTGCAGTGGGAATACTACAGATAAACCTTTGGTGGAAACATAGCATTACATTCGGAGACGAACGCTTGGATATTAACACATCTTAACAAAGGGCACTCATACAATTGTTTCTTTCCCAATACAAAACTGAGAAATAATTTAAGTGATAGGTTGATACGGTAAGTCCATAACCAATTGCTTTCATTTTTCATTCTTTCACCTTCTCTTTTATCGATACCACAATAATAAATACAAACAATTATGATAGATATACTTTCTTCAGAACAAAATGATTTTTTAAAATATATTTAATAATTTTTGATGAATGATAGAACTACCGCGTTATTAGAAAGCAGTCGTCCCCTTCCCATAATTTTTATAAAAATTCGTAGAGTAAACTGTCTAGCACACAAAAACCAAATGAATGAATGTAGCATCTATCACATGCAATGTAATCAAAAGCAGTCAACTCACCTGAATTAATTGTCCAGCTGCAATTTGGTAATATCATACCAGTTGGCATATAGTAGGCCGAATTGAAGTTCTTCGCAGCATATTTCCACCGAGTCGGAGTCGGCTTTACCTGTGGTTGCTGCTGTCGACCTCGCAACAATTTCTTGCTGGCATTATCACTAGCTATGGCGGCTCGAGTGTTACGAGCTTGTTGTGCCTGATGTTGTTGTTTTCAATGCTGCTTTCTGTGCTGCGGCTTGTTCTAACATTGCCTAGTAAAAAAACCATTAACATTTCTATAGAGAAAAACCAAATTTAAAAATATACCTGATAAGCAGTAGGAGTTCCTACCAGCCCATGCCTTGGTTTTATTCGGTGTATCTTAGATGGAGCCTTCCAATCGTGTGGTGGTATCAGATTCGATTCTGGGCGGAATTTCTTCTGGAAAACAGACCAACTTAGCCTTGCCGTTGTCCTCGAATCCACAATTGGGGCACTGATGGTGTATGGCAGGTGCTTAAATAGTCTGGCTTTAATATTGTGCATCGCTTCCATATGATAGACAACCTCCGAATAGTTTCTCACTTTAATGATGTGCCATTGCCAGGGCATTTAGATTTGAAGTTACAAAACTCGCAACGTTTGATGTTAAACTTTCTTTCTTTCAGCTTAAACAACTCCTGCACACCAGATTAACATGAATGTCTATAAAGAACTTACATAATGGGATCTCAAGGGATTATGTGTTCCCATTTGGTATTTGTTGGCAGCTGACGGTGACGGCATACTCGAAGCACCGACTTTCGCTTTTATCACGACATTGATGGATTTCAGATCATTGTTCGCCTCTTTTATAAAGACTCAGTCATCCAAATCGTCGTCAGCTGAAACTTCAGACTGTGGCCAGGAGTCGTTTCCTCTTCTTTTTTTACTCGTAATTTCTTGGGTTTCTTTGCCATCTCCGTCCAAATCCAAACTTTGTTTTGATTTGGGTAACAATTTAGGTGTAACACGCAAAATATTAAATGGATACAAATCAAAAGATTTTTTATTATTTGTATCGAGGAGATACAAATGAAAAACAAAACTCAACAAATAGCTAAAGAAATAAATTGCAATCAACAGAAACTCTATCTGGTCTGTCATTTTGAGTTTTGACATTTAAAAAGAGTTATTAAGTTATAAAGAGTTATACAAAATCTGTTATATTAGGTACCATGTTACATTATAACAGCTTCAAATGGCGTCAACTTTTTTGTATGGATACGCTATCCAGTTATATATTGACAACTAGGCACGCAAGTGATGTAATTGAGAGAATCCCTTACCACAGAATTCACATATAACTAAAAAAATTTATAATACATGTTATTAAAAATTAATGTCTTATTTTCTTACCCAAATGGGTTTTCTCCTGTATAAGTCATCAAGTGAACTTTGAGGGCATTTGAATAAGTAAAGGATGCTGGACGATCTGGAAATTCAATGTTCAATATATAGCGACCATGGGGTCCTATATTGAAATCCTTCTTTCTTCAAAGTCGTTGGAATGTATTTTGAAAAATGTTTCAATTTAAATAATCAGCTTCGGTCTCGGGACGATTTTCAATAAATCTTATATCATTCTTATCGCAAACACGACGTAATTTCAATTCATAGTCCATATCGGCCAGGCATTGTGGATCCTTAATTGGTTCATGTTTAGTTTTTTCATGTGGCCAAACTTGATCAAGAGTGATTTGAGCTTCTCAAACCACTACCAATCGGTGGTTTATTATCATCATCTGGATTAATGATTACTTCTTTGTTGCGGAAATGAACTACAAAAAAAAACAAAGTGAATATTCTAGATACTGTTTTGTGATTCGCTTAATTCAGGCCAACGACCTGCTTTCCAATTTCGTCTTAACAAATTCCTGTCATATCCATTTCTTTGTTGAAATAGACATTACCGTAGCCTTCACGACCAATTGTGAAGTTTGAAACAAAGATCCATCTTAAACTTACTCTTGTACCTAACAACTTTAACATACCTAGAAATTGATGATGTACATGAGTAATGTGTATTGGTCTCAAAATATTATGATATCATTAAAAAAAAGTATTACTATAAATTTGTTATTTTAATGGCTTAAAAAGATAGATCTCAAAAAAATGTATGCCATCTGATTTTTTTGATAAATATGAATTTATTTAAAAAAAAAAAAATCAAAAATCTGTAGAGCGGTTTTCTTAAAAACTAATTTTTTATATATGTATAACATTTTTTTTTTACATTTTGAAAAATAAAATCTGGTGTGCAAAACATAGTATTTAATAAAATACAATTTTACACAAAATAAAAAAAATATTCTTAAGGTTATCAAGATATTGAATTTTTAAACAAAAAAAATTGAATATCTATATACAGGGTGTCCCTTAATTCGTCAAGAGTATTTTAGGGTATGGTTCTGGGGTATATTCTAAGAAAAAAATTGTTCTACAGTTAGGGCCTACGTCCAATTTTAAGAATTTAAGAAAAGTCTTATTTTGGGGTACCCTGATCCATGTTATCGGTAATGGCGCCGTCAGTACTTATGATAGAAACTTCGTTTAGGCCTTTATTTTTAAAAGGAATATCAGCCTTTGTAATTGCGTTCAAATAAATTTGATACCTTGTCTCAATCTTACGATATTCTGTTTTTAGCCTGTTCTATTTTTCCTGCCCATGCTAATTTTTTGACTTTGGGGTCAATTTTCTCCAAAAAATGCGTAATCAACATGATGTTTTAATAATTTTTTTTTAATGTACGTAACAGTACTAAAAAATAAAAGTCCGAAACAAGTTTGCCGAAAAACCCATAGATTTTATGATAATTTGGAAAAACAGCGGCAGGTAAAATTAAAAAAAAAATGTTTTTTTCGCTTTAAGCTCGAAAAGCTATAAATAAAAAATGATATGTGTGGTTATCGATAATTTGTATTTTATGTGTGAACTAAAACAGTTATAACAGGTGTTCAAATGAGTCCTCTTTGATTTTATATGCATGCTAGAGCCCGCTTTCGTATTTCAATGATATTGATATTAATGATCCTTGCTACTGCCTCACTTCTGAGGACGCTTTGAGCATGCGCTCTTCTCATTCACTTTAAGTTGCTGTTTTTATTGAATAAATGATTTATTTAATTCTTCCCCATTCAAAAACATCCAATATTGTAGGTCAGGTGAGCTTGCAGGCCATTGAACTGATCTAACTTTTTCCTATCCAACGATTACCGCTTACTCTTCATCTTGTCAATTTTAAACCTCTCGAGCAAAGTGGGCGAAAGCACCAGTAAGATAAGATGAAGCTAGTTGAACCTATGGAATGTCCTTCAATAGTTCTGATAAATCATATTGCAACAACTGCAGATAGTTTGTAGAATTCAATTTAAGTGGCTACTAAAATTAACATTTTTTCTAACCAAGGAATGTCAAAGTGCACCCGTTATAACTATTTTAGTAAAAAAATACTAAAAAAATTATCTAAAATCACACAAATAATTTTTATTCATAGCTTTTCGAGCTTAAAGCTAAAAAAAAACATTTTTTTTTAATTTTACCTGCCGCTGTTTTTCCAAATTATCATAAAATCAATGGGTTTTTCGGCAAACTTGTTGCTGAATTTTATTTTTATTATTGTTACATACATTCAAAAACATGGATCAGGGTACCCCTAAAAAAACTTTTCTTAAATTCTCGGTAAATGATATCAAAATTGGAGATAGGCCCTTACTGTACAACAATTTTTTTCTTAGAATATACCCCAGAATCATACTCTAAAATACTCTTGACGAATTACGGGACACCCTGTATAAATAGCATTAAAAAAAGTTTGCTCAAAAAGCATCCAACCGATTTCGAAAAATTGTATATGATTGGAAAGCCATAGGTGCGGAGATGTGCAGAATATACCTGAGACACTCATTTACACACTATGGGTCATTTTTGTTTTTGCACTGCCGATCACTGTGCATATTAAAAAAATTAAAACTAAACAAAATTTTTTCTGATTTAATTTTCAAACAAATTGTTTGACCCTAGACTTTGTGAATGTGAGTTTTTGGTGGTCGAATTTCAGCCACTGGTCGATACTAGGTTTTTTAAAAATCCAAAAATGTTTTTTTTTTTTAAATTTGTATATGCAAAACTGTTTGTGTTGTAAAGGACCTCTTGTATAAAAATTAAAATCAGAGCAGCCGGTCACGAGAAATTTGAAAACCAAAAAATCGATTCTAAGACAGGTTCCGTTAATAACCCTTATACATTTTTTTTTCATCAAAATATTAATTATAGTTCTATTAGTACCTCATTTTTTTTTCAATATCGTTATTCGTTTTTGAAATAAATCAATTTTTGTATATTTGTTGTATGGAAGGTACCGTTATTTTTTGAGCTTAAAGAAAAAAGATTCAATTTCCTGTCCAGGGAACCACCTAAGAGTCTTAAGTCCAAAGTTTGAAGAAAATCGCTTCAGTGGTTTAGGCTGCAGGTCGAGGTACAGACAGAATTTCCGAATCCACTTTCTTCGATTCTCTATCATCGTAATGTTAGGGAAAATTATTATCTCGATTTCGAATTTTTTTACGAATCCAAAACTTGCCCTATAGTATATCGCAAGTAAAAGGGAAACACCATTTGCATTTTAAAAAGTCCTCCCTTTAATTTGTTTGTGCAGTGGGAATACTACAGATAAACCTTTGGTGGAAACATAGCATTACATTCGGAGACGAACGCTTGGATATTAACACATCTTAACAAAGGGCACTCATACAATTGTTTCTTTCCCAATACAAAACTGAGAAATAATTTAAGTGATAGGTTGATACGGTAAGTCCATAACCAATTGCTTTCAATTTTCATTCTTTCACCTTCTCTTTTATCGATACCACAATAATAAATACAAACAATTATGATAGATATACTTTCTTCAGAACAAAATGATTTTTTAAAATATATTTAATAATTTTTGATGAATGATAGAACTACCGCGTTATTAGAAAGCAGTCGTCCCCTTCCCATAATTTTTATAAAAATTCGTAGAGTAAACTGTCTAGCACACAAAAACCAAATGAATGAATGTAGCATCTATCACATGCAATGTAATCAAAAGCAGTCAACTCACCTGAATTAATTGTCCAGCTGCAATTTGGTAATATCATACCAGTTGGCATATAGTAGGCCGAATTGAAGTTCTTCGCAGCATATTTCCACCGAGTCGGAGTCGGCTTTACCGGTGGTTGCTGCTGTCGACCTCGCAACAATTTCTTGCTGGCATTATCACTAGCTATGGCGGCTCGAGTGTTACGAGCTTGTTGTGCCTGATGTTGTTGTTTTCAATGCTGCTTTCTGTGCTGCGGCTTGTTCTGACCTTGCCTAGTAAAAAAACCATTAACATTTCTATAGAGAAAAACCAAATTTCAAAATATACCTGATAAGCAGTAGGAGTTCCTACCAGCCCATGCCTTGGTTTTATTCGGTGTATCTTAGATGGAGCCTTCCAATCGTGTGGTGGTATCAGATTCGATTCTGGGCGGAATTTCTTCTGGAAAACAGACCAACTTAGCCTTGCCGTTGTCCTCGAATCCACAATTGGGGCACTGATGGTGTATGGCAGCTGCTTAAATAGTCTGGCTTTAATATTGTGCATCGCTTCCATATGATAGACAACCTCCGAAAAGTTTCTCACTTTAATGATGTGCCATTGCCAGGGCATTTAGATTTGAAGTTACAAAACTCGCAACGTTTGATGTTAAACTTTCTTTCTTTCAGCTAAAACAACTCCTGCACACCAGATTAACATGAATGTCTATAAAGAACTTACATAATGGGATCTCAAGGGATTATGTGTTCCCATTTGGTATTTGTTGGCAGCTGACGGTGACGGCATACTCGAAGCACCGACTTTCGCTTTTATCACGACATTGATGGATTTCAGATCATTGTTCGCCTCTTTTATAAAGACTCAGTCATCCAAATCGTCGTCAGCTGAAACTTCAGACTGTGGCCAGGAGTCGTTTCCTCTTCTTTTTTTACTCGTAATTTCTTGGGTTTCTTTGCCATCTTCGTCCAAATCCAAACTTTGTTTTGATTTGGGCAACAATTTAGGTGTAACACGCAAAATATTAAATGGATACAAATCAAAAGATTTTTTATTATTTGTATCGAGGAGATACAAATGAAAAACAAAACTCAACAAATAGCTAAAGAAATAAATTGCAATCAACAGAAACTCTATCTGGTCTGTCATTTTGAGTTTTGACTTTTAAAAAGAGTTATTAAGTTATAAAGAGTTATACAAAATCTGTTATAATAGGCACCATGTTACATTATAACAGCTTCAAATGGCGTCAACTTTTTTGTATGGATACGCTATCCAGTTATACATTGACAACTAGAAAAGGATGTATACACTAACCATTGACAGCCATAAGGAATATCTGTGTTTACTATCATGTAAAATAATTTATTTTTTAATAAAAATTGATTTTATTTTAAACAAAATATAATCACATGTCTTTATTAATATAATTTCTTTATTTAAAATTGCAGTATATAAATATAGACAGCCGTAAGTAGTAAGTAATTAAACTACCTACAATTTTCTGTTCAGGCGTCTTCAACAAAAAATAAGCCAGCCTTTGTTGTGGCAGCATCTACAGCCAATACTGGATTCGGAGGACTTGGTATACTAATGTCAATACCAGCACCGCAGTTGGGGGACTATTTGGACAAAAGCCTGCTCCAGTATTTGGGAACACTTCTGTGTTTGGAGCAGCTGCTCCGATCACTGGCTTCAGCAAATTCCAGACCAACCAAGTCGGTTCGTTGTTTCCACTGGAGTTTAAACACGCAACCCACAACTGGATTTGGTGGTTTCTGAACACAAACATAAGCTGCTCCACTCACATTTAGTTATATTCACGGACGCAAGAAACATGACGGTAACGCCAGTTTCTCTGTGACAAACAATAACGCCGGTCCACGGTCATCGTATGTTGTCAAGAAAGTTGAACGTTTAAAAGAGAAACATCGTGAATCTTAGTGCAGCCAATCTAAATTGGAAAACAACAAAGGTGTAGTCCTTCGTATTAGATAAAGTAAGTAAAAACCATTTCAATCGACTAAATCAAGATAGTGGTTTAGAAATAACAGCATTTTATAAGAACAATTTTAAGAATTTCAAGAAAAAATCATACAAAATACCTGTAAGTGCTAGTTATAAAACGCTTTTATTTCAAAACCACTATCTTGATTTGGTGGATTGAAACTGTTCTCAGTCTTAATTTAAGTACTTGTATTGATCATTATAATCATTTTAATACAGATAAATATTGAAACAAAAATTCATATAAAACACGTTTGAAACATTTCAGTCGATTTTTTTGTTTAAAATGTCTCATATGAATTTTTTTTGAAATATTTATCTATATTAAAATTGATTGTAGTGTTCACTACCACGACTTAATTTAAGACTCAGACTCAGAATTCAATCAACCAAAACAAAATCTCGGCCGAAAATAAATTGTTTTCTTTGTTTTTTTTAAGATGATCTAGAACAATTATGAGAATAAAATAAAAGCAGAAGGAACAAAGATTGATTGATCCGAGGACGCCTTCGTATCAAAAAGGCAATTTACAATTAAACGTCCATTCTATAAAGGTTTTAAAATCGTTTTTAACAGAAATCTAAGAAATCATTTCTCGGCATAGTATTTTCATTCCATTTATTTAAAAAAAAGTATTAATTTTACAAAAACACATAAAGATTTAAATGTTTTAAGTGTATCAATAATTTAAACAAAATTCTCTACATGTTCAAATTTATGAAAAAGTAATTCTAAAAGCTCAATGATGTACAATTATTAAGTTATTAAATAATAAGCTTAAGAATAAAATTACTTGTAACAAAAATGTAAATACTATAATATTTAGATTTTATTAAAATAATACAAAACTAGTTGCCTCTTAATATTCGTTGTTGCGACATTACATACTGGTGTAGTTGATCAGGAACAAAGGTATACATAATTTTTTATCTAAAAAATTAAAGTAGTTATACCCAAATACCTACAACCAATTTTGAAAATGAAAAAAATTAAATCTGTGAAATTATTATATTATCAATAAAATAAAGCAGAAAACTACAACAAAATATTTTCATTTGTTCCGAAACACTTAAAAAAGTTCAACGATTATGAAGTTAAAAGGCGTTGAAACAATTAGGAACAGTTTCATCATACACACAAAGCTGATTTTTTCAATTTCTTAAGAGATGAGGAGAATCTCGCACTTCTTTTGGTAGGTGAAACATAGAAATTTCACCCATTCTATAAGAGTTGCACTGGGGAACTCCACAATGACCAGGATTAGCCCGCGGAATTGTCTGGAATAAAGCAAAAATAGATACAGCCACATATCGAAAAATTTTAATATTCAATAAATAATTAATGGTAAAAAAAAATGAAAAAAAAATATAAACTGAAAAGCTTTTGGACTGTATCTTTGGAACAGGTTGTCGAATAAAGGCAGTTGATATCTTTTTATAATCGGTGCTTGATACCTTCAAAACTACTTCTTTGGAAAAATTGTTGATGCTTATTTTGAGAGTAGGAAGTGTTGATTCAAAAAAGATATTAACCGCCTTTATTGCAGAACCCGTTCCAAAGATATACTTTAAAAGCTTTTCCCTGTTCACTTGGAAAAGTAAAATCTTAAAATGGATTGGGGTGTATCTTTAGAACTGGTTATTTAAAAAAGATGGTTGATACCTTTTTGTAATCGGCTCTTGATACTCTCAAAACTAGCATCAAAATTTTTTACATAAAATGCTTATTGACAAAAATCCCTCTTGAAATAAACTTATTTGGAATGTGGTATCCGTATTCCAAGAGTTATTTTTTTGAATACTACTTCTTTGGAAAAATTGTTGATGCTTATTTTGATAGTAGGAAGTGCTGATTCAAAAAAGGTATCAACCGCCTTTATTGAAGAACCCGTTCCAAAGATATACTTTAAAAGCTTTTCCCTGTTCACTTGGAAAAGTTAAATCTTAAAATTGATTGGGGTGTATCTTTGGAACTGGTTATCCAAAATACGAGGTTGATACCTTTTTGTATTTTGCTCTTGATACTTTCAAAGTACCTAAGCATCAACCGATGCTGGACAACTCCTTTCAAATAGATCAATTTCCAAAACTTAAAATTTAACACTTACATTGTTGAAAAATTATTGTGAAGGAGCACCAGCATATCCAATAGTTTGATGGACTGAAGCTCTAGACTGGGGTAGAATGGAGTTAGAGCCAATTTATTCACTATTGCTCAACTTGCTGAAAACTCCAAAGTTGGCCAACTTACAAGTTGACTTCAAATCCGTAGTTGAACTGAAAGTTGAGAAATGCTTTTATTCACTACTTCGATTCTGAACTCCAGAGTTGAAATTCAAAAGTTGACCAACCTGCAGTTTCACAAATATCCTTGGGATATTTGTAACACATGACGCACAAGACGTCATTTTCAACTTTTGTTTTGCATTACAATTTATTTTGCATTTTGAATAATTTTTCCGAATAATTGCAATGGATTTTTCATTCCATGTGAAGCGCGGAATCAAAAAAATACCAAGCTAAATTGAAAGCTATACAAAACGGATTAGGTACAACTTTTATTTTTAAAGAAAATAATATACATATGTCTAGCAATAAGAGGTGAGTTTTCACACACTATAATTTGTTTCTATAACTATTTTGTTTTCCTAAAATGAAATAATTATAAAGGAAGAAACACAAATTTTCACAGAGAAGAATAATGTAGGGTCGAACAGGAAATGCCAAACAAAGATCAACAACTCCATGAAACTGTTGTTGTGGAATGAAGTCATGAATGGATCGATGTTCATGAGTATGTTTTTAAACTTGTCCGGCGAAATCGTCGCCCACTACTTAAACATTACAAAGACAGAAAATCATTCCATATATAACATGGAACACAATTCATTGAAATTGTACACTTGTTCTATATTTTTTGGTGGGGGAAAGGCACCATTTTTATAAACAAATTTCAATTATAAAAAAAAAAAATATGAAACAAAAAAAATACTCATGCTGTCAACCATCTTAGTACTAACTCACCCGACGATGCTTGATTTCGGTGATCGGTCGAGAACTGAAAAGCATGAATGAATAGACAAAAATGAGGAAAAATTCCAAGTTTGCTCGCTAACTTCTACTATTTCGGGAAGTTGAGAAAATCCAAAGTTGATCAACTCTAGAGTTGAAAATAAAACGTTGAAAACGTCAACTTTGAGTGAATAAAAACTAATTCTCAAGTTGACTGTAAGAATCCCAGAGTTATATTCAACTTCGACTGAATAAATTAGGCTTTAATGTACTATAGTTATGTATGTATAGAACGTTTACTTGAAGGTATAAGCTGCTGCTTTGAGCTAAAGAAATAATTAAAAAAAATCTATTTTTTCTGGCAATTTTATAAGTTCTATGTGTAACTTACTTGTTCACGATGGGAACATCAACACAGTAATCGCTGTTTGACAACTAGAACTGGCGGACCAGGGATTTTGAAGCCACTAATTATAAACATCTTGACTCTCTTTACCTAATGACAAGATGAAGAAAGAAAAATAGTTTTTAAATATCTTTTATTTATTTAATAAAAACAAACTATTTACGTCCAAGAGCACTCTCGAAATCGCACCAACTTTTATTTAACTTTTTAATAAAATCACAGTTCAATTCTTATGGAAAAATTGTTTTAAAAAATGATTCACTTCTTTTTTTCACAAAAATATTAATTTTATTATTGTTTAAATTGTTTAATTGTTTGAAATAATAATTTTTAATCCACACTTCTCAAATCACATACTTTTTATGACAGTTTCTGTCATCTAGTGTATACATCCAAGTTCAAGGGTTTGCCGCCAGAGCACTGCCTTCAGTTGTCAATAGAGATCAGTGGTATCCATACAAAAAAGTTGACGCCATTTGAAGCTGTTATAATGTAACAAGGTACCTAATATAACAGATTTTGTATAACTCTTTATAACTTTATAACTCTTTTTAAATGTCAAAACTCAAAATGACAAACCAGATAGAGTTTCTGATGATTGCAATTTATTTCTTTAGCTATTTGTTGAGTTTTGTTTTTCATTTATATCTCCTCGATACAAATAATAAAAAATCTTTTGATTTGTATCCATTTAATATTTTGCGTGTTACACCTAAATTGTTACCCAAATCAAAACAAAGTTTGGATTTGGGCGAAGATGGCAAAGAACCCCAAGAAAATGCGAGTAAAAAAAGAAGAGGAAACGACTCCTGGCCACAGTCTGAAGTTTCAGCTGACGACGATTTGGATGACTGAGTCCTTATAAAAGAGGCGAACAATGATCTGAAATCCATCAATGTCGTGATAAAAGCGAAAGTCGGTGCTTCAAGTATGCCGTCACCGTCAGCTGCCAACAAATCCCAAATGGGAACACATAATCCCTAGAGATCCCATTGTGTCAGTTCTTTATAGACATTCATGTTAATCTGGTGTGCAGGAGTTGTTTAAGTTGAAAGAAAGAAAGTTTAACATCAAACGTTGCGAGTTTTGTAACTTCAAATCTAAATGCCATGGCAATGGCACATCATTAAAGTGAGAAACTCTTCGGAGGTTGTCTATCATATGGAAGCGATGCACAATATTAAAGCCAGACTATTTAAGCACCTGCCATACCATCAGTGCCCCAATTTGGATTCGAGGACAACGGCAAGACTAAGTTGGTCTGTTTTCCAGAAGAAATTCCGCCCAGAATCAAATCTGACACCACCACACGATTGGAAGGCTCCATTTAAGGGGCCAGTTATAGCTATCATTGAAAACCATCATTGAAAAAGTTAGCTGTTTATTTTGTGACCCTTGGCAAGTTTAATCATTAAATATTTTAATGCAGAAATATAGCTTACAACTTCAAAATTATTTCTCTTCCAAAAAAAATTCATTTTGACCCATATCTTCCCCAGAACTTAATTTTTAATTTTTTCAATGACCATGGGTAAGGTAGTTCATCATTGAAAAATTAAGAGTAATTTTATGAGCAAAGTTGTGCAAAATTGAATTTTGTTTAACCTAGAAATAATTATTAAGTCAAAGAGCTTTACTTTGGCATCAAAATAATCATTCATTTTTTTTTTCATAATCTCTCAAAATTGACAATTAATATTTTCAATGATGGTTTTCAATGATAGCTATAACTGGCCCCTAAGATACACCGAATAAAACCAAGGCATGGGCTGGTAGGAACTCCTACTGCTTATCAGGTATATTTTTAAATTTGGTTTTTCTCTATAGAAATGTTAATGTTTTTTTTTACTAGGCAATGTCAGAACAAGCCGCAGCACAGAAAGCAGCATTGAAAACAACAACATCAGGCACAACAAGCTCGTAACACTCGAGCCGCCATAGCTAGTGATAATGCCAGCAAGAAATTATTGCGAGTTCGACAGCAGCCACCACCGGAAAAGCCGACTCCGACTCGGTGGAAATATGCTGCGAAGAACTTCAATTCGGCCTATTATATGCCAACTGGTATGATATTACCAAATAGCTACCAAATTGCAGCTGGACAATTAATTCAGGTGAGTTGACTGCTTTTGATTACATTGCATGTTATAGATCCTACATTCATTCATTTGGTTTTTGTGTGCTAGACAGTTTACTCTGCGAATTTTTATAAAAATTATGGGAAGGGGACCACTGCTTTCTAATAACACGGTAGTTCTATCATTCATCAAAAATTATTAAATATATTTTAAAAAATCATTTTGTTCTGAAGAAAGTAGACCTATCATAATTGTTTGTATTTATTATTTTGGTATCGATAAAAGAGAATGTGAAAGAATGAAAAATGAAAGCAATTAGATATATACTTACCGTATCAACCTATCACTTAAATTATTTCTCAGTTTTGTATTGGGAAAGAAAAAATTGTATGAGTGCCCTTTGTTAAGATGTGTTCATATCCAAGCGTTCGTCTCCGAATGTAATGCTATGTTTCCACCGAAGGTTTATCTGTAGTATTTCCACTGCACAAACAAATTAAAGGGAGGACTTTTTAAAATGCAAATGGTGTTTCCTTTTTACTTGCGATATACGTAGTATAGGGCAAGTTTTGGATTCGTAAAAAAAATCGAAATCGAGATAATAATTTTTCCTAACATTACGACGATAGAGAACCGAAAAAAGTGGATCCGGAAATTCTGTCTGTACCCCGACCTGCAGCCTAAACAACTGAAGCGATTTTGTTCAAACTTTGGACTTAAGACTCTTAGGTGATTCCCTGGACAGGAAATTGAATCTTTGTTTTTAAGCTAAAAAAATAACGGTACCTTTCATACAACAAATATACAAAAATTGATTTATTTCAAAAACCAATAACGATATTGAAAATATATGAGGTACTAATAGAACTATAATTAATATTTTGATGAAAAAAAATGTATAAGGGTTATTAACGGAACCTGTCTTAGAATCGATTTTTTGGTTTTCAAATTTCTCGTGAACAGCTGCTCCGATTTTAATTTTTATACAAGAGGTCCTTTACAACACAAACAGTTTTGCATATACAAATTTTTGAAAAAAAATATTTTTGGATTTTTTAAAAAACTAGTATCGACCAGTGGCCGAAATTCTACCCCCAAAAACTCACATTCACAAAGTCTAGGGTCAAACAATTTGTTTGAAAATTAAATCAGACAAAATTTTGTTTAGTTTTAATTTTTTTAATATGCACAGTGATCGGCAGTGCAAAAACAAAAATGACCCATAGTGTGTAAATGAGTGCCTCAGGTATATTCTGCACATCTCCACACCTATGGCTTTCCAATCATATACAATTTTTCGAAATCGGTTGGATACTTTTTGAGCAAACTTTTTTAAGGCTATTTATACAGGGTGCCCCGTTATTCGTCAAGAGTATTTTAGAGTATGATTCTGGGGTATATTCTAAGAAAAAAATTGTTGTACAGTAAGGGCCTATCTCCCATTTTGATATCATTTATCGGGAATTTAAGAAAAGTCTTTTTTAGGGGTATAATTGCGCCGTAAGTGCTTACGACAGAAACTTCGTATAGGCCTTTGTTTTTAGAAGAAATACCATTCTATGTAATTGCGTTTAAATAAATTTGACATCTTTTCTCAGTCTTAAGATATTCAGGTTTTAGCCTGTTCTATTTTTCCTGCCCATGCTAATTTTTTGACTTTGGGGTCAATTTTCTCCAAAAAATGCGTAATCAATATGATGTCTTAATAATTTTTTTAGATGTATGTAACAATAATAAAAATAAAATTCAGCAACAAGTTTGCCGAAAAACCCATAGATTTTATGATAATTTGGAAAAACAGCGGCAGGTAAAATTAAAAAAAATGTTTTTTTAGCTTTAAGCTCGAAAAGCTATGAATAAAAATTATTTGTGTGATTTTAGGTCATTTTTTTAGTATTTTTTTACTTAAACAGTTATAACGGGTGCACTTTGACATTCCTTGGTTAGAAAAAATGTTAATTTTAGTAGCCACTTAAGTTGAATTCTACAAACTATCTGCAGTTAATGCAATATGATTTATCAGAACTATTGAAGGACATTCCATAGGTTCAACTAGCTTCATCTTATCTTACTGGTGCTTTCGCCCACTTTGCTCGAGAGGTTTAAAATTGACAAGATGAAGAGTAAGCGGTAATCGTTGGATAGGAAAAAGTTAGATCAGTTCAATGGCCTGCAAGCTCACCTGACCTACAATATTGGATGTTTTTGAATGGGGAAGAATTAAATAAATCATTTATTCAATAAAAACAGCAACTTAAAGTGAATTAGAAGAGCGCATGCTCAAAGCGTCCTCAGAAGTGAGGCAGTAGCAAGGATCATTAATATCAATATCATTGAAATACGAAAGCGGGCTCTAGCATGCATATAAAATCAAAGAGGACTCATTTGAACACCTGTTATAACTGTTTTAGTTCACACATAAAATACAAATTATCGATAACCACACATATCATTTTTTATTTATAGCTTTTCGAGCTTAAAGCGAAAAAAACATTTTTTTTTTTAATTTTACCTGCCGCTGTTTTTCCAAATTATCATAAAATCTATGGGTTTTTCGGCAAACTTGTTTCGGACTTTTATTTTTTAGTACTGTTACGTACATTAAAAAAAAAATTATTAAAACATCATGTTGATTACGCATTTTTTGGAGAAAATTGACCCCAAAGTCAAAAAATTAGCATGGACAGGAAAAATAGAACAGGCTAAAAACAGAATATCGTAAGATTGAGACAAGGTATCAAATTTATTTGAACGCAATTACAAAGGCTGATATTCCTTTTAAAAATAAAGGCCTAAACGAAGTTTCTATCATAAGTACTGACGGCGCAATTACCGATAACATGGATCAGGGTACCCCAAAATAAGACTTTTCTTAAATTCTTAAAATTGGAGGTAGGCCCTAACTGTAGAACAATTTTTTTCTTAGAATATACCCCAGAACCATACCCTAAAATACTCTTGACGAATTAAGGGACACCCTGTATATAGATATTCAATTTTTTTTGTTTAAAAATTCAATATCTTGATAACCTTAAGAATATTTTTTTTATTTTGTGTAAAATTGTATTTTATTAAATACTATGTTTTGCACACCAGATTTTATTTTTCAAAATGTAAAAAAAAAATGTTATACATATATAAAAAATTAGTTTTTAAGAAAACCGCTCTACAGATTTTTGATTTTTTTTTTTTAAATAAATTCATATTTATCAAAAAAATCAGATGGCATACATTTTTTTGAGATCTATCTTTTTAAGCCATTAAAATAACAAATTTATAGTAATACTTTTTTTTAATGATATCATAATATTTTGAGACCAATACACATTACTCATGTACATCATCAATTTCTAGGTATGTTAAAGTTGTTAGGTACAAGAGTAAGTTTAAGATGGATCTTTGTTTCAAACTTCACAATTGGTCGTGAAGGCTACGGTAATGTCTATTTCAACAAAGAAATGGATATGACAGGAATTTGTTAAGACGAAATTGGAAAGCAGGTCGTTGGCCTGAATTAAGCGAATCACAAAACAGTATCTAGAATATTCACTTTGTTATTTTTTGTAGTTCATTTCCGCAACAAAGAAGTAATCATTAATCCAGATGATGATAATAAACCACCGATTGGTAGTGGTTTGAGAAGCTCAAATCACTCTTGATCAAGTTTGGCCACATGAAAAAACTAAACATGAACCAATTAAGGATCCACAATGCCTGGCCGATATGGACTATGAATTGAAATTACGTCGTGTTTGCGATAAGAATGATATAAGATTTATTGAAAATCGTCCCGAGACCGAAGCTGATTATTTAAATTGAAACATTTTTCAAAATACATTCCAACGACTTTGAACAAAGAAGGATTTCAATATAGGACCCCATGGTCGCTATATATTGAACATTGAATTTCCAGATCGTCCAGCATCCTTTACTTATTCAAATGCCCTCAAAGTTCACTTGATGACTTATACAGGAGAAAACCCATTTGGGTAAGAAAATAAGATATTAATTTTTAATAACATGTATTATAAATTTGTTTAGTTATATGTGAATTCTGTGGTAAGGGATTCTCTCAATTACATCACTTGCGTGCCTAGTTGTCAATATATAACTGGATAGCGTATCCATACAAAAAAGTTGACGCCATTTGAAGCTGTTATAATGTAACATGGTACCTAATATAACAGATTTTGTATAACTCTTTATAACTTAATAACTCTTTTTAAATGTCAAAACTCAAAATGACAGACCAGATAGAGTTTCTGTTGATTGCAATTTATTTCTTTAGCTATTTGTTGAGTTTTGTTTTTCATTTGTATCTCCTCGATACAAATAATAAAAAATCTTTTGATTTGTATCCATTTAATATTTTGCGTGTTACACCTAAATTGTTACCCAAATCAAAACAAAGTTTGGATTTGGACGAAGATGGCAAAGAAACCCAAGAAATTACGAGTAAAAAAAGAAGAGGAAACGACTCCTGGCCACAGTCTGAAGTTTCAGCTGACGACGATTTGGATGACTGAGTCTTTATAAAAGAGGCGAACAATGATCTGAAATCCATTAATGTCGTGATAAAAGCGAAAGTCGGTGCTTCGAGTATGCCGTCACCGTCAGCTGCCAACAAATACCAAATGGGAACACATAATCCCTTGAGATCCCATTATGTAAGTTCTTTATAGACATTCATGTTAATCTGGTGTGCATGAGTTGTTTAAGCTGAAAGAAAGAAAGTTTAACATCAAACGTTGCGAGTTTTGTAACTTCAAATCTAAATGCCCTGGCAATGGCACATCATTAAAGTGAGAAACTATTCGGAGGTTGTCTATCATATGGAAGCGATGCACAATATTAAAGCCAGACTATTTAAGCACCTGCCATACACCATCAGTGCCCCAATTGTGGATTCGAGGACAACGGCAAGGCTAAGTTGGTCTGTTTTCCAGAAGAAATTCCGCCCAGAATCGAATCTGATACCACCACACGATTGGAAGGCTCCATCTAAGATACACCGAATAAAACCAAGGCATGGGCTGGTAGGAACTCCCACTGCTTATCAGGTATATTTTGAAATTTGGTTTTTCTCTATAGAAATGTTAATGGTTTTTTTACTAGGCAATGTCAGAACAAGCCGCAGCACAGAAAGCAGCATTGAAAACAACAACATCAGGCACAACAAGCTCGTAACACTCGAGCCGCCATAGCTAGTGATAATGCCAGGAAGAAATTGTTGCGAGGTCGACAGCAGCCACCACCGGTAACGCCGACTCCGACTCGGTGGAAATATGCTGCGAAGAACTTCAATTCGGCCTACTATATGCCAACTGGTATGATATTACCAAATTGCAGCTGGACAATTAATTCAGGTGAGTTGACTGCTTTTGATTACATTGCATGTGATAGATGCTACATTCATTCATTTGGTTTTTGTGTGCTAGACAGTTTACTCTACGAATTTTTATAAAAATTATGGGAAGGGGACGACTGCTTTCTAATAACGCGGTAGTTCTATCATTCATCAAAAATTATTAAATATATTTTAAAAAATCATTTTGTTCTGAAGAAAGTATATCTATCATAATTGTTTGTATTTATTATTGTGGTATCGATAAAAGAGAAGGTGAAAGAATGAAAAATGAAAGCAATTGGTTATGGACTTACCGTATCAACCTATCACTTAAATTATTTCTCAGTTTTGTATTGGGAAAGAAACAATTGTATGAGTGCCCTTTGTTAAGATGTGTTAATATCCAAGCGTTCGTCTCCGAATGTAATGCTATGTTTCCACCAAAGGTTTATCTGTAGTATTCCCACTGCACAAACAAATTAAAGGGAGGACTTTTTAAAATGCAAATGGTGTTTCCCTTTTACTTGCGATATACTATAGGGCAAGTTTTGGATTCGTAAAAAAATTCGAAATCGAGATAATAATTTTCCCTAACATTACGATGATAGAGAATCGAAGAAAGTGGATTCGGAAATTCTGTCTGTACCTCGACCTGCAGCCTAAACCACTGAAGCGATTTTCTTCAAACTTTGGACTTAAGACTCTTAGGTGGTTCCCTGGACAGGAAATTGAATCTTTTTTCTTTAAGCTCAAAAAATAACGGTACCTTCCATACAACAAATATACAAAAATTGATTTATTTCAAAAACGAATAACGATATTGAAAAAAAATGAGGTACTAATAGAACTATAATTAATATTTTGATGAAAAAAAAATGTATAAGGGTTATTAACGGAACCTGTCTTAGAATCGATTTTTTGGTTTTCAAATTTCTCGTGACCGGCTGCTCCGATTTTAATTTTTATATAAGAGGTCCTTTACAACACAAACAGTTTTGCATATACAAATTTAAAAAAAAAAACATTTTTGGATTTTTAAAAAACCTAGTATCGACCAGTGGCCGAAATTCGACCACCAAAAACTCACATTCACAAAGTCTAGGGTCAAACAATTTGTTTGAAAATTAAATCAGAAAAAATTTTGTTTAGTTTTAATTTTTTTAATATGCACAGTGATCGGCAGTGCAAAAACAAAAATGACCCATAGTGTGTAAATGAGTGTCTCAGGTATATTCTGCACATCTCCGCACCTATGGCTTTCCAATCATATACAATTTTTCGAAATCGGTTGGATGCTTTTTGAGCAAACTTTTTTTAATGCTATTTATACAGGGTGTCCCGTAATTCGTCAAGAGTATTTTAGAGTATGATTCTGGGGTATATTCTAAGAAAAAAATTGTTGTACAGTAAGGGCCTATCTCCAATTTTGATATCATTTATCGAGAATTTAAGAAAAGTTTTTTTTAGGGGTACCCTGATCCATGTTTTTGAATGTATGTAACAATAATAAAAATAAAATTCAGCAACAAGTTTGCCGAAAAACCCATTGATTTTATGATAATTTGGAAAAACAGCGGCAAGTAAAATTAAAAAAAATGTTTGTTTTTAGCTTTAAGCTCGAAAAGCTATGAATAAAAATTATTTGTGTGATTTTAGATAATTTTTTTAGTATTTTTTTACTAAAATAGTTATAACGGGTGCACTTTGACATTCCTTGGTTAGAAAAAAATGTTAATTTTAGTAGCCACTTAAATTGAATTCTACAAACTATCTGCAGTTGTTGCAATATGATTTATCAGAACTAATGAAGGACATTCCATAGGTTCAACTAGCTTCATCTTATCTTACTGGTGCTTTCGCCCACTTTGCTCGAGAGGTTTAAAATTGACAAGATGAAGAGTAAGCGGTAATCGTTGGATAGGAAAAAGTTAGATCAGTTCAATGGCCTGCAAGCTCACCTGACCTACAATATTGGATGTTTTTGAATGGGGAAGAATGAAATAAATCATTGATTCAATAAAAACAGCAACTTAAAGTGAATTAGAAGAGCGCATGTTCAGAGCGTTCTCAGAAGTGAGGCAGTAGCAAGGATCATTAATATCAATATCATTGAAATACGAAAGCGGGCTCTAGCATGCATATAAAATCAAAGAGGACTCATTTGAACACCTGTTATAACTGTTTTAGTTCACACATAAAATACAAATTATCGATAACCACACATATCATTTTTTATTTATAGCTTTTCGACCTTAAAGCGAAAAAAACATTTTTTTTTTTAATTTTACCTGCCGCTGTTTTTCCAAATTATCATAAAATCTATGGGTTTTTCGGCAAACTTGTTTCGGACTTTTATTTTTTAGTACTGTTACGTACATTAAAAAAAAAAAATTATTAAAACATCATGTTGATTACGCATTTTTTGGAGAAAATTGAGCCCAAGGTCAAAAAATTAGCATGGGCAGGAAAAATAGAGCAGGCTAAAAACTGAATATCTTAAGACTGAGACAAGGTATCAAATTTATTTGAATGCAATTACAAAGGCTGATATTCCTATATTCCTTCTAAAAATAAAGGCCTAATCGAAGTTTCTATCATAAGTACTTACGGCGCAATTACCGATAACATGGATCAGGGTACCCCAAAATAAGACTTTTCTTAAAATCCCGATAAATGATATCAAAATTGGAGGTAGGCCCTAACTGTAGAACAATTTTTTTCTTAGAATATACCCTAGAACCATACCCTAAAATACTCTTGACGAATTAAGGGACACCCTGTATATAGACATTGTATTTTATTAAATGATATGTCTTGCACACCAGATTTTATTTTTCAAAATGTAAAAAAAAAAATGTTATACATATATAAAAAATTAGTTTTTAAGAAAACCGCTCTAAAGATTTTTGATTTTTTTTTTTCATAAATTCATATTTATCAAAAAAAATCAGATGGCATACTTTTATTTGAGATCTATCTCTTTTAGCCATTTAAATAACAAATTTATAGTAATACTTTTTTTTAATGATATCATAATATTTGGAGTCCAATACACATTACTCATGCACATCATCAATTTCTAGGTATGTTAAAGTTGTTAGGTACAAGAGCAAGTAAGATGGATCTTTGTTCCAAACTTCACAATTGGTCTTGAAGGCTACGGTAATGTCTATTTCAACAAAGAAATGGATATGACAGAAATTTATTAAGACGAAATTGGAAAGCAGGTCGTTGGCTTGAATTAAGAGAATCACAAAACAGTATCTAGAATATTCACTTTGGTTTTTTTTTTTTGTAGTTCATTTCCGCAACAAAGAAGTAATCATTAATCCAGATGATGATAATAAACCAACGATTGGTAGTGGTTCGAGAAGCTCAAATCACTCTTGATCAAGTTTGGCCACATGAAAAAAACTAAACATGAACCAATTAAGGATCCACAATGCCTGGCCGAGATGGACTATGAGTTGAAATTACGTCATGTTTTCGATAAGAATGATATAAGATTTATTGAAAATCGTCCCGAGACCGAAGTTGGTTATTTAAATTGAAACATTTTTCAAAATACATTCCAACGGCTTTGAAGAAATAAGGATTTCAATATAGGACCCCATGGTCGCTATATATTGAACATTGAATTTCCAGATCGTCCAGCATATTGGATGATATCCTTTACTTGTTCAAATGCCTTCAAAGTGCACTTGATGACTTATACAGGAGAAAACCCATTTGGGTAAGAAAATAAGTTTATGACATTAATTTTTAATAACATGTATTATACAATTTTTTAGTTAGATGTGAATTCTGTGGTAAGAGATTATCTCAATTACATCACTTGCGTCCCTATCTTCAAACTCTACAACATCAAAATCCACAAGCAGCTAAGCTGCTATTAAAAAGTGAAACGTTAACATCAAAGATTTATAATTAGTGTATTCAAAATATAATGTAATATCCAACACCATTTTAACCTCTCGTACAATTACAATAAGGATTATTACCTTAATTTGTGTATTTAAATCATCAGTTGAATCAAATTATTAAAAAATCATAAAATTAATTCGTAAAGCTATTTTTTTTTTCCATACATCAACTTTTAGACCAAGAGCGTTTCGCGTTTTATAAATCTAGAAGAAAAAGCCGATTAGGTCCTCTTCCCAAGATTAAGATCTTTGACTTAAGAAAAATGACGGAGCATCAGAATATATATTTTTTAAACTTATTGAAGTGGTAATGCTTCTGAAAAAAATTAGAAAATCGCTATTGTGAAAACCCCACCAAAGCCTGAAAAAAAATCATACCAGAATTTTGTTTTCGATACCACGATATATGCACCGACATTCGTTATAACTCCTTTCTGTATGGAGATATGAATAAGTATGGTTGCAAAGAGGATTAAAAGAGATTTGAGTCAAGACTTTGATTCTGCAATTGTTGAAAAGGTCGTTTTTGACCCTATTTGTTTCAAGGGCAAGTATTGGTTTTCGAGGTTTTAATCAAGACTAACATTACCAGGATGGAGAAATACAAAAAAGAGTTTTGGTTATCTAGAACAGGTAGCTGCAATAGAATAATTTTGGATTTATCAAGTTTTCTCGAACACTGCTCTAATGATAATGATTAGCTTGTTACATGTAATCTAGTAGTTTTAATAATGTTAACGCAGGGTTTTGCTACAAAATTCGAATAACGAAAATAAAGTTTTGGGTTTTTTTGAGCATATTGTCTTTTTGGTATATTCCCGAATATCTCGCCATATCTTAGCACTTCCGTACACCTAAGAAAATAAAAAAATATTGCGTTTAAATATTGTATAGAAATAAACTCTAATCCAGGGAAACTCTTACTTTGTACACATTTTTGTTGTATTAAATCAAAACATTTCAAAATTGCCGTTTCACCTTTTTTTTTGTTAAATTCTCGTTAACTATATCGAGATATTATCCAACACATTTCTTGTGAGCAAACAAAAAACATGTATACAAAACTAATATTAACATCTATCCAGAAAAACTTTGGATGTTATTTTGAAAGAATTTTGGTTCCTTTGGCAAATAAATCAAATGTGTTTTTTATTTTGTAGGGGCAAACAATACTATCAAAGTAAGTAGTTTCTATTACATTATACATATAAATATTGAAGCAATTTGAATACTTTCAAAAAAATCGATTCTTTTCTATACCGATATTTCATCTCCTTTCTTTCATAGCTTTCTAGTCGTTGGTTTAAGTTGGTTGTTTTAGTTTTGCTATCTCTTGTTCACCATGCAGATTTTATCCTTGATAAGATTTTTCAATTAGTAGAATCCGGATTAAGTGATATAAGAGACAGATTTGTTCGTATTTGAGAAGGCTTCCAACCAGCTGAAATTAAAAGTATAAACTTCAAAATTTGAATTACCTAAACAATTTATAGTAGGTACTCATACTGTGATGGAATGCACATGTTCAAGAACAAATATATTATTTTAATACAAAATGCTTAAGATATGGCCGTAAGGGTTCATCAAATAAATGACAGTTAAAACAAACAAAATACATACCAAATAGTTGTTAAATTCAAAAAGCAATTGTTGTATATGCTGCGACCCTCAACAAGTATTATTTTTGTTATTCGTTGCCAGTAGCGGATCTAGGATTTGGCTGTGGGGGGGGCTTGGCTGGTAGGTCCAATTTGAGACATTAATGGCCAGTTTCACAGTGCAAGTTTAAACTACAATTTAAGTTTAGGGGCTTATTGCGAGAGTCTACTCCGAATAAATCTAGTCGACTTAAGGATCAGTTTCATAGTCATAGGAGTGGCACTTTAGTGCGAAATCTTGGGTACAAAATGACAATTTTCGCAGTGTAAACTAACCTTAATAAGTTGCACTTAAGTCTCCCGTGTTGGGCACTTAAGTGTAACTAACCCAGGCTGCCAACATTACTAGAAAGTACAAATGTGCTAAACTTAAGTTCAAAATTTTTTTTGGTAAGTGTTCACTGTGAAACTGGCCCTAAGTCGATCAGAAATTCTTTGATCGAATTTAGTTTTCTATCAAATAGAAAAATTCATACAATTTCGTAGCAATCTGACAGAAAAATAAATAACAGACTTTAACCCCCATGGAATAGACTTTTACACCATGGAATAAGAAGTTTCTGGACTCAAACCAAAGCCTTTAATTAGAGCTCCATTTGAGTCCGGAACATTTTTATTCCATGATGTAGTTTCCTAAACATGGGAGCTGAAATAACTATTTTCTCTATTTGACTTTTGAATAGACTCTCGCAATAAGCCCCTTAAACTTAAGTTCAGCACTTGATTAGGTTTCAAAGTAAACGTTGAACTTAATAATTCTGTAGTTCTAGTTAAACGAATGTAGGTATTCTGCCATTTAAGCTTCAGTTTAACGTTCAGAACACTTGATCGTAATAATCATTCTCAAATCTTAATTGACAACTGCCATTAATTAATAATAATAAATTATTATATTCCTTTCTATTTGAACTTTTTTGTTTAATGTTTTTGAGTGACGAGGAAAATTTAACATTCGTTGTGAGAGTGAAAAGATAAAAACGCTTCCCTTGAAAAACAAATGATTTTAACTATGTGACGATGATGATTTGTTTGAAAGTTGCATTCATGCAGTCATATTAAACTTCGCTCTATGGAACTGAGCTTTATTTTAAACTGTGAAAATCAATTATTTGACCTTTAAATTTAAACTTAAGTTCAAGACCAGTTAAACTTAAGTTTAAACTTTCACTGTAAAACTGGCCATAAGTAATACAATTGGTTTATCCATACAAATTAATTTTATGATTTATAACAAATATAAAAAAGTTTTAGTTTATTTATTTTAAGGTTTTTTGTGAAAATATACAAGGTTATATAAATAATTGAATTTTGGCATTCCAACTTTTCCTTTTACAATAACCGTGTTATTTGTGCATTTATATCAGCTTCTATCCCCAGTTTAAAATGTTTTTAATATTAAATACAATTACATCTGTAGTATTTAACATTTAAAATATTTTTAAGTGGAGATAGAAAAAAAAATTAAGGCTTAGCTGTATTTATAGACAATATAATCTTAACATATTATATACCTTCAATTTTCAGCCACGTCAAGCTTTGAATCACAAGACGAAAAAATCTGTCATTAAATTTGTCCTCGGGTTTTGGCCCCAATTGGGTTTTTTTTGCAAAATTAGCTAAGTTCTTAGTGTAAATTTTTGTTTTATTTGGCATTTTAACTGTTAAGCCCCGACCTCGTTCTTTCAATTATCTCTTCAAGTTTTAGCCCCAACTTGGACTTGACAGTCCCTAGAGTCAATCCCAAAAACTTTCTGGAATAAGTTAGCCCCGACCACGTTTTTTTGTCCAATTCTTGTCAGCCCAACTCGCGAGCTGTTTTTTTCGTCCCAATTTCCTGTCCTTGTAGCCCCGAACTTGATATTTTGTACAATCCGCTTCAGTCTTCAGCCCCAACTTAATTAATTTGGGGCTTAGAAAAAAATACGTAGTATATAAATTGCGTTGCCCCGGCCACGTTATTGTGTCTGACTCCCATTAAACTTCACTGCTTAACAATATTTTAGACGAATGCAAATTTCTTCACGTTGTAATGCATTAATTTCTATACTTCTATCAATTTTAAGAACCGCCTGTGGGGGGGGCTTTAGCCCCTATAGCCACCCCCCTGGATCCGCTACTGTTCGTTGCTGACCGATTCGTCAAATTTGTATGCAATCACATGGTTTTTTTAAAGAATCAGTTGAGTATTCTTTAATGAAATAGATCCCAATCAATTCAAAGAACGTTTTTGTTTTATTAGAAGCAAAATTTCTCAGGTCTTTTAAATTTAAAAACTAGGTTTTACCCTTTAATAAGGGGGTTTTCAATTGGCGTGGGTAGACATTAAAAAACATTACTCCTCATCTTAAAAAGCAGCAGTAGCTTTTCCTTTCAAATTTTAAAATTTATATACATATGTGCTGCGATTGGTTATTTACCAAGAGAATCAGTACAATTTTGCAAATGTTGCGTGATGATGTATTAATTCCACAATCAGCTGCATTCGTCTCTTTTCGTTCAATTTGCTGCTAAATTTTCGTCTTTCTGATTTGATTTGCCATTCTTTTTTTGTTGTGTTTCTTAGTATGTGAGTTTTGTGATGATATCACCAATATTTCATGTCAAATTGACAACATAAAGGCAAAAAAGGAAATAATCTAAAAATACAAACAAATAAAAATTCAATAAAATGAAATCTATTAATTAATCTTTAGAATAAACCTCAATGGCAACTGAAATCCGCTGCTGTACAGACCGCCAATACCAGCGATTATCCTTGCTGTTATTACTTTCTTTAATTGCATCTAAAAACACCGATGTCACCTCATCTACATTGTTGCTTATCACTTTACTTTGTTTCATTTTAATACAGCCTTCATGCAGATCCAAAATAGAACCTGCCAACTCACTGAAGAATTTCTCATATATGGCAATTCGAGCATCAAATGAAGACGTGGTGGAAGCAAATTGATAAGAAACTGATTGGAAATCTTTTCATATTTCATCAGGCGTATTCTTTGGAATAGTCCTTCCCAACCTTTTTGCAGCACGTCCACAGTTTCAATGACTTTCGAATTAGGTCTTTCTTAAGTCTTACTTATAATATGCACAAGATCCCAACGTACTATAGCTGGTAGATCACGGTTATCAGATAGATCATTTCAATTAATTCGGTCCTTTTGTGGTTCTACACTTTTCACTATTCAGAGTTGATTCACTCGTGTTTTACATTTCACTTTTTGTGTGGTAGCAAATAATTGTTATTTTACGATTCAACTATAGGTATATAGATACCAAACCACAGAATTGAGTTTAAACCACAATAGGTACTTGAACATCAGTTTCAGTTATTGCCGGTTTATCCTTAGCAAAAGTTCCTTGATGATCAAGTGCTGGCGGGGGTGAACCTGCTACCGGCACAACTAACTTCGGATCAGTTTTTTGTTAGGAGACACACTTGGGACGATGTTTTAAAACCCAGCTTGGATGGCACATCTAATTTCTTTAACCGGTTCTTTTGTCTTTTTTGTTTACGCTTGTCACTGGAAATTTCTTTGGTTGTGATGTCTTGTTGAAATTATAGTTATACTGCTTATTCCACTGATCTCTATTATACAATAATTTTTTTAAAGAATTTTGTACTTAATTTAAACAAAACAAAACACATAAATCTTTTACACGCTTTGTTCACAATTTTTATTTGTACACACGATAGACAAAAAAAATGACGTCAAATTACTTGTTTTTGTTCTTGGATAAACGTCAAATTAGGTACCCTTGTGTCATCTTCAAATGGAGTCAAAAAAACTGTTATACGTATAGGGAATCCACTATCCAGTGTATTATAGAGATCAGTGATTGGTACTGAGTGGAATTATTTTATACTACGTTTCCACCAACCACTAAACCGAGATTTAGGTAATGAGATTTGTTTGGTGTTTCCACTGCACAAAAAGAGGATTATGGCAAAACATTCAAATGATGTTTCATTTTTTTGATATGAAGTGGAAGTGAGATAGATAGTTTTTGTTTACATTTCCATCTGTCAATAAACGAAAATAGGTCGGTTCCACAATTATTCTTCGAAAAAAAAGTTTGTTTGATTTGACAAACTAATGTTTCCAAGTAGATTTGAATGAGTTTTATTTGAAATCTTCATTTGAGGAGATTAAAATTTGTATGGTAAATCTTGTAGATTTCAAGGAGATTTGTGATAATCTTGCTAAATCTCGGTTTAGTGTCTGGTGGAAACGTAGTATTACGCCCAATTCTTTTGTGTATTTTGTTTTCTGTGGTTGATCGGCGCGGCGGCGGAAAACAGAACATTTAATTTGTTCATTGTATAGATATAAAATAATATAAAAAAAATTAATCGGTGGCGCAACTCAGAAACATAAATAAATCGGGTTTCGTTAATTACTTATAAAAATAATAAAATATTTTGTACCTATTAAAGGTGAGTTTGGAGCTATGGCTATCAGGAAAAAACGTTCAAATGATTTTTATTCACTGTTTTCATTCGATTTGACGCAAATGCTTCACTTAGATGTAAAATAACTCATAATTTTGATCACATACAATTTTCAATTAAATAATTACATATCTTTTGTTAAATTTGCCTGATGCAAGTCCATGAATTTTAACAAATAAATGATGATTGCTTAATTGTAAATATTATTAGATCAAAAAATTCTACGAATTATTTGACATCATGTAGCATTAGTGTTCCAAATCCAATAACTGCAATCCATTTGAAAGCTTTTCGTAAACACCTTAACTAACCCTTAAATATGTATGTCTTCATTTCCGTGCATGTTTTGATATTTATATTTTATTTAAATGGTTTGATTTTCAATTTAGAAATGGCGAATTTCAAAATTGTGCAGACCATTGAGAATGGGGAGCTCACACTTGCTGCAATTCCATTAACTTGGGAAAAACACGGAACACTGATGTGGCCACCAGGCAATAAAGTAAATGCTTGAAAAATTTTGAAACTCCTCCGGGTACATTGGCAGATGGTTGGTCACAATATCAGTGCATTGTAAAGCGGCACAACATACATTCCTTTGCTGATGCCTTAAAAGAAATTGCAGCAATGTCAAACCACAGTGACACGAGTGACTTTGATAGTCAATTAACTCCCAAAGTGAAAAAAAAAGATCGGCAGTGATAAGAAAATTGATTAATCCAGACAACAACAGAATTAATTTTAATGATGTAAGTGATCAGTCATGTTCGAGCGGTATACATAATATTCATTGGCTCTCGATCTAACTGATTGTTAAATTTTTGTCAGTTTCATCCAGTGGAGCAAGTGAAAAATGTGTAAAATAAAGGTTTGAATGTTGTATTTTAGGTTTTAAATTGAAATTTATGAAATTTTTTATAAAGCAACCATCCCTATATTATAATTAGAGGTTGAAAATATTTTTCGCTTGGTACCACATTTATTATGGCCCTATTTTTACATTAAATAGATTCAAAAAAATATTTTAAAAATTAAAGAAAAAATCAGGTTTTGATTTTTGTTGACTGTTTGTGATAGTTAACGATTTTTATCTCTGTCAGCCGATTTTAAGTATCTCTAAAAAATGGAAATCTTGGTCTACTCTTGTATTCATAAGACTGATTCAAAAATAAAAAAAAGTCTCCGATTTCCAATGCCACCAGCTTATAACTTAGATATGAGCAAAATAATAAGCCTGTTAAAAATTCAGATTTTTAAATTAATTTTTAGAGGTCGCTCATCCCTATTTTCTATTTTCCATACGCTTTGTATGGGACAAAAGCTAAGTTTTGTACTTGAAAATTTATAACTTTATAATAGCAAGTATTTAAATGAGTAGCATACCATGTTTTTTTAGAAAGTTGAACGCTCTACAAAAAAGGTTTACACTTTTTATCTAATAAATGTACTCCTTCCAAAGTTAATAAAGGTCAAAGCGGAACTAATGGTTAATTTCACTGTTTTTTGTATTCCCTATTGAGAATTCCAGCTATTTTACAGAGTGATTTACCTAAGGTGTGACAAAAAGCTTGATCATGTAGGTCTATCCGAGAAAAGAAAAAAATCTTGTGGAAGGGGGGATCTACCCCCCCTCGTTTAGGTGGGAGGGGCAGTTTTCAAATAAATTGACTTAAAACAGAATAAAAATTAATAAAAAACAACGGCAACACTTACAGCGCCCTGTTATACCTTCTTGCAAACTTAGATATCCCTTCTTTTATTTCTCTTTCAAATAAAGTTCATTTAGTGAACACTTTTTAAAAAAATAATTTTCAAACTCAGAACTCTGAAAAAAAATAAATTAAAACTAAAATTCAAACGATAGTTTCTCAAAATTTTACGTTATTAAGTATTATTTTTGTTTTAAAAATTCAATGCTCTTATCAATTTCTAGTCAAAAACTCAAAACCGGATATTTCTAGAACTTTTATTGTTCAAGATATTAAGAAATGAACCAACTTTTTCATAAAACTAAAAAGAATCCGACTAAATTACATCATTTCTGCAAATGTATCATTTATCACCAACTTCTTGCTTTTACTAAAAGTTGGTTTCTTAATTCTTAAATATCTTGAAAAATAAAAGTTCTAGAAACATCCGGTTTTGAGTGTTTGACTAGAAATTAATAAGAGCATTGAATTTTGAAAACAAAAATAATTTTTAATAACGTAAAATTTTACGAAACTTTCGTTTGAATTTTTGTTTTAATTTATTTTTTTCAGAGTTCTGAGTTTGGAAATTATTTTTTCAAAAAGTGTTCACTAAATGAACTTTATTTGAAAGAGAAATAAAGGAAGGGATTTCTAAGTTTGCAAAAAGGTATAACAGGGCGATGTAAGTGTTGCCGTTGTTTTTAAATAATTTTTATTCTGTTTTAAGTCATTTTTTTAGAAAACTGCCCCTCCCACCTAAACGAGGGGGGGTAGATCCCCCCTTCTACACGATTTTTTTCTTTTCTCGGATAGATTTACATGATCAAGCTTTTTGTCACACCTTAGGTGAATCACTCTGTATAATAGCTGTAATTCTCAATAGGGAATACAAAAAACAGTGAAATTAACCATTAGTTCCGCTTTGACCTTTAATAACTTTGGAAAGAGTACATTTATTAGATAAAAAGTGCGAACGTTTTTTGAAGAACGTTCAATTTTCTAAAAAAAAATGTTATGCTACTCATTTAAATACTTGCTATTATAAAGTTATAAATTTCCAAGTACAAAACTTGGTTTTGTCCCATACAAATCGTATGGAAAATAGAAAATAGCGATGAGCGACCTCTAAAAATTAATTTAAAAATCTGAATTTTTAACAGGCTTATTATTTTGCTCATATCCAAGTTAGTGGCATTGGAAATCGGAGACTTTTTTTATTTTTGAATCAGTCTAGTATTCATATCTTTAATTTTTAAGATTTTTTTACAAAAACTGTTTCAGATTTTTAATTAAATGCTGAAAACAAATTTAGGTAAATTAAATGTTGATAATATAACGCTATTAAACAAAGTTTTCCTATGTAAATTGTTCGTCTTATTACGTTACATATATCATTTTATTATTGTTTTAGCGTGTTTCTCGACTAAAGGTTCGGTCAACAGTCGAGCGCAAGCTGGAATGTTCTCCCGAAGATGATGATGAAACTCTTAGAGATGAAGAAGGCATTACCGATTCTCTACCGCCGCCGATGGAACAAGAAGAATGGCTGGATCTAGATGTAGTCGAAGAGCAAACAATATGATTTTTTTACCATTATATAAAACTTCTTATCTTACCTGATTAGAGTTAAAGAATTTACCTGTTCCTTTTTTATAACTGAATTGTTCCCTCTAGTTACGAAATTCGTATTATTAAGTCGTACCTATTTGGTCGTATTTTGGGATTGTGGTTTCCTTAATGGTAAAATTTCATCTATTTTCGTGCAAGGATTATGATAATTTACGAATAGAGATATTGCGATGCTGGTTTTTAAACTTAACAACATAACTATCAAAATACATGGCGAAAAGTACAAAACTTGTTTAAAAAGAACAGAATTGTTGTTTAAAAAGAACGCAATTGTTTTTTTCGCCATGTCTTTTGATGATGATAATATTAAGTTTAAATACCAGCATCGCAATAATGTCTTTATTCGTAAAATCTCAAAAGTTTTGCACCAAAAAAGATAACATTTTACCAATTAAGGAAACCACACGCCCAAAATACGACTTAATAATACGAATTACGTATTTGGGGTGATTACTAAATAATTCAATTTTTTAGCACTTAATACAACTTTTTGTCATACCTGATTAGAATTAAATAATTTAACTGTTTCTTTTTTATAAATGAATTATTATTATTAAATAATTCAATTTTTTAGTACTTAATACAACTTCTTATTTTACCTAATTAGAATTAAATAACTTAAGTGTTTCTTTTTTTATAAATGAATTATTACTAAAGCCCGTATTATACTACCTTTTTTCTCATTTTTAATGCATAAAAAATGAAACTGGAGTAGTTCAAACAATATATAATTAAAAATACCGATATGAGTGAGCGCGTACACAATAACCACATTAATGTAAAAAAGTCACAAAAATGTATTAAAAATAAACATATTTCAGATTCTGGCAGCTTTTTTTTTGACAGAAAATGAAATTTAAAAATTATTTTAAAGTTCACTGTAACTACAAAAAAAGTATACACTCGACTCATGAGAACACTAGTTTTGGGTGTATATTTACTTTTGTGGACATTGTAATTGTCAAAACATAATGTCGTTGTTCTCATAAAAAATACTATTTTCTCTTTTCCTCTTTGCTGGCAATAAGTCATGATTTAATGAATTAAAAATGAGAATAAAATGTAGAATCATACGGGCTTAAATAATTGAATTGTTGCTTTCTTTTATTTTTTTTATTTTTTTTTTTAAATAAATTAAGTTTTTTTGAAATGAAATGCGTGTTCGTGATTTTGGAAAAACTAAATTTGTTCACATTACGGATATAGATGCACATAATAATTTGTAAGTAAAGACATTTTTTGCGAACAAAATGTTGAGGTAAGAACAAAAAGCGTATAAAAATTCATGTCTTTTCTACTTGCGGTATATAGATACTATTATTTAAAGTTATAGAGAGAAGGCGGAAAAAGTGTGTCTCGCAATTCGGTCTGTCCTAGCAAATACAGTCTAAACCTCTTATAGGCCTACACGTTATTTGATTTTTTTAGGACTTACATATATTTCATTGATCATTTTTCAATTGCAATATTTTTCGTTAATACATAGTTTTGTTCAGATTTTGTAATTGGGTACTTCTGAGGTACATATAATTTTTGTAAACTTTTTCGTTTTCTTAAAGTAAAATAGAATACATTTAAAAAGAATTTATTCACATTTCATAGAGCTTACTTATTTGTATGCAATAATGGAATAAATACCACCATGTCGTGATAATGCTGGACCACTAGTTTTACTTTCACATCGCTTATATCCATTAATTTTGTTATTTTTTTAGTATCGCGTTGTGCACAAAAGATATTAAAACGACTATACACGATTGGTTTTGTGAAAAATTTATTCATTTCTTCTAAAACATGGCAAGCAAATTGTTTTTTTTATAATGTTAATAACACATGATATTTCGTTTTCTTTGCTCATGAACCAGCAGTTTTTTGAGTCCGTGCTAAGGCAAAAGTTTATAAAATTAACTTTTGAATAAAAATCAATTTGAGTATGTGGTTTAAGCGAAACAGGTACGTTCATTCCATCTTTTTTTTTACTCAAAGATGGCTCAAGTTGATTTTCTAGAGGCTTTGTTGGGTGATGTTCGTTGTATATCATTGCGCAATTTCTATCTTCGATAATTCTTTTGGCTATTTGCGACAATGGCTGATTACCATTTCGAAGTAAGCGCTTTATTTGGCCAAGCCAATTTCAATGTATGTTACCAGCATTTCGCGAGCCACTGGTTACATGTTAAAATATTCTCTTGAAGAGCAAATAGTAACTGACCAATATAACAGCATGAAATGGTTATAAGCCTCAGAAGATAAATGATCTTTTAAGGCAACTATTCCAACGTAGTATAGGAACGTGCGATACTCGGTTCTCTTCCAATGCGACAAACAATCAAGCCCTCTTACGACGCGATGAAATTCTGATGGCATCTTGCATTGCTTCAAATGCTCGGAAATTAATGTTGTTGTATCCGCCCGCCATTTGGTATCAGAATTTCGAAACGTCCCGTCTCGCCAGCCAAATAAAAGCCGTTTCACTATACCAAGATGAAGTAAATGTAACTCATCAGCAACAGGAAATTGTTCTATCATATCGATATCCAATTTAAGTAATGGTGAAACAGCTTTGTGATGCGATCCATATTCATTCTTCCGAAACTTTTCGTTGGTTCGTAGTTCACACAGTGTTCTCGGAAAAATATTTGTGTGGCTGATTTGACTGTATTCTCCAAGCGTCGTGCATTTAAGGCAGCCATGCTGACTGTTCAAATAAGCCACACCTGTAATAAAAATCAGTCTACTGTATTACGCTTGTGTTGGGCTCATTTATGCTCTTACCTTTAATAAATGCCCTTGCTGGTGAATCACATATAAAACATCGAATGTGAACTGTGATTTTTTGGAAATTTATAACAATACCATTTCTCATTATGTCACTCATTTCTTCAACGAATGGTTCGAGGAAAGATTCTAAGTCACTGCACTTAGATTTACCGCAAAAATTTCCAATAATCATGGCTAGAACTTTAGGCATTTCGGCAATGTTAAAGGGTATTGGCCAAAATTCAGTTTTTGATCTCCATTGGCCCGGACAAGTTAGAAAATAGCTCTTTCAAACTGTTTTCTATGCCATTATGCCAGTACTCTCCACCACTGATTGATTTTATATTCACCGTCTTAGGAGTTTGAAGAAACGTCATAGGATCTTCGGGTAAAACTTTCGCTCCTTTTTCAAATCGCTTATTTATTATTTGAAGTAAACCCTTAAGAGCTGAATGGTTTATTTGAAATTCCACCACCCATTGTCTGAAGTTTAGTCGCAAATTCTGTTTTTTTTTGATTTCATCTTCTTCTTCACTAAACTCTTCGGCTTCAAAAGATAAAACAGGTTCATCGGTTGTATTATCCGGAATAGAAGTTTGGCTTCTCATGCTTGTACTTGGGCCAATATCTTTAAGTATTGAAAGCGGATGGACATTTTGTGTTATTTTAATAAATAATTAGCAACAAAATAACGAAACGTACGTTCATTTTATGCTATTATGCTATTTTCTAGTTTGTATAGAAACTAATAAAGACATTATGCAAATCACAAGCTATTTCATTTCCTTTAAGACCTTTGACCAGAAGTTCTACATAATTAAATAGTTTTCCATGGAAAGTCTTATTGATAAAAAAGAACACAGCAAAACAAGTTGTCTGACTTTTATAGGACATTCACTTCCAGGTCGCATAAATGAAATGACTCACATTGTAAGGCCTAACAAAGGCCTAGTAAAGCAGTGTGTTATTTAAAAAAAAAAAACCGTTGCTTTATATTTTATTATTATTATTGTTTTTATTTTTCCTTCCATTTTCCCATGACTTTAGGGTGTTAGAACCGCTTTTCTATTTATTCTGAAATGTATAGAAATTTATTTTATTTGAAATATATTCAACTTTTACTCACATTAAAGAATCCAGGGATCGAACTCAGCTCCTCTCTATAAGTAGGCCACCCACCAGGCCAATTGGCAATATACAATACGCGTGTAAAAATTTTAATGAGTTAATACTTCAAGCCCAAAAAAAATCAAACTAAATTTTCATTAAACATTGGTACCCATAACAGGGTTTTAGTAAATATATACCATAAGTTAAGTATTATATTTTAAACTCACATTAACATAAGGTATGCATGACCTTTTTTATCGTACCATATTTTTGAAAAAAAGTTCTTAGATATTTTTTTTTTCAAGCAAGTGGATATGTGCGATGCAGTAGTGTAATTAAGTTGCTTAATTCTATCAAAGTCTCACCTAAGGGGACAATTAGGTTTGTATAATATTTCATTTTCCGATATACCTAAGTTTTGTTTCTTATAAACAAAATACAAAAGATATAATGTTCTCTTACGTAAGTCTCGTTTTTTGTTTTGTTTTAATTTTGGTGAAGTGGTCAATGAAAACGAAGGATACTAGATTTTACTATTAAAAACGAATTGAGGCTATTAGGAAATAAATATGAGAAATACTTTTTTTTAACTTGTTGGAGTTTTATATACATTAAACAAATGTCTTGCATGACTTCACTTTTGAGGAACTCAAACTAAGATATTTTCATGCACAAAATTTCAGAAGCAAATCTTATAGTTTTTATTTGTTTCATGCTAACAAATTTAGGTAAGCGTATGTTCAAACATTTATAATATGCTTTATAAATTTATGAAAATTCCGTTCTTCAAAACGATATAACAACACTGACTAAAATCAAACTATTTAAACATCTATCTGACATTTTCAAGAAGCACGATTACTTTCTTAAACAAGCCGTATAGGAGTTGTCTGTAATGACTTTCATCTAAATGCTCTATAAAAGCTTTTATTTTTCTAGCTAAGGCAACCAATTTCGGCAGGCCTTAAAAAAGTCTCCATAGAACTCATTACATGAAGTCTCATATAGAAAAAAAGGCACTAAACAAGCTATTTTGAAATAAATAAATCGTTAAATGCTTGACTTGCATTATTTAGCCTTAAAATTATTCTATGTCAGCAATAGCCTATCCAATTCTAAAAATTGGACCTTATACAAGTTAAATTGTTAGTTGGGTATGGCTGCTACGTGGGCTATAGGTCTTGTTTATATTTAATTTTTTAAAATTGAACCAAATGCGACGTTTCAACTGTGATTACAGTCTTCTTCAGGCCTGTCAAAATTTAATTTTAAATACAAAAATCATTTATATAATTTAAGATTAATACTTACAAATGACGTTAACCAAATATTAAATAATATATGTTATCTGTTTTTTAATCTATTAATTTGCTTTTTTATTTTCTATAAATTCTCTCAATATCTTCAAAAAGACGTTTTAAGAATTAATAATTTCTTAATATTTTAATTTCAATCATGAAATAATTTCAAAATTTTAATATTAAAAGCTAAGGCAAGTTATACATTAACAATCGTAACTATAAACTATGTGTCTATCTAATAAGAGATATTCGCCTCAGTAGTATAAACTAGAGGGTACGAGAACACCGGTACCACCGGTACCAATTTGGGTTCTGATCTATGCTATGCTAAATACCGGTGTTATTTTGGGTTCTAGACCATGCTTAGCAAACGTTAGAACGCAAAAACGTAAAATTCACGTTCACGTTAAAACGCAAAAACGTAAAATTCGCGTTAAAACGTAAAATTCACGTCCACGTTAAAACGCAAAAACGTAAAATTCACGTTAAAACGTAAAATTCGCGTTAAAACGTAAAATTCACGTTCACGTTAAAACGCAAAAACGTAAAATTCGCGTTAAAACGTAAAATGCACGTCCACGTTAAAACGCAAAAACGTAAAATTCGCGTTAAAACTTAAAATTCACGTTCACGTTAAAACGCAAAAACGTAAAATTCGCGTTAAAACGTAAAATTCACGTTCACGTTAAAACGCAAAAACGTAAAATTCACGTTAAAACGCAAAAACGTAAAATTCACGTTAAAACGTAAAATTCACGTTCACGTTAAAACACAAAAACGTAAAATTAACGTTTACGTTAAAATGCAAAAACGTAAAATTCACGTTCGGAACGCAAAAATCACCATAGGAAACTGAACAAAATCATGAACAGAACATGATGTTAAGAGTTAAGTTTTTCAGAAAAGGTGGTCCATATGAGTGAAGAGAGAAAAGAATCGTTAAGTAAAAAGACATGTTAATTTTTTTAATATTTTTTTATTTTTTAATTAAATTTTAATATTTAAAAAAATAGTTAGTATTGCTGGTAGGGGGCTTACCGGCTTACATCAAACCCCCCTTTATAAGCTTTTATTTTTAAAGAATACAGCAGGTGGGCCACTGCCACAAGGCTGTAAATGTTGGTAGTATCCACATTACCAGCCTCCTCCAAAGCAGCATCCTGAAGCTGCTGGAACTCCCAGCATTGGCATCAGCCATATTTTGCTAGCCACTCTTCCATCTGTTGTGTAATTTTTATACTTGCGTCCTGATGATTCATGTTGCTTGTATTTAGTTTTGCTATAAACTGATGATTATGATGATTATGATGATAATGCTCAAAGTATTTATACAAAAAAAAAAAAAAGAGGGCAAAAAAAAATACACATACAAACATAAGTATTTGTATGCAGACCATTACAATCCACACATTTTCAGAGACCCTCTGATTTTCGTAGCACACTTTCAATAAATTTAAAGGATGTTAAAAGTCATCAGAAATAAAAAGCAAATAGAATCAACACTATATTTCTGTAAGGATGGATGTCAATAATTAAAATTTACGATTATGATATTTGCATTGGTATATCAAAACCCTGATGCATCGATAGCATCATGTCAATCATCGGACTAATAGAACTTGACTCCTCTATCTGATGCTTTAGAATTTTTGAATGGAATAAATTTTGAGGATGTTTAAAGTCAACGGAAATAAAAATATTTTAAAAATACTTAAATAGGGTTAGCACTATATTTCTTTAAGGATTTATGCCGGCAATTAAAATTTACGATTATAATACGTGCATTGATATATCAAGACCCTGATACATCGCTACCATCATGTCACTCATCTGACTAATAGGACTTGACCATCTATATCTATTGCTTTAGGATTTTTCCTGGATTGAGGTAATAAATAGTGTAACAAAAGCCTAATACCTCACTACCATCATATCATTCATTTGTCTAATAGACTTTACCTCCTTTATCTATTGCTTTGCTAGCATCATGTCAATAATATTACTAAACCCTGTCCCTTATCATTAAAATCCTGAAAAATGGTAGACGTAAAACTTGAAATCAAAACAACTGCAACTGTACCACAAAACACCTGTATATATTGTATGATTATACATGATCGAATAATTGAATATAGTCCCTTAACTGGCGAAGTTCGGAAACTATCATAAGTGTTGATGAACACAACCAGCATGAAAAAAAAAACAAGGATAAACATGCATACAAATATTCAATTAAGAAATTCACTGTAAATTCAACTGAGACACACATTCAGATGTATAGAAAGAAAACCTACATGAATAAACATGTTCACAAAAAGTCAGAACCCATACATTCAAATATTAAACTAAGAAAAAAGAAGACTCAATAAAGAAAATTCATATAAATTCAGTTGATCGAGTGAAAATTTTATTAGTATCATCTGAAGAGATATAAGAACCGAACATGTCTCAGGAAATAGAAAACGCTCTACAAGAAATTGAAGTTGTAACAGACTTCAATCCTACAATAAAGGAATTGGAACAGAACCACCGTTATCCGATAATGGGTATAAAAAGAGTTCAAACCCAATTCGGAGCTAAGGTGGTCATCGATTTGGGTGGACATGATGTAAGTAAAACATTTTATTTTTTTGTAATTCATATTGAATTATTTATTTATTTTCGTTTTTGTTTTTTTTTTTTTTTTTTTTCTTTTATATAGATATTCCTTCCAGATCGATACATTAAACTGAGTGACAAAGTACTTCAAAATATACATTCGCAAACAGCAACATACTGCATCATATATTATGGACCTTTCGGACGGTCAGTGAAAATAGAAATTAAGAAATTCCTACCATAAATGTGAAAAAATACGAATAATAAAAAAAAAATATATTTTTTCTTAAAAATTCAAAAAAAAAATTATTTGCAATGGATCCTTATAATATTAACAATAATGAATTCGTCTTTATGGTTATCTCTTTTTTTATTTACAAGGTATTTTATTTTTTTTAAATTTGAGGAATATTTTTGTGTCCCCATGCATAAGTGCTTATACAATCTTCTCGTATATATCTTTTCGTATCATTAGAACACAATGTTTTTTTATGTAACATTTGCGTATAAATTAAATGTTGCTTACTTCTAAATATAAACATATTTCTATAAATATTTTGTTTTTTAATCAAACAATCCCTATATTCTCTTAATTCTTAATTTTTTGTAATATATTTTTTTATGCCCTTGGCTCTTTTTGTCTCCTCACCGGTATCAATTCGGTAACAATATAATTTAGCTCGTAGTCCTACGAAATCTGTCATGATTATTGATTTATTCTCATCTTTGAATAGTCCTATCACCTTACCATTATTTTTGGGAAAATTTTGAATGTTGTCAACAGGATACTCAGAAGTATCAAACCTAGATCTCTCAGGATTATATCACTATAGATGTCAGCATAAAAGTCGTCTGTAAATATGAAATAGATAAAAGAGTCTGTATCCATATAATTCAAACGAATTTTATTTTCAAACTTTGGCTTCATGTAGTCATAATGAAAATCATACATTAACCACTTTGAGAGTTCAAGTACAACAAAACCTAAGTAAATAGGCTTATCGAGTTTGACACTTGCTTTCTTCATCTCAATAGCACACATATTGGGTGAAAATATGGTACTACTATGGAAATTGGGATGTGCAATTAACTTTCTTGCTGATGATTGATTTCTATTTGCACTCCGTTCTGAAACAATTTTCACATTTCTACGCTTTTCTACGTTCTACATTCTCCATGATTTTACCATAAACACTGTTATTCATTAATTTGAAAAAGTCTTTTTCAAATTCATTTTTAGCAATTTTTCTATATCCAGTGTTAAGTGAAATGTACTTCTGTAGCCATTTCGATTGATTAAATTTCATTACGCGATGTAGTTTGGTTAAAACTATTCCATTTAAAATACATTGCTGTAAGTTTTTTAAATGAATAGTGAATTTTTTTCTAGAAATGAGACGAGCAATCAGCTTAGGAATTTTACATCCCGGGGTAAAAATGTTTTCGGGACAAAATGATAGATCATTATGTGAGTCATGAATACTCGACGGATAATCTAAGTCAACTTCTAATACATATCCAACATCTTCATCACATTTAATGTTGGAAACGTACTCCTGTGTATAGAGCTCGGAATTATCCCAATGAAAATTACCATAGGGAAGGGGTTGCGACATAGCCCATCCATACAAATTATTAGCATCAAAGAACTTACTACAATAAAACCAACACTGAACCTTTGCTTTCTTGGGATCTATTTAAATCCCGTGCTCCAATTTTTGTTAAAGACTGCAGACATCAATAATTATTCGTAAAATCTCAAAAGTTTTGCACCAAAAAAGATAACATTTTACCAATTAAGGAAACCACACGCCCAAAATACGACTTAATAATACGAATTACGTATTTGGGGTGATTACTAAATAATTCAATTTTTTAGCACTTAATACAACTTTTTGTCATACCTGATTAGAATTAAATAATTTAACTGTTTCTTTTTTATAAATGAATTATTATTATTAAATAATTCAATTTTTTAGTACTTAATACAACTTCTTATTTTACCTAATTAGAATTAAATAACTTAAGTGTTTCTTGTTTTATAAATGAATTATTATTAAAGCCCGTATGATACTACCTTTTTTTTTTTTTCATTTTTAATGCATAAAAAATGAAACTGTAGTAGTTCAAACAATATATAATTAAAAATACAATAACCACATTAATGTAAAAAAGTCACAAAAATGTATTAAAAATAAACATATTTCAGATTCTGGCAGCTTTTTTTTTGACAGAAAATGAAATTTAAAAATTATTTTAAAGTTCACTGTAATTCCAAAAAAATTATACACTCGACTCATGAGAACACTAGTTTTGGGTGTATATTTACTTTTGTGGACATTGTAATTGTCAAAACATAATGTCGTTGTTCTCATAAAAAATACTATTTTCTCTTTTCCTCTTTGCTGACAATAAGTCATGATTTAATGAATTAAAAATGAGAATAAAATGTAGAATCATACGGGCTTAAATAATTGAATTGTTGCTTTCTTTTATTTTTTTTTTAAATAAATTAAGTTTTTTTGAAATGAAATGCGTGTTCGTGATTTTGGAAAAACTAAATTTGTTCACATTACGGATATAGATGCACATAATAATTTGTAAGTAAAGACATTTTTTGCGAACAAAATGTAGAGGTAAGAACAAAAAGCGTATAAAAATTCATGTCTTTTCTACTTGCGGTATATAGATACTATTATTTAAAGTTATAGAGAGAAGGCGGAAAAAGTGTGTCTCGCAATTCGGTCTGTCCTAGCAAATACAGTCTAAACCTCTTATAGGCCTACACGTTATTTGATTTTTTTAGGACTTACATATATTTCATTGATCATTTTTCAATTGCAATATTTTTCGTTAATACATAGTTTTGTTCAGATTTTGTAATTGGGTACTTCTGAGGTACATATAATTTTTGTAAACTTTTTCGTTTTCTTAAAGTAAAATAGAATACATTTAAAAAGAATTTATTCACATTTCATAGAGCTTACTTATTTGTATGCAATAATGGAATAAATACCACCATGTCGTGATAATGCTGGACCACTAGTTTTACTTTCACATCGCTTATATCCATTAATTTTGTTATTTTTTTAGTATCGCGTTGTGCACAAAAGATATTAAAACGACTATACACGATTGGTTTTGTGAAAAAATTATTCTTTTCTTCTAAAACATGGCAAGCAAATTGTTTTTTTTATAATGTTAATAACACATGATATTTCGTTTTCTTTGCTCATGAACCAGCAGTTTTTTGAGTCCGTGCTAAGGCAAAAGTTTATAAAATTAACTTTTGAATAAAAATCAATTTGAGTATGTGGTTTAAGCGAAACAGGTACGTTCATTCCATCTTTTTTTTTACTCAAAGATGGCTCAAGTTGATTTTCTAGAGGCTTTGTTGGGTGATGTTCGTTGTATATCATTGCGCAATTTCTATCTTCGATAATTCTTTTGGCTATTTGCGACAATGGCTGATTACCATTTCGAAGTAAGCGCTTTATTTGGCCAAGCCAATTTCAATGTATGTTACCAGCATTTCACGAGCCACTGGTAACATGTTAAAATATTCTCTTGAAGAGCAAATAGTAACTGACCAAAATAACAGCATGAAATGGTTATAAGCCTCAGAAGATAAATGATCTTTTAAGGCAACTATTCCAACGTAGTATAGGAACGTGCGATACTCGGTTCTCTTCCAATGCGACAAACAATCAAGCCCTCTTACGACGCGATGAAATTCTGATGGCATCTTGCATTGCTTCAAATGCTCGGAAATTAATGTTGTTGTATCCGCCCGCCATTTGGTATCAGAATTTCGAAACGTCCCGTCTCGCCAGCCAAATAAAAGCCGTTTCACTATACCAAGATGAAGTAAATGTAACTCATCAGCAACAGGAAATTGTTCTATCATATCGATATCCAATTTAAGCAATGGTGAAACAGCTTTGTGGTGCGATCCATATTCATTCTTCCGAAACTTTTCGTTGGTTCGTAGTTCACACAGTGTTCTCGGAAAAATATTTGTGTGGCTGATTTGACTGTATTCTCCAAGCGTCGTGCATTTAAGGCAGCCATGCTGACTGTTCAAATAAGCCACACCTGTAATAAAAATCAGTCTACTGTATTACGCTTGTGTTGGGCTCATTTATGCTCTTACCTTTAATAAATGCCCTTGCTGGTGAATCACATATAAAACATCGAATGTGAACTGTGATTTTTTGGAAATTTATAACAATACCATTTCTCATTATGTCACTCATTTCTTCAACGAATGGTTCGAGGAAAGATTCTAAGTCACTGCACTTAGATTTACCGCAAAAATTTCCAATAATCATGGCTAGAACTTTAGGCATTTCGGCAATGTTAAAGAGTATTGGCCAAAAATTCAGTTTTTGATCTCCATTGGCTCGGACAAGTTAGAAAATAGCTCTTTCAAACTGTTTTCTATGCCATTATGCCAGTACTCTCCACCACTGATTGATTTTATATTCACCGTCTTAGGAGTTTGAAGAAACGTTATAGGATCTTCGGGTAAAACTTTCGCTCCTTTTTCAAATCGCTTATTTATTATTTGAAGTAAACCCTTAAGAGCTGAATGGTTTATTTGAAATTCCACCACCCATTGTCTGAAGTTTAGTCGCAAATTCTGTTTTTTTTTGATTTCATCTTCTTCTTCACTAAACTCTTCGGCTTCAAAAGATAAAACAGGTTCATCGGTTGTATTATCCGGAATAGAAGTTTGGCTTCTCATGCTTGTACTTGGGCCAATATCTTTAAGTATTGAAAGCGGATGGACATTTTGTGTTATTTTAATAAATAATTAGCAACAAAATAACGAAACGTACGTTCATTTTATGCTATTATGCTATTTTCTAGTTTGTATAGAAACTAATAAAGACATTATGCAAATCACAAGCTATTTCATTTCCTTTAAGACCTTTGACCAGAAGTTCTATATAATTAAATAGTTTTCCATGGAAAGTCTTATTGATAAAAAAGAACACAGCAAAACAAGTTGTCTGACTTTTATAGGACATTCACTTCCAGGTCGCATAAATGAAATGACTCACATTGTAAGGCCTAACAAAGGCCTAGTAAAGCAGTGTGTTATTTAAAAAAAAAAAACCGTTGCTTTATATTTTATTATTATTATTGTTTTTATTTTTCCTTCCATTTTCCCATGACTTTAGGGTGTTAGAACCGCTTTTCTATTTATTCTGAAATGTATAGAAATTTATTTTATTTGAAATATATTCAACTTTTACTCACATTAAAGAATCCAGGGATCGAACTCAGCTCCTCTCTATAAGTAGGCCACCCACCAGGCCAATTGGCAATATACAATACGCGTGTAAAAATTTTAATGAGTTAATACTTCAAGCCCAAAAAAAATCAAACTAAATTTTCATTAAACATTGGTACCCATAACAGGGTTTTAGTAAATATATACCATAAGTTAAGTATTATATTTTAAACTCACATTAACATAAGGTATGCATGACCTTTTTTATCGTACCATATTTTTGAAAAAAAAGTTCTTATATATTTTTTTTTTTCAAGCAAGTGGATATGTGCGATGCAGTAGTGTAATTAAGTTGCTTAATTCTATCAAAGTCTCACCTAAGGGGACAATTAGGTTTGTATAATATTTCATTTTCCGATATACCTAAGTTTTGTTTCTTATAAACAAAATACAAAAGATATAATGTTCTCTTACGTAAGTCTCGTTTTTTGTTTTGTTTTAATTTTGGTGAAGTGGTCAATGAAAACGAAGGATACTAGATTTTACTATTAAAAACGAATTGAGGCTATTAGGAAATAAATATGAGAAACACTTTTTTTTAACTTGTTGGAGTTTTATATACATTAAACAAATGTCTTGCATGACTTCACTTTTGAGGAACTCAAACTAAGATATTTTCATGCACAAAATTTCAGAAGCAAATCTTATAGTTTTTATTTGTTTCATGCTAACAAATTTAGGTAAGCGTATGTTCAAACATTTATAATATGCTTTATAAATTTATGAAAATTCCGTTCTTCAAAACGATATAACAACACTGACTAAAATCAAACTATTTAAACATCTATCTGACATTTTCAAGAAGCACGATTACTTTCTTAAACAAGCCGTATAGGAGTTGTCTGTAATGACTTTCATCTAAATGCTCTATAAAAGCTTTTATTTTTCTAGCTAAGGCAACCAATTTCGGCAGGCCTTACAAAAGTCTCCATAGAACTCATTACATGAAGTCTCATATAGAAAAAAAGGCACTAAACAAGCTATTTTGAAATAAATAAATCGTTAAATGCTTGACTTGCATTATTTAGCCTTAAAATTATTCTATGTCAGCAATAGCCTATCCAATTCTAAAAATTGGACCTTATACAAGTTAAATTGTTAGTTGGGTATGACTGCTACGTGGGCTATAGGTCTTGTTTATATTTAATTTTTTAAAATTGAACCAAATGCGACGTTTCAACTGTGATTACAGTCTTCTTCAGGCCTGTCAAAATTTAATTTTAAATACAAAAATCATTTATATAATTTAAGATTAATACTTACAAATGACGTTAACCAAATATTAAATAATATATGTTATCTGTTTTTTAATCTATTAATTTGCTTTTTTATTTTCTATAAATTCTCTCAATATCTTCAAAAAGACGTTTTAAGAATTAATAATTTCTTAATATTTTAATTTCAATCATGAAATAATTTCAAAATTTTAATATTAAAAGCTAAGGCAAGTTATACATTAACAATCGTAACTATAAACTATGTGTCTATCTAATAAGAGATATTCGCCTCAGAAGTATAAACTAGAGGGTACGAGAACACCGGTATCACCGGTACCACCGGCACCACCGGTACCACCGGTACCAATTTGGGTTCTGATCTATGCTATGCTAAATACCGGTGTTATTTTGGGTTCTAGACCATGCTTAGCAAACGTTAGAACGCAAAAACGTAAAATTCACGTTCACGTTAAAACGCAAAAACGTAAAATTCGCGTTAAAACGTAAAATTCACGTCCACGTTAAAACGCAAAAACGTAAAATTCACGTTAAAACGTAAAATTCGCGTTAAAACGTAAAATTCACGTTCACGTTAAAACGCAAAAACGTAAAATTCGCGTTAAAACGTAAAATGCACGTCCACGTTAAAACGCAAAAACGTAAAATTCGCGTTAAAACTTAAAATTCACGTTCACGTTAAAACGCAAAAACGTAAAATTCGCGTTAAAACGTAAAATTCACGTTCACGTTAAAACGCAAAAACGTAAAATTCACGTTAAAACGCAAAAACGTAAAATTCACGTTAAAACGTAAAATTCACGTTCACGTTAAAACACAAAAACGTAAAATTAACGTTTACGTTAAAATGCAAAAACGTAAAATTCACGTTCGGAACGCAAAAATCACCATAGGAAACTGAACAAAATCATGAACAGAACATGATGTTAAGAGTTAAGTTTTTCAGAAAAGGTGGTCCATATGAGTGAAGAGAGAAAAGAATCGTTAAGTAAAAAGACATGTTAATTTTTTTAATATTTTTTTATTTTTTAATTAAATTTTAATATTTAAAAAAATAGTTAGTATTGCTGGTAGGGGGCTTACGGGCTTACATCAAACCCCCCATTATAAGCTTTTATTTTTAAAGAATACAGCAGGTGGGCCACTGCCACAAGGCTGTAAATGTTGGTAGTATCCACATTACCAACCTCCTCCAAAGCAGCATCCTGAAGCTGCTGGAACTCCCAGCATTGGCATCAGCCATATTTTGCTAGCCACTCTTCCATCTGTTGTGTAATTTTTATACTTGCGTCCTGATGATTCATGTTGCTTGTATTTAGTTTTGCTATAAACTGATGATTATGATGATTATGATGATAATGCTCAAAGTATTTATACAAAAAAAAAAAAAAGAGGGCAAAAAAAAAATGCACATACAAACATAAGTATTTGTATGCAGACCATTACAATCCACACATTTTCAGAGACCCTCTGATTTTCGTAGCACACTTTCAATAAATTTAAAGGATGTTAAAAGTCATCAGAAATAAAAAGCAAATAGGATCAACACTATATTTCTGTAAGGATGGATGTCAATAATTAAAATTTACGATTATGATATTTGCATTGGTATATCAAAACCCTGATGCATCGATAGCATCATGTCAATCATCGGACTAATAGAACTTGACTCCTCTATCTGATGCTTTAGAATTTTTGAATGGAATAAATTTTGAGGATGTTTAAAGTCAACGGAAATAAAAATATTTTAAAAATACTTAAATAGGGTTAGCACTATATTTCTTTAAGGATTTATGCCGGCAATTAAAATTTACGATTATAATACGTGCATTGATATATCAAGACCCTGATACATCGCTACCATCATGTCACTCATCTGACTAATAGGACTTGACCATCTATATCTATTGCTTTAGGATTTTTCCTGGATTGAGGTAATAAATAGTGTAACAAAAGCCTAATACCTCACTACCATCATATCATTCATTTGTCTAATAGACTTTACCTCCTTTATCTATTGCTTTGCTAGCATCATGTCAATAATATTACTAAACCCTGTCCCTTATCATTAAAATCCTGAAAAATGGTAGACGTAAAACTTGAAATCAAAACAACTGCAACTGTACCACAAAACACCTGTATATATTGTATGATTATACATGATCGAATAATTGAATATAGTCCCTTAACTGGCGAAGTTCGGAAACTATCATAAGTGTTGATGAACACAACCAGCATGAAAAAAAAAACAAGGATAAACATGCATACAAATATTCAATTAAGAAATTCACTGTAAATTCAACTGAGACACACATTCAGATGTATAGAAAGAAAACCTACATGAATAAACATGTTCACAAAAAGTCAGAACCCATACATTCAAATATTAAACTAAGAAAAAAGAAGACTCAATAAAGAAAATTCATATAAATTCAGTTGATCGAGTGAAAATTTTATTAGTATCATCTGAAGAGATATAAGAACCGAACATGTCTCAGGAAATAGAAAACGCTCTACAAGAAATTGAAGTTGTAACAGACTTCAATCCTACAATAAAGGAATTGGAACAGAACCACCGTTATCCGATAATGGGTATAAAAAGAGTTCAAACCCAATTCGGAGCTAAGGTGGTCATCGATTTGGGTGGACATGATGTAAGTAAAACATTTTATTTTTTTGTAATTCATATTGAATTATTTATTTATTTTCGTTTTTGTTTTTTTTTTTTTTTTTTTTCTTTTATATAGATATTCCTTCCAGATCGATACATTAAACTGAGTGACAAAGTACTTCAAAATATACATTCGCAAACAGCAACATACTGCATCATATATTATGGACCTTTCGGACGGTCAGTGAAAATAGAAATTAAGAAATTCCTACCATAAATGTGAAAAAATACGAATAATAAAAAAAAAATATATTTTTTCTTAAAAATTCAAAAAAAAAATTATTTGCAATGGATCCTTATAATATTAACAATAATGAATTCGTCTTTATGGTTATCTCTTTTTTTATTTACAAGGTATTTTATTTTTTTTAAATTTGAGGAATATTTTTGTGTCCCCATGCATAAGTGCTTATACAATCTTCTCGTATATATCTTTTCGTATCATTAGAACACAATGTTTTTTTATGTAACATTTGCGTATAAATCAAATGTTGCTTACTTCTAAATATAAACATATTTCTATAAATATTTTGTTTTTTAATCAAACAATCCCTATATTCTCTTAATTCTTAATTTTTTGTAATATATTTTTTTATGCCCTTGGCTCTTTTTGTCTCCTCACCGGTATCAATTCGGTAACAATATAATTTAGCTCGTAGTCCTACGAAATCTGTCATGATTATTGATTTATTCTCATCTTTGAATAGTCCTATCACCTTACCATTATTTATGGGAAAATTTTGAATGTTGTCAAAAGGATACTCAGAAGTATCAAACCTAGATCTCTCAGGATTATATCACTATAGATGTCAGCATAAAAGTCGTCTGTAAATATGAAATAGATAAAAGAGTCTGTATCCATATAATTCAAACGAATTTTATTTTCAAACTTTGGCTTCATGTAGTCATAATGAAAATCATACATTAACCACTTTGAGAGTTCAAGTACAACAAAACCTAAGTAAATAGGCTTATCGAGTTTGACACTTGCTTTCTTCATCTCAATAGCACACATATTGGGTGAAAATATGGTACTACTATGGAAATTGGGATGTGCAATTAACTTTCTTGCTGATGATTGATTTCTATTTGCACTCCGTTCTGAAACAATTTTCACATTTCTACGCTTTTCTACGTTCTACATTCTCCATGGTTTTACCATAAACACTGTTATTCATTAATTTGAAAAAGTCTTTTTCAAAATCATTTTTAGCAATTTTTCTATATCCAGTGTTAAGTGAAATGTACTTCTGTAGCCATTTCGATTGATTAAATTTCATTACGCGATGTAGTTTGGTTAAAACTATTCCATTTAAAATACATTGCTGTAAGTTTTTTAAATGAATAGTGAATTTTTTTCTAGAAATGAGACGAGCAATCAGCTTAGGAATTTTACATCCCGGGGTAAAAATGTTTTCGGGACAAAATGATAGATCATTATGTGAGTCATGAATACTCGACGGATAATCTAAGTCTACTTCTAATACATATCCAACATCTTCATCACATTTAATGTTGGAAACGTACTCCTGTGTATAGAGCTCGGAATTATCCCAATGAAAATTACCATAGGGAAGGGGTTGCGACATAGCCCATCCATACAAATTATTAGCATCAAAGAACTTACTACAATAAAACCAACACTGAACCTTTGCTTTCTTGGGATCTATTTAAATCCCGTGCTCCAATTTTTGTTATAGACTGCAGACATCAAAATGAGACTTTGAAAACAGGACCTATCGATATACGCTTGGAGATGAGAACATCAAAAAACATTCCTGCAAATACTTCAGCTTATTGCCTCATGCTTCATGATCGGATTATTGAAGACAATCCACTTGACCAAGTTGTTAACAGAATTGTCTAAGGATTATTATTATTTTTTTTAATTTTTTTTTTAATGTTAACCTAAAAATAAAACCAGAAAATATATAAATAAAATACAATATTATTAAAAAAAAAAAAAAAAAAAAAAAAAAAAAAAAAAAAAAAAGCATGTGTTATTATTCAAGATTTGCTCATTTCATTTAATTTACATCACCACTTCAAAATAATATAGGAATATCAAAACATTTGTATGTTTATTTATTTGCTATTAAGGGTAGGAAAGTAGTCATATACAGGATATGATCCTAAATGTCGTATTACACATTGCAAAAGGTTTCTTTGGGGTGAAAAGTAACTTATGAAAAGAAGTATGGGTGTAATAATGCATGCTTATATCATATTGATTGCTTATAGTAGAACAATAGAGTTTTTCCCCGCATTCATTCATGCAGTTAACCTTATCATAAATTTGTATTGTTGACACTTGGGATATCATCGGTGTAAATAAGGAAGCAGTTGGATAAATTTATCTATTGCGATCATCATGAATGCATATTTTAATTGGCGGCATCCATCCCTATAGATAAAATAATGTGTTGACCTTATTGACATACATTTGTATTCCGCAATAAAAATAAGCCTTGGACCATTTTTCAGGATTTTAATGATATGGGACAGGGTTTAGTAATATGATTGACATGATGCTAGCAAAGCAATAGATAAAGGAGGTATAGCCCTATTAGACAAATGAATGTTATGATGGTAGTGAGGTATTAGGCTTTTGTTACACTAATTATTACCTCAATCCAGGAAAAATCCTAAAGCAAAAGATATAGATGGTCAAGTCCTATTAGTCAGATGAGTGACATGATGGTAGCGATGTATCAGGGTCTTGATATATCAATGCACGTATTATAATCGTAAATTTTAATTGCCGGCATTCATCCTTATAGAAATATAGTGCTAACCCTATTTAAATATTTTTAAAATATTTTTATTTCCGTTGACTTTAAACATCTTCAAAATGTATTCCATTCAAAAATTCTAAAGCATCAGATAGAGGGGTCAAGTTCTATTAGTCCGATGATTGACATGATGCTATCGATGCATCAGGGTTTGATATACCAATGCAAATATCATAATCGTAAATTTTAATTATTGACATCCATCCTTACAGAAATATAGTGTTGATCCTATTTGCTTTTTATTTCTGATGACTTTTAACATCCTTTAAATTTATTGAAAGTGTGCTACGAAAATCAGAGGGTCTCTGAAAATGTGTGGATTGTAATGGTCTGCATACAAATACTTATGTTTGTATGTGTTTTTTTTTTTTTTTGCCCTCTTTTTTATTTTGTATAAATACTTTGAGCATTATCATCATAATCATCAGTTTATAGCAAAAATAAATACAAGCAACATGAATCATCAGGACGCAAGTATAAGAATTACACAACAGATGGAAGAGTGGCTAGCAAAATATGGCTGCCAATGCTGGGAGTTCCAGCAGCTTCAGGATGCTGCTTTGGAGGAGGTTGGTAATGTAACGTTAATTGTACGTTTTTGTGTTTTAACGTGAACGTGAATTTTACGTTTTAACGTGAATTTTACGTTTTTGCGTTTTAACGTGAACGTGAATTTTACGTTTTAACGTGAATTTTACGTTTTTGCGTTTTAACGTGAACGTGAATTTTAAGTTTTAACGCGAATTTTACGTTTTTGCGTTTTAACGTGGACGTGAATTTTACGTTTTAACGCGAATTTTAGGTTTTTGCGTTTTAACGTGAACGTGAATTTTACGTTTTAACGCGAATTTTACGTTTTAACGTGAATTTTACGTTTTTGCGTTTTAACGTGGACGTGAATTTAAGTTTTAACGCGAATTTTACGTTTTTGCGTTTTAACGTGAACGTGAATTTTACGTTTTAACGCGAATTTTACGTTTTAACGTGAATTTTACGCTTTTGCGTTTTAACGTGAACGTGACTTTTACGTTTTTGCGTTCTAACGTTTGCTAAGCATGGTCTAGAACCCAAAATAACACCGGTATTTAGCATAGCATAGATCAGAACCCAAATTGGTACCGGTGGTACCGGTGGTGCCGGTGGTACCGGTGGTACCAGCGATACCGGTGGTACCAGTGATACCGGTGGTACCGGTGGTACCGGTGATACCGGTGTTATCGTACCCTCTAGTTTATACTACTCACCTCAATAAAGGCTATTACAAAAATATATACTTACCTAAATATGTAAGAAAATCTACATATGAATCTGATCAAAAACTTTTTCATATTCTTGTTATAAATTGACCATAAATATTACTTAATCTTTCACAATCTGAGCGTCTATTTACTGTGTTTTCTGTATTTAAAATATGTAACATTTCTATTAACATTTTTTTTTGTAATTAGATTCTGTCTGTAAAAATCAACGTTATTATAATCAGGTCAATAACCTTCATCTATGCAATGAAGAGCTAAAGCTGTTTTATGTGAACTGCCACTATTTATGTCAGATTTATGACCTCATATACGATTTTTTAACTTTTGCATAGATGTTCCTACATAAACTGAAGGACAACCTATTGTTCCATCACCTAAACATTTTATTTTATATACTATATCAGATTTATCATCCTTTGATAATTTACTTTTAAGATTTGAAAATAAGGATGTTCTTAAGGTGTTTGCTGATTTAAATGCTATACGAACAGTTTCTTTATTTCTTATAGAAGCATCTAATAAACGATTTAAAAGATTAGGAATATATAAAATGCTTTTATATGAAAATTGTTGTAAATTTGTTTGTAAATTCGTTTGTATCAAAGAATTATAATATCGATTTAATAAAGTTTTTGTTATATTTATAGGAAATGAATTCGAAGATAATGTATCCATAATAATTTTAATGTTTTTTTGACGAAAGGTAATATCACTGATATCTAATACCTGCTAATGAAATTTTTTGCTGTATTTATAATAATCTGTTTTGGTTGTTTAGAATTATAGTTTATAAGGCGACCAGATGAAGTTGGTTTCTTATACCAATCGAAAATTAATTTATTGTTTTTTCTTACTACTAAGACATCAAGGTAAGGAAGTGTACCATTAGTTTCAATTTCTGCCTTGAATTGAATACTTGGGTGAAAAGCATTGACTGCATCCAGAGTGGAAGTTACTTCATTTGATTTTAAAATAATAAATATGTCATCAACATATTTAGTTACTATTTTGGGTTTATAAGGAAGTTTATCAAAAACACTATCTAATAAAGTTTCCATAACAATATCTACTAAAATAGGTGAAGCAGAACTGCCCATCGGAACTCCTTGTTTTTGTTGATAAAATATTTTATCAAATTCTAAATAATTATTATCTATTATACAAAATCTTAAAATTTCTAAGAATTTTAACTTTGGAATTCTAGTGTGCTCCTTAACGGTATTCCAACTTTTTTCAACAAGTTCTAACGCAAGTTGAATTGGCACATTAGTAAATAATGAAACTACGTCGAGATACTAAAATACTATCTTCATCTAGAATAATTGGTGTGATTTTTGAAATAAACATTGAAGCATTTTTAACGTTGAATTTAAAGTTTTCAGTTATACTTTTTAAAATTTTAACAATATATTTTGAAAGCTCATAGCATGGGACTGTTATAGAAGAACATATTGGTTTTAGTGGAATATTCAGCTTATGTATTTTATATGTGGTCATCTGGTCATACCCTTTTTTTCTATCTCATTTATAAACTTTTTTTTTAAAAGTTCTTTAACTAAATTATTATTACGAGTTTGTAGTTTATTAATTGGTTCGTTCCTTAAAATGGAATATGTATTCCTATCTGCCTTCATTTCTCTCATTTTAGTTATATAATCTTGTTTTAATAATGCTACAGTGACATTACCTTTGGGATGTCGCCTCCAAAAATTTGTTTGTTTCAGCAAATATGTTATTCAAACATTTATCAAATAAAGGGACTGATTCTGATCTCCAATAATTTTGTAGTATTTGTGTAAAGCATGATCGTGCTGGTTCATGTTCTCTGAATTCTTTTGTTTTAATAAGTTCCTCTCCATCTGCTATCATTTTAAATATTGGAAAATATGCTTTGTTGACTGGTAAAGAAAATTTTGGACCTAATGATAGAAGCCATTTTATGTCTTCTGGAATTTCTATTAAGGTTTTGTTAACAAACCAATTTTTCTTGGAAATGTATTCTCATTTCGTTCTTAAGATTACACTTTAATTGTTCAAGTTTTCTTTTTTGTGAAAATGTTGTACAGTCATTGATCTTATTATGGGTTAGTTCTTGTGTTCTAAAGAAATTTATGTATTCATCTACTTCTAATCTTTTTACTATTTTATTTTTTAAAAAATCTATATCGTTTTACTGTTTCCTTAACTGACATTGTTTCAATGATATTGAAATATTTAGTAGTTTTAAATGAAAATTTCTCATTGTTGAAGATAGTTTACTTATTAAACCCCTTTCAAAACCTTCAACTTCAAAATCAAAAATCAATGACACATTTTTTGTAGAATTCTGAATGAATTCAGGAATTAATCCATATTCTCTACATTTAAGGAGAAACACTAATGTATTTTTGTATTTCATATTGCTTACCCCGATTCTGCTATAGCTCTTTAGATAGTTACAAACCTCAAATCCATACTTATCGGTTATATATCCGTAAAAATTCATTATTATAATTTGATTCTAAATACGGCGTGCCCTCCGTAATTATAACTATTCCTGTTTACGTGACCTTTTTAATTAATTAAAATTATATGACTGCTACGTGGTCTTGTTTATTTTTATTTGTTTAAAATTGAACCAAATGCGACGTTTCAACTGTGATTGCAGTCTTCTTAAGGCCTGTCAAAATTTAATTTTTAATACAAAAATCATTTATATAATTTAAGATTAAAACTTTCAAATGACGTTAACCAAATATTAAATAATATATGTTATATATTTATCTGTTTTTTAATCTATTAATTTGCTTTTTTATTTTCTATAAATTCTCTCAATATCTTCAAAAAGACGTTTTAAGAATTAATAATTTTTTAATATTTTAATTTCAATCATAAAAATAATTTCAAAATTTTAATATTAAAAGCTAAATCAAGTTATACATTAACAATCGTAACTATAAACTATGTGTCTATCTGATAAGAGATATTCACCTCAATAAACGCTATTTAAAATATATATACTTACCTAAATATGTAAGAAAATCTACATATGATTGAAAATCTGATCAAAAACTTTTTTATATTCTTGTAATAAATTGACCATAAATATTACTTTCACAACATTTCTATTAACATTCTTTTTTTGTAATTAGATTCTGTCTGTAAAATATCAACGTTATTATAGTCAGGTCAATGAACTTCATCTATACAATGAAGAGCTAAAGCTGTTTTATATTAACTGCCACTATTTATGTCAGATTTATGATCTGATATACGATTTTTTAACTTTTACATAGATGTTCCTACATAAACTGAAGGACAACCTAATGTTCCATCACCTAAACATTTTATTTTATATACTATATCAGATTTATCCTCCTTTGATAATTTACTTTTGAGATTTGAAAAAACCTCCGAACCCTGACTCCGATCTATTGGCTGTGTAATTTTATTCCCTCTGATTAATATTGATTTTACTTAAGAATTAACAGTGTTTTAAAATAAAATTATTTTCTTAAATAATTTTATCATTGGTATTTTATATTATATTTCTCACGTGAGTGTTTCTATTCATTATAATTATTTTGGTTTTATAATTGAAATTCGATAAACTAAAAGCAATAAATTATCCCAGTCCATTGAGTGATATAATTATTGTAAACATTCATCCATTTCGCTCACTCGTTATAGAAATTGCTATTATTCCTACATAATCTGCCTCATCTACCGTGGTGAGGGAAATTTTTATTTGTACATGTTCTGCCAAAAGAAGCATGAACATTGATTACTACACAAATTTAAGGAGTTTTCATATTTATTTTATGCCTATACATCGTGTATTATCTTGCTTAAGCTGTGGAATATCGTTTAGGAGCTACCATCATCAGCATCCAAATAATTCGAAAAATTTTCGCTTTTGACTCATCTGTCCAGGTGAGTGCAATTTTAGTATATGTTCTGCCGGTAGCTTTTTTGATGCTACATATGCAAATATATTTTATTTCTTCTTTTGCCGATGAAAACAATAACAACATTTATTGAGATCGATTCACAATCACAATCAGTCACCGCACTACACTACTTCGAATATAGCTTAGACTTGAACCATATTTTGCAAAACTCTAACGCCAAATTTATTCACATTCGAACATAACGTCCAATTTATTCACTTTCTACCTTAACGACCGTTTTCTTCACTGAAAAAAAAAAAACAATTAAAAGAATAAACACGGAAAATTAAAAATAAAACGGAATTAAAATGTCTGTTTGCACACTCTGTAAAAATATTGCCGACTACCTGATCGATTCGATAATATGTCATGGCAACTGTCGAAGATCATTTCATATAACTTGTACTGACGCTCCATATAGCACTATTAAGTTGTTCAAGGAAAGGAAATCATTTTACTATTTCTGTGATGATTGCGACCTAATACGCTAATATTACTCGTGATGTACTGTAAAATAGAATAAATCTTGAAAATTTACATGCGCAGTTACTCCACCTTACCGAAAAAGTTGACAAATTAACCAGTTCACCTACAGTGCATACTGAAGAACCACATAATGATGAAATTGATATAACTGATAGCCTAAGTGTTACAGCAACTTTGAAGAGGAAAATTGAAGAAATTGATTCCGAAACGAATCCCTCAACCAAGAAGCTTGCCACGTCTCATCCTATATCTGCATCCCCGCCACCATATATTGAACCTGTTCATCCCATATCTGCATCTCCGCCATTAACTTCTATCGAATCCGTCCCATCACTTCCATAGTCATCATCTTCATCAACATCAACTGAGCCACCCCTACAACCCCCAGCGCCTACACATGTATCATCATTACCAATTATAGCATCTTCATCACTCCATTCACATACAAAACCTAGTCAATTCAACCAACTGATAACACCCATTTCGTGCGGATTGAAAGTAGTAGAAGGTCATCGAGCATTATTTTTATCAAAACTCGACTCTTCAACTAACACTCTCGATATAATATATCGATTGGAGCAACATCGTCGTTAATAACAGTTGAAAAGATGATACATAGAAACTACAAAAAATATGCATCTTTTAAGTTAAGAGTCCCAGACTCAATTTTTAATATTATCAACTCAATATCCCTCTGGCCAAATGGAATAGTAATGCAAGAATTCATAAATGAACAACATAACCTAAGAACTTTACCTGGAAACCCTTTTCGAGAGACCCAGACAATGCCAAATCTTCGAAGAAGCAGCTCCAACAAGTTCTGATTTATTATCAAAACGTCAATGGACTAAGGACAAAGATCAACACGGTCTACAAAAACAAAAACAATCTCCCACATGACATAATTATTTTAACAGAAACTTGGCTAAATAATTCTTTCTTGGATACTGAACTCTTTGATGCGTCCTACCAAGTTTTCAGGCGAGACAGGCACCACTCGAATGACTTCGACACAGTCGGTGGTGGAATTTTGTTTGCAGTCAAAATCTGCTTTATATGCACTCTGGTTGATGATTTTGATCTATCTGACGTCGAAATAATGTGTATTAAAATTAAAATGGAAACTGGTTACCTTTATATTGTCTCAGTGTACATACCTCCAAGATCAACAAATGGTATTTATGAAAACTGCATAAATTGCATAGAAAACATTTATGACCAAATGGAACCAAGTTATGAGCTTCTAATCTTGGGCGATTTCCATCTTTCAAACCTGAACTCGACAAGGTTGACAGATTTCAACTACTTTTCGCCAGCTAATTCTTCTTCTAACAACGAATTCTTGCTAATCGATGGTCTAGCTTAGTGTGGACTTAGTAAATTCAATGGGGTTGCTAACCGTTTTGATAAAATATTGGACTTAATATTCTTCTCAGACACTATATATGCTGACGTAGCTGTAACTCCAGCCGATACTATATTATTAGATGAAGACCGACACCATCCAGCATTAGATTTAACTCTCAATATTAATGTTTTCAGTGTTCCTGTAAGCTCAAACGAAAAACTGGAATTCAATTTAAAAAAATGTAATTTCAATGAACTAGTTAATTTGTTATGTAATGTTGACTGGAATCAAATACTTTTTAATCGTGATATTGATGATATGTGTCTTAAATTTTATAGTACTCTGTTTGACCGTTTTTATTAAACCACGCCATTACGTAAATCTTGCTGCAATCCCAAAACTCCACCATGGTTTATTACTCACTTAAAAAACTTAAAAAAATAAAAGAAATAAGGCGTGGCTTAAATATAGTAAAACGAAGGCTGATGGAGATTTAATGATATATTCCCAACTGAAACATATGCTTACAGACTATTTCAACACTCTTTATACAGATCTTATTATCAAACTTGAAGATGAGTTAAAACAGTCTCCAAAAAACTTCTGGAACTTTGTGAATAGTAAAAGAATTGTTGATGGCTACCCTAACTCCATGTCTTATGACAACAGAACCAGCCAAGACCCCGAAGAAATTTCAAACATGTTCGCAAATTTCTTCAAATGCTTTTGAAGTCCCTATTTCTTCCCAAACTACGGACCCATTCTTTCCGTCTCAAAATTAATTTTACCATTAGTGAAGATTCAATTGCACATAGCGTTTCAAAACTTGACAACTGTTTTAGCCCTGGTCCTGATGGTGTACCATCTTGTGCACTAAAAAATGTATTTCCAATATATCTTATCCTCTTTTTATTCTATTCAATAAATCTCTAAGGTGCTCAATTTTTCCTAAATTATGGAAAAGTGCTTTTATAACACCAATTCATAAAAAAGGGTCCAAAAACGACATCAGGAATTACCGACCTATCGCCAAACTTTCTGTTATTCCTAAACTGTTTGAGTCCATTATCTGTAATGTCTTATCTTTTAATTGTAAGTCAATTATTTGCGACAGTCAGCACGGATTCGTCCAAAATAAATCAACTGTAACAAATCTCTTTCATTTTACTTCCTTTTGCCTTGATTCTTTTGAAGATAGGAAACAAGTAGACTGTGTGTTTACGGATTTTAGTAAGGCCTTCAATAAATTGTGTCATAAAACGTTAACCCATAAACTAAAGGCCTTAGGATTTAATGAAAGTTTTTTAACGTGGATTTCGTCTTATTTAGGCAATAGAAGCTATAGTGTTACATTTAGGAATGAACATTCTACTCAATTTTTCGTCAACTCTGCTGTCAAGAAGACCTATATAGGTTTAGGGAATGGTGTAACAAAAACTGACTTCTGTTAAACATAGACAAATGCAAAACCATGTGTTTTACACGCAAATAAAAAATTATAACTTATAATTATTTATTAGATTCTTCTCCTTTGTGCAAACTTTCCGTTTTCTCCGATCTAGGTATTATACTTGACACTAAAGTAACTCTTACAGACCACTATAACTTTATAATTAAAAAAGCCAATAAAATTCTAGGTTTCATAAAACGATTTTCTCGTGACTTCCGTGACCCTTACGTCCTCAAACTTCTTTATATATCTTTCGTAAGGCCAATACTTGAACACGGCTGCGTAGTTTGGGCACCTTACTATACAATTCATATAAGTAGACTGGAAAGTATCCAGAGAAGGTTCAGGCGTTTTTGTCTTCGTCTTCTTCAGTGGTCCCCAAGATCCGCACTTCCTCCTTATACTCATAGACTCATGCTAATAAAGCTTCATTCACTGTTAAAACACAGACAGTATCTCCAGCTTTGTTTCATTATTAAATTAATCAATGGATCAATAAATTCCCCATCAGCTTTATGTCGTTAAAATTTCAGCTACAGTCTAACTAGCATAAGAACACAATTGCCATTATGTCCGATATTCAGCAGAACAAACTATGGTGTGAATAGTCCTTTAAATCAATTGATATCAGTCTTCAATAATTATTATTATTTAATTGCTTCTATAAACGACAATTTTAAAAGTAAAAAAATTTAAAGAAAACTTTTTCAACATTTCATTGTAGTTATACTTGTATTTATATTGTAGGTAATATTAAGTGTATTAAAATGGTATTTAAATAGTTATAAGTTCTAACATTAGTTAATTAACGGATTAATAAATAATGTTCTTAAGGTGTTTGCTGATTTAAATGCTATACGAACAGTTTCTTTATTTCTTATAGGAGCGTCTAATAAACGGTTCGAAAGACTAGGAATATATAAAATGCTTTTATATGAAAACTATTGTAAATTTGTTTGTAAATTCGTTTGTATCAAAGGATTATAATATCGATTTAATAAAGTTTTTGTTATATTTATAGGAAATGAATTCGAAGATAATGTATCCATAATAATTTTAATGTTTTTTTGACGAAAGGTAATATCACTGATATCTAATACCTGCTAATGAATTTTTTTTCTGTATTTATAATAATCTGTTTTGGTTGTTTAGAATTATAGTTTATAAGGCGACCAGATGAAGTTGGTTTCTTATACCAATCGAAAATTAATTTATTGTTTTTTCTTACTACTAAGACATCAAGGTAAGGAAGTGTACCATTAGTTTCAATTTCTGCCTTGAATTGAATACTTGGGTGAAAAGCATTAACTGCATCCAGAGTGGAAGTTACTTCATTTGATTTTAAAATAATAAATATGTCATCAACATATTTAGTTACTATTTTGGGTTTATAAGGAAGTTTATCAAAAACACTATCTAATAAAGTTTCCATAACAATATCTACTAAAATAGGTGAAGCAGAACTGCCCATCGGAACTCCTTGTTTTTGTTGATAAAATATTTTATCAAATTCTAAATAATTATTATCTATTATACAAAATCTTAAAATTTCTAAGAATTTTAACTTTGGAATTCTAGTGTGCTCCTTAACGGTATTCCAACTTTTTTCAACAAGTTCTAACGCAAGTTGAATTGGCACATTAGTAAATAATGAAACTACGTCGAGATACTAAAATACTATCTTCATCTAGAATAATTGGTGTGATTTTTGAAATAAACATTGAAGCATTTTTAACGTTGAATTTAAAGTTTTCAGTTATACTTTTTAAAATTTTAACAATATATTTTGAAAGCTCATAGCATGGGACTGTTATAGAAGAACATATTGGTTTTAGTGGAATATTATTACGAGTTTGTAGTTTATTAATTGGTTCGTTCCTTAAAATGGAATATGTATTCCTATCTGCCTTCATTTCTCTCATTTTAGTTATATAATCTTGTTTTAATAATGCTACAGTGACATTACCTTTGGGATGTCGCCTCCAAAAATTTGTTTGTTTCAGCAAATATGTTATTCAAACATTTATCAAATAAAGGGACTGATTCTGATCTCCAATAATTTTGTAGTATTTGTGTAAAGCATGATCGTGCTGGTTCATGTTCTCTGAATTCTTTTGTTTTAATAAGTTCCTCTCCATCTGCTATCATTTTAAATATTGGAAAATATGCTTTGTTGACTGGTAAAGAAAATTTTGGACCAAATGATAGAAGCCATTTTATGTCTTCTGGAATTTCTATTAAGGTTTTGTTAACAAACCAATTTTTCTTGGAAATGTATTCTCATTTCGTTCTTAAGATTACACTTTAATTGTTCAAGTTTTCTTTTTTGTGAAAATGTTGTACAGTCATTGATCTTATTATGGGTTAGTTCTTGTGTTCTAAAGAAATTTATGTATTCATCTACTTCTAATCTTTTTACTATTTTATTTTTTAAAAAATCTATATCGTTTTTCTGTTTCCTTAACTGACATTGTTTCAATGATATTGAAATATTTAGTAGTTTTAAATGAAAATTTCTCATTGTTGAAGATAGTTTACTTATTAAACCCCTTTCAAAACCTTCAACTTCAAAATCAAAAATCAATGACACATTTTTTGTAGAATTCTGAATGAATTCAGGAATTAATCCATATTCTCTACATTTAAGGAGAAACACTAATGTATTTTTGTATTTCATATTGCTTACCCCGATTCTGCTATAGCTCTTTAGATAGTTACAAACCTCAAATCCATACTTATCGGTTATATATCCGTAAAAATTCATTATTATAATTTGATTCTAAATACGGCGTGCCCTCCGTAATTATAACTATTCCTGTTTACGTGACCTTTTTAATTAATTAAAATTATATGACTGCTACGTGGTCTTGTTTATTTTTATTTGTTTAAAATTGAACCAAATGCGACGTTTCAACTGTGATTGCAGTCTTCTTCAGGCCTGTCAAAATTTAATTTTTAATACAAAAATCATTTATATAATTTAAGATTAAAACTTTCAAATGACGTTAACCAAATATTAAATAATATATGTTATATATTTATCTGTTTTTTAATCTATTAATTTGCTTTTTTATTTTCTATAAATTCTCTCAATATCTTCAAAAAGACGTTTTAAGAATTAATAATTTTTTAATATTTTAATTTCAATCATAAAAATAATTTCAAAATTTTAATATTAAAAGCTAAATCAAGTTATACATTAACAATCGTAACAATAAACTATGTGTCTATCTGATAAGAGATATTCACCTCAATAAACGCTATTAAAAATATATATACTTACCTAAATATGTAAGAAATTCTACATATGATTGAAAATCTGATCAAAAACTTTTTTATATTCTTGTTATAAATTGACCATAAATATTACTTTCACAACATTTCTATTAACATTCTTTTTTTGTAATTAGATTCTGTCTGTAAAATATCAACGTTATTATAGTCAGGTCAATGAACTTCATCTATACAATGAAGAGCTAAAGCTGTTTTATATTAACTGCCACTATTTATGTCAGATTTATGATCTGATATACGATTTTTTAACTTTTACATAGATGTTCCTACATAAACTGAAGGACAACCTAATGTTCCATCACCTAAACATTTTATTTTATATACTATATCAGATTTATCCTCCTTTGATAATTTACTTTTGAGATTTGAAAAAACCTCCGAACCCTGACTCCGATCTATTGGCTGTGTAATTTTATTCCCTCTGATTAATATTGATTTTACTTAAGAATTAACAGTGTTTTAAAATAAAATTATTTTCTTAAATAATTTTATCATTGGTATTTTATATTATATTTCTCACGTGAGTGTTTCTATTCATTATAATTATTTTGGTTTTATAATTGAAATTCGATAAACTAAAAGCAATAAATTATCCCAGTCCATTGAGTGATATAATTATTGTAAACATTCATCCATTTCGCTCACTCGTTATAGAAATTGCTATTATTCCTACATAATCTGCCTCATCTACCGTGGTGAGGGAAATTTTTATTTGTACATGTTCTGCCAAAAGAAGCATGAACATTGATTACTACACAAATTTAAGGAGTTTTCATATTTATTTTATGCCTATACATCGTGTATTATCTTGCTTAAGCTGTGGAATATCGTTTAGGAGCTACCATCATCAGCATCCAAATAATTCGAAAAATTTTCGCTTTTGACTCATCTGTCCAGGTGAGTGCAATTTTAGTATATGTTCTGCCGGTAGCTTTTTTGATGCTACATATGCAAATATATTTTATTTCTTCTTTTGCCGATGAAAACAATAACAACATTTATTGAGATCGATTCACAATCACAATCAGTCACCGCACTACACTACTTCGAATATAGCTTAGACTTGAACCATATTTTGCAAAACTCTAACGCCAAATTTATTCACATTCGAACATAACGTCCAATTTATTCACTTTCTACCTTAACGACCGTTTTCTTCACTGGAAAAAAAAAAACAATTAAAAGAATAAACACGGAAAATTAAAAATAAAACGGAATTAAAATGTCTGTTTGCACACTCTGTAAAAATATTGCCGACTACCTGATCGATTCGATAATATGTCATGGCAACTGTCGAAGATCATTTCATATAACTTGTACTGACGCTCCATATAGCACTATTAAGTTGTTCAAGGAAAGGAAATCATTTTACTATTTCTGTGATGATTGCGACCTAATACGCTAATATTACTCGTGATGTACTGTAAAATAGAATAAATCTTGAAAATTTACATGCGCAGTTACTCCACCTTACCGAAAAAGTTGACAAATTAACCAGTTCACCTACAGTGCATACTGAAGAACCACATAATGATGAAATTGATATAACTGATAGCCTAAGTGTTACAGCAACTTTGAAGAGGAAAATTGAAGAAATTGATTCCGAAACGAATCCCTCAACCAAGAAGCTTGCCACGTCTCATCCTATATCTGCATCCCCGCCACCATATATTGAACCTGTTCATCCCATATCTGCATCTCCGCCATTAACTTCTATCGAATCCGTCCCATCACTTCCATAGTCATCATCTTCATCAACATCAACTGAGCCACCCCTACAACCCCCAGCGCCTACACATGTATCATCATTACCAATTATAGCATCTTCATCACTCCATTCACATACAAAACCTAGTCAATTCAACCAACTGATAACACCCATTTCGTGCGGATTGAAAGTAGTAGAAGGTCATCGAGCATTATTTTTATCAAAACTCGACTCTTCAACTAACACTCTCGATATAATATATCGATTGGAGCAACATCGTCGTTAATAACAGTTGAAAAGATGATACATAGAAACTACAAAAAATATGCATCTTTTAAGTTAAGAGTCCCAGACTCAATTTTTAATATTATCAACTCAATATCTCTCTGGCCAAATGGAATAGTAATACAAGAATTCATAAATGAACAACATAACCTAAGAACTTTACCTGGAAACCCTTTTCGAGAGACCCAGACAATGCCAAATCTTCGAAGAAGCAGCTCCAACAAGTTCTGATTTATTATCAAAACGTCAATGGACTAAGGACAAAGATCAACACGGTCTACAAAAACATAAACAATCTCCCACATGACATAATTATTTTAACAGAAACTTGGCTAAATAATTCTTTCTTGGATACTGAACTCTTTGATGCGTCCTACCAAGTTTTCAGGCGAGACAGGCACCACTCGAATGACTTCGACACAGTCGGTGGTGGAATTTTGTTTGCAGTCAAAATCTGCTTTATATGCACTCTGGTTGATGATTTTGATCTATCTGACGTCGAAATAATGTGTATTAAAATTAAAATGGAAACTGGTTACCTTTATATTGTCTCAGTGTACATACCTCCAAGATCAACAAATGGTATTTATGAAAACTGCATAAATTGCATAGAAAACATTTATGACCAAATGGAACCAAGTTATGAGCTTCTAATCTTGGGCGATTTCCATCTTTCAAACCTGAACTCGACAAGGTTGACAGATTTCAACTACTTTTCGCCAGCTAATTCTTCTTCTAACAACGAATTCTTGCTAATCGATGGTCTAGCTTAGTGTGGACTTAGTAAATTCAATGGGGTTGCTAACCGTTTTGATAAAATATTGGACTTAATATTCTTCTCAGACACTATATATGCTGACGTAGCTGTAACTCCAGCCGATACTATATTATTAGATGAAGACCGACACCATCCAGCATTAGATTTAACTCTCAATATTAATGTTTTCAGTGTTCCTGTAAGCTCAAACGAAAAACTGGAATTCAATTTAAAAAAATGTAATTTCAATGAACTAGTTAATTTGTTATGTAATGTTGACTGGAATCAAATACTTTTTAATCGTGATATTGATGATATGTGTCTTAAATTTTATAGTACTCTGTTTGACCGTTTTTATTAAACCACGCCATTACGTAAATCTTGCTGCAATCCCAAAACTCCACCATGGTTTATTACTCACTTAAAAAACTTAAAAAAATAAAAGAAATAAGGCGTGGCTTAAATATAGTAAAACGAAGGCTGATGGAGATTTAATGATATATTCCCAACTGAAACATATGCTTACAGACTATTTCAACACTCTTTATACAGATCTTATTATCAAACTTGAAGATGAGTTAAAACAGTCTCCAAAAAACTTCTGGAACTTTGTGAATAGTAAAAGAATTGTTGATGGCTACCCTAACTCCATGTCTTATGACAACAGAACCAGCCAAGACCCCGAAGAAATTTCAAACATGTTCGCAAATTTCTTCAAATGCTTTTGAAGTCCCTATTTCTTCCCAAACTACGGACCCATTCTTTCCGTCTCAAAATTAATTTTACCATTAGTGAAGATTCAATTGCACATAGCGTTTCAAAACTTGACAACTGTTTTAGCCCTGGTCCTGATGGTGTACCATCTTGTGCACTAAAAAAATGTATTTCCAATATATCTTATCCTCTTTTTATTCTATTCAATAAATCTCTAAGGTGCTCAATTTTTCCTAAATTATGGAAAAGTGCTTTTATAACACCAATTCATAAAAAAGGGTCCAAAAACGACATCAGGAATTACCGACCTATCGCCAAACTTTCTGTTATTCCTAAACTGTTTGAGTCCATTATCTGTAATGTCTTATCTTTTAATTGTAAGTCAATTATTTGCGACAGTCAGCACGGATTCGTCCAAAATAAATCAACTGTAACAAATCTCTTTCATTTTACTTCCTTTTGCCTTGATTCTTTTGAAGATAGGAAACAAGTAGACTGTGTGTTTACGGATTTTAGTAAGGCCTTCAATAAATTGTGTCATAAAACGTTAACCCATAAACTAAAGGCCTTAGGATTTAATGAAAGTTTTTTAACGTGGATTTCGTCTTATTTAGGCAATAGAAGCTATAGTGTTACATTTAGGAATGAACATTCTACTCAATTTTTCGTCAACTCTGCTGTCAAGAAGACCTATATAGGTTTAGGGAATGGTGTAACAAAAACTGACTTCTGTTAAACATAGACAAATGCAAAACCATGTGTTTTACACGCAAATAAAAAATTATAACTTATAATTATTTATTAGATTCTTCTCCTTTGTGCAAACTTTCCGTTTTCTCCGATCTAGGTATTATACTTGACACTAAAGTAACTCTTACAGACCACTATAACTTTATAATTAAAAAAGCCAATAAAATTCTAGGTTTCATAAAACGATTTTCTCGTGACTTCCGTGACCCTTACGTCCTCAAACTTCTTTATATATCTTTCGTAAGGCCAATACTTGAACACGGCTGCGTAGTTTGGGCACCTTACTATACAATTCATATAAGTAGACTGGAAAGTATCCAGAGAAGGTTCAGGCGTTTTTGTCTTCGTCTTCTTCAGTGGTCCCCAAGATCCGCACTTCCTCCTTATACTCATAGACTCATGCTAATAAAGCTTCATTCACTGTTAAAACACAGACAGTATCTCCAGCTTTGTTTCATTATTAAATTAATCAATGGATCAATAAATTCCCCATCAGCTTTATGTCGTTAAAATTTCAGCTACAGTCTAACTAGCATAAGAACACAATTGCCATTATGTCCGATATTCAGCAGAACAAACTATGGTGCGAATAGTCCTTTAAATCAATTGATATCAGTCTTCAATAATTATTATTATTTAATTGCTTCTATAAACGACAATTTTAAAAGTAAAAAAATTTAAAGAAAACTTTTTCAACATTTCATTGTAGTTATACTTGTATTTATATTGTAGGTAATATTAAGTGTATTAAAATGGTATTTAAATAGTTATAAGTTCTAACATTAGTTAATTAACGGATTAATAAATAATGTTCTTAAGGTGTTTGCTGATTTAAATGCTATACGAACAGTTTCTTTATTTCTTATAGGAGCGTCTAATAAACGGTTCGAAAGACTAGGAATATATAAAATGCTTTTATATGAAAACTATTGTAAATTTGTTTGTAAATTCGTTTGTATCAAAGGATTATAATATCGATTTAATAAAGTTTTTGTTATATTTATAGGAAATGAATTCGAAGATAATGTATCCATAATAATTTTAATGTTTTTTTGACGAAAGGTAATATCACTGATATCTAATACTCTGCTAATGAAATTTTTTGCTGTATTTATAATAATCTGTTTTGGTTGTTTAGAATTATAGTTTATAAGGCGACCTGATGAAGTTGGTTTCTTATACCAATCGAAAATTAATTTATTGTTTTTTCTTACTACTAAGACATCAAGGTAAGGAAGTGTACCATTAGTTTCAATTTCTACCGTGAGTTGAATACTTGGGTGAAAAGCATTAAGTGCATCCAGAGTGGAATTTACTTCATTTGATTTTAAAATAATAAATATGTCATCAACATATTTAGTTACTATTTTGGGTTTATAAGGAAGTTTATCAAAAACACTATCTAATAAAGTTTCCATAACAATATCTGCTAAAATAGGTGAAGCAGAACTGCCTTTTTATCAACAAAGTTTCATTATTTACTAATGTGCCAATTCAACTTGCGTTAGAACTTGTTGAAAAAAGTTGGAATACCGTTTAGGAGCACACTGGAATTCCTAAGTTAAAATTCTTAGAAATTTTAAGATTTTGTATAATAGATAATAATTATTTAGAATTTGATAAAATATTTTATCAACAAAAACAAGGAGTTCCGATTGGCAGTCCTGCTTCACCTATTTTAGCAGATTTAGTTATGGAAACTTTATTAGGTATTGTTTTTGATAAACTTCCTTATAAACCCAAAATAGTAACTAAATATGTTGATGACATATTTATTATTTATTTTATTATTTATTATTTTAAAATCAAATGAAGTAAATTCCACTCTGGATGCACTTAATGCTTTTCACCCAAGTATTCAATTCACGGTCGAAATTGAAACTAATGGTACGCTTCCTTACCTTGATGTCTTAGTAGCAAGAAAAAACAATATATTAATTTTCGATTAGTATAAGAAACCAACTTCATCAGGTCGCCTTATAAACTATAATTCTAAACAACCAAAACAGATTATTATAAATACAGCAAAAAATTTCATTAGCAGAGTATTAGATATCAGTGATATTACCTTCGTCAAAAAAACATTAAAACTATTATGGATACATTATCTTCGAATTCATTTCCTATAAATATAACAAAAACTTTATTAAATCGATATTATAATTCTTTGATACAAACAAATTTACAACAGTTTGCATATAAAAGCATTTTATATATTCCTAATCTTTCGAATTGTTTATTAGATGCTACTATAAGAAATAAAGAAACTGTTCGTATAGCATTTAAATCAGCAAACACCTTAAGAACATCCTTATTTTCAAATCTTAAAAGTAAATTATCAAAGGAGGATAAATTTGATATAGTATATAAAATAAAATGTTTAGATGATGGAACAATAGGTTGTCCTTCAGTTTATGTAGGAACATCTGTGCAAAAGTTAAAAAAATCGTATATCAGGTCATAAATCGGACATAAATAGTGGCAGTTCACATAAAACAGCTTTAGCTCTTCATTGCATAGATGAAGGTCATCGACCTGAATATAATAAAGTTGATATTTTACAGACAGAATCTGTGAGGGACTAAGGGTATGTTGACAGTAACTTATCTTGGGAAACCAAGATTTGTTTACCCAGCGGAGTTTTACGGCATGCTGGCGTTTTAGCTCTGCTATAACTCGTCGGAGGGGGGCGGTTTCCGCTGTCCGTTCGTCCACATAGAAATTCATGCCAAAAGCGTACCTTTATTAGGAAATATGCAGGAAACCTGCACAACTATAGGAAGTGGAAGAGGGAAGACGAGGCAAGGGTTACCCACCCTACACCACTGACTCATAAGTCAGGGCTCCATGGCCATCCAAAGCCGGAATTTTTGAAGACAGCCCCTAACATAAATAAAAACTTTTCAATCTACTCTATTCGTCTATATCTCCATCGTAAAACATGTTTAAATCAAAGAAAAATCCTCAAGTTCAATAAAAAAAAAATAAAGGTATATTATTCGTATGTACATTCTTTATTTATTGTGTATCTTCGAAAAAAAAGTGCAACATTCGATTTTTATAACTATATGCATGAAGCACCATGTTGCAATGGATAAAAGTTATTTCAAAATTTATTTTTTTATTCATTTAATATCAACTAAAAGTTTATGTCAAGGGATAATAAATTGATTGCAATAATTTAATAAAAAACAACTGTTTATTACAATTAAAAGTGTGTCAATGTTTTCTTTCGGTGTATTATGAATAAGAACAAATTTCAAGGTACAATAAATTGAAAGCAATAATAAAAAAAAATGTTAATTACAATTAAAGATGAGTCAAGATTTCTTTTTTTTAGCGTAATATGGAAGACAGGACAAGTAAGTATTAAGTATGAAAAAAAAGGAATTTCAAATGTAGGTAAGTACAGGTAGCCTTAAATTTAAGTCAAATTTACAACAATTTTAGCATTAATCCGTTCGATAAAACGAAAGAAAAGGTTTCTTTTTCATATATTCCGCGGAAAAGTTCAAACTATGTTTTTGGTTTAAAAAAAATAAGTATCAAGAAAGGTAAGTAGGATATTCGAGACACTGAGTGTAAGGTAATTCGTTAAATATATTTTTTTTTTTTTTCAAAAAAAACTTTTGTTTCTGTTTCTTTTTTTTAGTGTATCTTTCTTTTTTTTTTTTATAAATTTAGGAAAAGGATTTTTGAAAATATCACGTATAAATTTTAAATATAATGTATAATAGTATAATTCATCAATTAAACAATAAGAACAACATTACTTACAGTTGTTTATTATTCAGGAACCACGAAGAGCCGTGCGCACGAAGTCCGGGATATCTGAGTATGCTTGGGATAGTAAATTAAGTTAAATAAAGGGGCTTATATCTCCAAAGCGCTTTTATGTAGCTAAGATGAAAATCGACTTTTTTTTTCTTTTCAGGAGGTAGGTACTAACAGAGGGTAGGTATTATCACTTTTTTTTTTTTTTTTTTTTTTGTTGCTTTTTCTTTCTTTTTTTATACAGGTAAGTACAAGAGGATTTTTGAGGTAGGTCAGGTTAGTATAGGATAGGACTAAAATTAATACTTTTTTTCACTAAACCGAATTTGTTTCGCACACCGAATTTAACGAGATTTAAAGATTTTAAAATGTGAAAATAGAATAAAAACGCGATCGGATTAGTACTTTACATTTCTTACATTCGCACATTGCCCGTATGACACTTTTCGAATGTTTTAAAACCCTTGGTTATTAAGGAAAATGATTGAAATAGCTATTTTGTTTCTTATTTTATATAAAAAAAAACCATTGAAAAAAAAAGGATGGTGACGTCATTGGGTACTTGACGACACGGCGAGCGGCGAAAAGATCGAATGCTGGAGTTGAAGTGATACTGGAGATGAGGTGATACCAATGTGAGATGGAGTTGGCGCATGCTTAATTCACCCTGAAGTTGCGTGGTGGCAACGTAAATAAACCTTGGGTTGCATCGTGCTCGGCGGCAAAACTCGCAAAGACCCTATAAGGCTGACGAACCCCTTTGATATTATGGCGTTGCGCACTACTTCGGCTTTAGCGCCTTTACAGACGTCCAGGTGGAGGCTAATTTCTCTGGCGGTTCGCCAAGAATGAAAAAAGGTGCCTCCACCAACAAAAAAGTTTGCGCAAGATGGGAGTGCGGATGGCACACTGCTGCTGCTGTACACGCCTGGCCAGGTGAAAAAAAATCTGTAAACAGTAGATTTTTTTTTTTCTTTAACAAAAGGAATACAAAAAAAAGAATATAGCCATTGTTTGCCGAACAATAGCTATTTTACATTGTATTTCCTTTTTCTGTTTTTTTTTTTTTTCATTATACCTACCTCAGCAATTAGTTTTTCCTGTCGTTTTATGTTTCCTTTTCTTTGATTTTGTTTTAAATATGATTTTGATTACTTTTTTTTTTTCTTTTAATTTTCTTATTCTTTTTGCCCACTAAAATGCCGCTGGTGGCTGGACGATGCTAAGCGGTGGACGGTTGAAATGGAAAAGAACGTTCGTTTTCCTTTTTCGATTCAACTTGCTGAGCTTCGTTCAATTAGGTTGGTACTTCCGTTCGGTGCACGAAACAATCAAAAAGGCATTGCCAGAAGCTAATTTTGCATCAGGGTACGGAATTCCGTGCGGGCTGTTTACACGTGAATCCCGACTATAATTGCGGTTGCTCGCAATGGTACCACCGATAGCGGACTGACTTTTTGTTGCATTTTAGGCGATCCGCTACAAATTATGGATTGGGGACAATACTTGTATAATCACGAGACATGACAAACGGATAGCCTTTATCATCTTAGCATAATGAAATAAAATCGGATGTACTGTGGTGGTAAATAGTTCATATCGACCCACGATCCGAGAAAACTTCAAAGAAATCAACCTTCATATTTTCGAACTAGTTCGCACCACTCATCGTATCTGATCTGCAGTGTAAAGTCTGCCTTGGAAAAGGGAATTTAATTTCCCTACTGTTATACATCCCTGTCCGAAATTCGATCCTATAACATCTCTGTCGAAGGAAAATCGATCTGTCAAAAATGAACAACCTCCAAAAAAACAAAACAAACTTGTTTATTAATGTGGATTTCCTTTCAACAAAAAAATCAAATCTGTGAAAGGGAAATTTGATTTGCTTAGAAGAAAAGATCAAATTTTCTAAACAAATCAAATCTTTAATTTTAGAAAGATTTACACCGACTTGCACACACACTAGGAAGATTGACATTTCTTTGGCTATTGTTTACGTTTGCCTTTTCAGTCAATTTGTTCAATTGAATTATATCCGTGGTGTAAGAGTATAAAGTTCACGTTGTTCAGTAAATAAAATAAATAAAATTTGTTATATGTACATTATGTAGATAGAATTACAATAATTTTCCATTTTCAAAAAAAAAAAAAAAAATAAAGAATTGTGCGTTCGGTACTGTCAAATTGCACACACATACAATCACAGAAAAAAAATTTATTTTTTTTGCGTATTCCTTACAACACAAAAAAAAATTTGATCTCCAATCCTTCAAAAGAAATCGACATAACTTTGAACATTTTCCCCAATTTGTTTGCATTTTTGGTGTTCTTGTGACCAGAATCATATCTTTCGTTGGTTGGGTAATTGCACGTTTTCCAACGCTTATCAACAATTATCGTACAACCGACGAAAGAAATAGTGGGTGTTTGGTCATCTTTTAATTCCAAACATATAGATTATCTGGGAACTTTTTGGCTTTCCTGCGATGCAAGGAGGTGAATGTATGTATGTATATTTTTACTTTTCCTTCTTAAAATAACAATAAATAAATCTAAATGTTTCCTTTTTTTCAGCACATAACCAAAATAGGAAAGACTGGTGAAGTCATCAACCAGGAACAGGCAAAAGTTCCCAAACAACGAAGACGGATGCACACAGTACGGATGCAGGATAACTTTTAACTTGAATGGTTTTCCCGATCGTACATCACACTGTGACTGCAGCGATCGCTTCATTACAATATGATTTTGTATTCCTATACCTACATAATGTATTCTATAGAGGATTAAACTACCTGTGTATTTAGGTATGTAATAAAGAATGCTAACACCAAGTTCAGTTTCACCTTTTTTTTCGGAGATGAAAGTTCTACAACATCGGGAAAGGCTGAGAATCTCGCAAATACACTCCCTTTTTCGTCTGGCTAGGAACATATTCAAACATATGAATTATGTGTGTAATTGCTTTTTATGGATGGCAATCTCAATAGCTACTCTGTGAGACCTTAGATTTCAGTTAACCAGACCAACTCGTTCGCATTATGGTGCCAGTTATAGCTATCATTGAAAACCATCATTAAAAAGTTAACTGTTGATTTTGAGACCTTTCGAAAGTTTAATCATTGAATATTTTAATGCAGAAATGTAGCTTACGACTTCAAAATTATTTCTCCTTCAAAAAAATTCATTTTGACCCATATCTTCCCCATAACGTAACTTTTAATTTTTCAATGATGAACTACCTTACCAATGATCATTGAAAAAATTAAAAGTTACGTTATGGGGAAGATATGGGCCTAAATGAATTTTTTTTGAAGGTGAAATAATTTAAAAGTCTAAGCTATATTTCTGCATTAAAATATTCAATGATTAAACTTTCGAAAGGTCTCAAAATCAACAGTTAACTTTTTCAATGATGGTTTTCAATGATAGCTATAACTGGGGCCTATGTATGGAAGACACCAACTTTCAGTTGAATTGCCATCCATATCAAATACAGGAAATCTGTTGATTCATACATTAGGCTGTAACTCTTATTAGTTTTTATTTGTTCTTAAGCCCGTATGATACTACATTTTTTTCTCATTTTTAATTCATTAAATCATGACTTATTGTCAGCAAAGAGGAAAAGAGAAAATACTTTTTTTTATGGAAACAACGACATTATGTTTTGACAATTACAATGTCCACAAAAGTAAATATACACCCAAAACTAGTGTTCTCATGAGTCCAGTGTATACTTTTTTTGTAGTCACAGTGTACTTTGAAATAATTTTTAAATTTCAATTTCTGAAAAGTCAAAAAAAGCTGCCAGAATCTGAAATATGTTCATTTTTAATACATTTTTTGTGAGTTTTTTACATTAATGTGGTTATTGCGTACGCGCTCACTCCTATCAGTATTTTTAATTATAAATTGTTTGGACTTCTCTAGTTTCATTTTTAATGCCTTAAAAATGAGAAAAAAAGGTAGTTACATACGGGCTTTAAAATAAAAAAAACTTTTGAATTACATTTCTGTTTAGATAGTTGAATTTATGTGTGGTCTAGGGATGGTAATTCATAAAGGAGCGGTAATTTTTGTTGTTTTTGATTTCTTTCGAACTGAAGGCAGTAGAATTTAGGGAATACGATTAGGCGAGATATCTTAAGGTCAGCCGCTGGGTTTTGGATTTAACGACGTAGGTCTTTCGCGTGGTAAATACTATATCTCTTCCCTTGAAGGTTTTTTATTTCGTATAGATTATTATTTCGGCTTACCACTCGGCATTTGACAAATTTTTTTGATAGTTTCGCATTGAAATTTTTAGAGGCGTTACTCAATACAAAATTTCTGCGAAAAACTTCCTCACCAGGTTTAAAAACGCGTAAGGCTAACCTTGCATTATACGTCTTTTGGTTGCGTGTATACGCTTCATGTAATTTATCTTTAATTTTTCCACGCATCAGTTGCAATGCGTTCGGAGAGGGCATTACTTCAATCTCACCCGAGCTTAAAGATTTAAGCTCTTTGAGAATTGGATATGCTTCTGCATGGGAAGGTGACATACCTGTCGACTGGTGTACAGACAAACACAAAGCTTGTTGAATTTGCGGTAAGTGCAGCTCCCAATCTCTTTGGTTTTCCTTTAGGTACGTTCGTATGGCCGAAAGGATGGAACGATTTACCCTCTCTGAAGCGTTTGCCTGAGGAGAATATAGGGCATTTTTAATATGTTTGGTTCCATACCTAGAAAGAAAATTTTTAAATTCTTTTGAAACGAATTGTTTCCCGTTGTCGCTGTGTACAAACTCGGGCACTCCAAAATTTACGAATGGCTCGTATTGCTGCGAGGCATTCCTGTTCACTGACACTATATTTTTGTTGGCAAGCGTTTAATTTTTCGGAAAAATAGGTGATGGGTTTTTCGTTCTGTTCCTCATCATGTTGGAACAAAACTGCGCCAATACCTTTCGACGAGACATCGCACTGAATCATAAATGGTTTTTTAGAATCAGGGGTATTTAAAAGTGGAGCAGAGTATAAGGTCTCTTTCAAAGTCTCGAAAGATTTCATCGCCTCTTGAGAAATTGGGAATTTAGTTCCTTGTTTTAAAATAGTCTGATAAGGGTGCCGCTAGAGCTGAAAAGTTCCGGATGAAGCGACGATACCACCCACAGACACCAAGAAATCTCCTCACCTGTTTCTGAGTGGTTGGTAGCGGAAACTCTTTGATAGATGATACCTTATCAGGGTCGGCTTTAACATGACCTTGTCCAATAATGTATCCAAGGTATTTTAATTCTTTAAAACAAAAGAAGGACTTTCCTGATAAGAACTATGGGCGAACGCCAAGCACTTTGGCTCGCTTCAATTACTCCCAAAGAAAGCATGCGATCCAGCTCCCTATTGATTATCTCCAGATTCACTGGTGACATTGGGTTATGTCGTTGCTTCACCGGTTTAGCGTCTCCTGTGTCTATCACGTGCTCTTCAAGGGAGGTTTTACCCAACCCAAGCTTTGCAAATGAGGGAAATAGGGAAATCACTGACTCTAAACGGTGTTGTTGCTCCAAGGTGAGCTCGTTCATAGGCGGTTTAGGTTTTTCAATTTTTTCTTCGACAGACTCGTTGCTGTCAGGTGGACAAAATAATTCGCTTATAAAAGCTGAGACTCCCTGAAGTTCGTAGGGCTTTTGATCGATGTTTTCAGTTACGCTTTTTTCGTTATCAGCTGAGAAGCCGAAAATTTCGAATGATATGCGGGGCGATTTGAAATTTGGACCAAAAAACCACTCCAAGATAGAGGGGTTGAAATAAATCGGGTACTAGATACGGGTCGAGAGTTTTCATTACTTTGTCATGTTCTACAGGGACGGATATACGTCCTACAATTTGTTGACCTTTGCCGTCAGCCGTTTTCACTTCTGCTTTTAAAGTTGCAATGGGAATGTTAAGAGATTTAACTAAATCCATACCACCTTTGCCAAGACAAGATATTGAGGCACCGCTATCAAGTGAACTAGCCATTCCTCGCCCCTTAATGGAGACTTTGGCATATGGCCTGAGGTCTTGAGGACTTCCTCCTGGAGTGGTTTCTTCTACAAGGGTTCTGAAAGCGGATCTTTTGGTACTTCTTTGTCGGGCTTTAAGCAATTTTGGTTGAACATCAGGTTGAGTTACTTCTTCTAAGTTGAAGATTCGGTTTCGAATCTTTTCGTAGTTTATAAGTCTTTCTTCAAATGACTTTTTATATAAAGGTATAGTTTTTTTGGGATATCGCTTGGCTCACGAGGCAAAATTTGTTCGGGATGTGATTGAGAATAATTCGTATCTTTCACAACAGAGGAATCTGTATTGAGATATTTCGATATATGTTGATGGTTTTCAGTCTCGGTGGACTTTGAGACTGAGGAGGTATCTTGACAATCATCTGTGAAAGGTTCACACTACCGACAATTTAATTATCCATTTGATTCCGGTCATCGACATCCACTAACCTATTTTTTAATGCACTCGCATTTTATTCATGGTCATGAGTATCAACCTCATGCACTCCATAGCCCAAATTTATAATATGATAAATTCAATGCCACTGACGATGACGATGACGGAACGCGACGACGCTTCAGATTTCTTTGTTCAAATGTTTCTACCTTCTTGCTAAAGTTCAATGCACTGCATGCTGTGTGGTGTATATGGCTAGATGTATTTGGATATATTTGTGCCTTGTAGAAGGGGCATGCATATTGGCTATTAATTTGATGAAATAGCAAGTATGCTGCCCAATTCGGTTATTCGTCGATTTTGCAATAAAATAAAAATATGTCTATGTGTATATGTTTAAGTTAGAATATGTATAGGCTTAAGTCATTAGTGTGTAAGCATATCAATTTTATATAAATAGCTTAAGTTGTTTAGAATAAAGTGACACTTTCGTTTAGGAAATGTACAAGAACACTTCGGCTCCTCAGCCTGTTTTTAATTTACTCTAAAACGGAACAGATCGGCTCTTTAGCTATCATCCTTATTCGGCTTGGGGAAGCTATTTAATATCCCCCATAGCTTAAATAGGTGAGGTAGTGTAGGCCCACATTACATGGCGATCTTGCCAGCTCTTAGTTATTAAAACTTTGAGTCGAGCCAAATATCGGGAGTACAAACATATATATAGTACAAAATATTGGTATAAAAGAGCAATCCAATCTGCACTTAAAAATGCAAACCGAAAAAGTCATTGATTTGTCAGATGACGCCAAAGTTGAGAAATTCAAAAAAAAATTGGATAGGAAAAGATTAATTAAACTTAAGAAATATATACCTTTTCTTAAATACATAACTAACAGAAATCCTGTTGAAAATGCAAAATATTTCAAAGTACTACGATGGATAAATTCAAATAAAAACCTTCCGGCAAAAGAATCAACAACATGTGAAATTGTAATCAATTTACAATTTAAAATCCTTAAGTCATCCATGCCATTTCCACCTCGTATACTATCGATTTTCGAAGAAGGAGAAGAAACAATTGATCTGGTTTCTGATAGTGACGATTATGGTGATAATTGCCGCGCTATCAGATCAATGAAGAATATGACTATGAAACAGGCTCTGGAACCTGGTCCTGTCATTAATTAGAACAATAGCTTCAATAATTAAAAAAAAAAAATTATATAACAAAAAGTAATTGTAAATATTATATTCAATGTATATATGTATGTATAAGCCTCTTAAAAAAAAAAATATATATAATTTTTAGTTTTAATTTTGTTTAGATAATAAAGATGAAGATAAACCTAAAGATGAACTAATGAACAAATTATAACAGAACTTTTGAAACCACCCGAAAGTGGACTAAAAGATATCGAGTTAAAAATCGTTGACAATTTTACGGAAGATTTAGTTAATTTCAAGGACGACATAATTATAGGACCAAACGAAGTTTTGGCGTATCTTCCTAAAGGGAATTGTTTACTCCTAAAGAAGTCCAAGGACAGCACTACAACTCAATCGACATTATTTGGCAAAATATTGTCGAGGGATGTGCAAAAAATCTGCGGACCCAAATCAATTAAGAAAAAAATATATTACGAAAAATGAAGTAAAGAAACTCTCAGACGGCCGTCGAGACTATAAAATGAATGAATTAAAAAGTATATTAGGAGAAATGTTTAAAGAAAGTATACCTCATAGATAATGTTATTGAAATTAACGATCCTTGTAAGAAGAAATTAATACTAAACGACTTTCACATACTTCCAACCAGTGGACATGCAGGTATAAACCGCATGATTCAAAATATAAAGAAAAAATACTTTTGAACAGGAATGCAAAACGATGTGACGACATTCGTTAAGCACTGCCCAGTATGTCAACGAAACAAATATAACAAACCGAAAAAACAACCAATGACTATCACATAAACAGCCGAATCAGGTTTTGACAAAATATCATAGACTAAGTAGGACCTTTAGAAGAATCTGAAGATGATCTAAATACATACTCACCATTCAAGATGAGCTGACCAAGTTTATCGAAGCTATACCACTCCCGAATAAAGAGTCAGGTACGGTAGTCAAAGCTCTAATAGAAGGTTTTATTCTAAGATACGGAGTACCACATACAATAGCATCTGATCAGGGAACCAAATTTATAAACCAGGTTTTCAAGGGTATTTGTAAGCTTTTGAGAATAGAACAACTACAATCTACAGCGTACCATCATGAGAGCATAGGAGCTTTAGAAAATTCACATAAGGTTGTAGGAGCATATCTTAGAAGTTACGTTTCAGAAAAACCCACGGACTGGAGCACTTGGTTGCCATATTACGTTTTCTGTTATAATACTTCCGTACACTCAGAAACGGGCTACACACCGTTCGAATTGATATTCGGAAAGCAGTGTAGCTTGCCCAAAAATCTGACAAAACAATTGGAACCGGTGTACAACTATGACGATTACGTAATTGACCTTAAACATAAATTACAAGTTGCCCATAGAGATGCCCGAGAAACGCTTATAAAGAAGAAAAATGTTAGGAAAAATAGATATGACAAAGAGGGGCAAACAAAGAGTAGTAGTTTTGAAAAAGGAAGTTTAGTTTTATTAAGAAACGAAGCCAGAAAGAAATTAGATCGAATATTTATAGGACCATACGAAGTTTTGTCTCAAAATGGTGTAAATTGTGATATCCTTTACGATAATAAAAGAATGACTGTACACAAGAACAGGCTAATACCATTTTACATGTATTTAACTTTTATATAATCAATAATTAAATCCAAGTCTAAAAAAAAGGGGAAGAGGTGCCTCCGAAAATGTAAATAATTATTATGTATGTACAAGATTAACACTTCATTTAATTTTAAATAAAGCGCGCATAGAATTTAAGTAATTTTTTTTATTTAAGTAAAACAACTAAAATATAAGAAGAATTAAATAAGTCACTCTAAAGTTAATTGTATGAATGAACACAACAAAAAATATATATGTACGTAACTAAATATATGCAAACTAATTATGTACTATCACAATACACATAAAAGAAAACAATAACATAAATAAAATTTTAATCCGAGCCATATATAAAAAAAACACAAATCCCTATTATACAACTTAATGTCGCGTAAAAGAAGAAGTCAAGAATAGTCATGTTTCTCCTTTTTCCCCTGGAAGGGTGGTGTGAAGGGCTCACACTACCGACAATTTAATTATCCATTTGATTCCGGTCATCGACATCCACTGACCTATTTTTTAATGCACTCGCATTTTATTCATGGTCATGAGTATCAACCTCATGCACTCCATAGCCCAAATTTATAATATAATAAATTCAATGCCACTGACGATGACGATGACGGAACGCGACGACGCTTCAGATTACTTTGTTCAAATGTTTCTACCTACTTGCTAAAGTTCAATGCACTGCATGCTGTGTAGTGCATATGGCTAGATGTATTTGGATACATTTGTGCCTTGTAGAAGGGGCATGCATATTGGCTATTAATTTGATGACATAGCAAGTATGCTGCCCAATTCTGTTATTCGTCGATTTTGCAATAAAATATTAATATGTCTATGTGTATATGTATATGTTTAAGTTAGAATATGTATAGGCTTAAGTCATTAGTGTGTAAGCATATCAATTTTATATAAATAGCTTAAGTTGTTTAGAATAAAGTGACACTTTCGTTTAGGAAGTGTACAAGAACACTTTGGCTCCTCAGCCTGTTTTTAATTTACTCCAACACGGAACAGATCGGCTCTTTAGCCATCATCCTTATTCGGCTTGGGGAAACTATTTAATATCCCCCATAGCTTAAATAGGTGAGGTAGTGTAGGCCCACATTACACATCTGATGAATTGGAGGTGTTTGTCGAGGGATCTTTTTTGTTTAATCTGGGTACGTTTGGGTCGAACGTGACTCCCCAGGCGGCATCACGCTCGTTTTCGAGTTTCCCTTGCTAACATTACAATTCGGACAATCACGTACTGTGAAATTTTCTGAACCGCAACGATAGCGGTAGATATTTTTATTTATCTTAGAAGGGCAATTGGTCGAAAGATGACCTATTTCTGTACGAATAAAGCCCTTAATGGTGCCCCTAATGCCGCTGCACCATTCATGCGATCGGTGGGGAGGAGTGACATAATTGGACTAGAAGTAGTGGTGGTGGTGGTTGTTGTGGTAAAGGTTAATTGGGTTGTTATACTGGTTGTGGCTATGGCATAATTATGAAAATAATTTCACTAAGGGTAGTAAAATGGATATGGTATGTTTTTGTTGTTGTAGGTTGTATATTTATAAAATGTATGGCGATTTCGAAGTAGAAAATTAAGGTAGATTGAAAGAATTAGAGAGTTGACACATAACTTGAAAGGAAAACGTGTGGAGACGTGTGGACTAGGTAGCTTTTGATCACAAAAGGTTTTTATACTTATTGGACTTATGGACTCTCTATTAATCTGCAAATTCTAGTGCAACAGCTTCCACTATACACCAGAACGGGCTCCTAGAAGATGTCAACAGTTTTTTTTGGTACTGATAAGCCAAACAAGAAAACTTATATTGGAGATCTTTTTTTTTTTTTTGGAAAACTAAGAAATGAAGAAATTCTAATTATGTAACCTTGCAAACGACTGCCAGGGTGCTTGCAATTGCAACTTTTGGGAACACAAAAATGTTCAATTATGGCTACAGAAGTATTCTAACTCAAGCGTGTTTCAAAAATAATTAAGGACCAATCTTTTAGTGTTCACTTCCTTGGCTCTACAGCTTAGGGTCGAACTCGTGAAAAATTTGGTCGTAAAAAAAAAACAGTTATGAAAATATGCTGAGGATTAATGCGGAGGAGGGGCTGTTGTCGTGGGCCCCACGTAGGGCGCCAAAATTTGTGAGGGACTAAGGGAATGTTGACAGTAACTTATCTTGGGAAACCAAGATTTGTTTACCCAGCGGAGTTTTACGACATGCTGGCGTTTTACCTCTGCTATAACTTGTCAGAGGGGGGGGGGTTTCCGCTGTCCGTTCGTCCACGAAAATAGAAATTCATGCCGTGTCAGTAACTTGGGGAAAGGAGACAAAAGGGGAAGTTCTTCCCTAATTAGGAATTTGGAAAACTGGATTCAAAAAAAAAATTTGCTGATGTAACTGCCAAAAATATGCAGGAAACCTGCACGATTATAGGAAGTGGAAGAGGGAAGACGAGACAAAGAATACCAATAAAAACTTGGTCGGTGTTGTTGACCCTGGCTGTACCCACCCTACACCACTGACTCGTAAGTCAGGGCTCCATGGTCATCCAAAGCCGGAATTTTTATAGACGGCCCCTAACATAAAAAAAACTTTTCAATCTTTTCTATTCGTTAAAATCTTCATTGCCGGAATAGTCAACGTTTAGCAAAACATGTTTAAATCAAAGAAAAATCCTCAAGTTCAATAAAAAAAATTAAGGTACATTATTCGTATGTACATTAAACGAAAACCAAGAAAATAAACAGGTGAGATATCAGCTGTTAGTATGAAGTATCTCTCCCAAACCAACGCGAAAGCGGCGCGGAACATTCGCCGACAGCAGTTTTTTTTTGTTGTTAAGCATTATTTATTTGTCATTTATTTTTTATGATTGCGAATGATTCGCCTTGCTTAGCGAATGTTCCGCTTTGGTTTGGGGGAGCCTTAATCCAAACAGATCCGAACATTTTTGGGATAGCCTTAGATTTCTTTTTGATATCAGCTGTTTGGTTCATCGGCTGTTTTTTTCTTTAGGCATTAAAACAACACGAATAAATCTAGATACCATTGGCGACGTACCCGAACGCGGCCAATATGTCAATCTATAATAAAGAAGCTCGAATTTGTATAAGTCATTTTAAAGAAGCTTTTTAAAAAAACTCTATTCACATTTATAATTATATATGTATATTGAATAAATTGAACACGTGGAGAGAAAGATAACTTATTTTACTTGATTCGTCCTTTTGAGCATTCGGAAAGCTTCTTTTCGTTGGATTAAGACATAAGCTTCAATATACGATAAAAAGAAACGAGGTTCATGCTCATCAGATAAACATAACATTTGGCATTTTCGTATATCTGGGTATTTATGTGACGTCACGGTCAGCTTTTATGTTTTTGTTCTATTTAAAGTGAAGACAATAATTAATTTAAGTATTTAAATAAATTGTTTTTAAATTCTTAATGAGCAGTTTAAAAATAGAAAAAAATTATAATAACAATCAAATTATTTTTCTTTTCTCCGAACATAAGCAGATGAGTCACACCCCTTGTTAATCGTGCTTAAGTGGCCGTGTTTTTTCGGATCGAAACTATCAAAAATATGCATTTTTACTTAGTTTATTTCAAAACTATTGATATTAATTTAAGACTATTGAAAGGAAAATGGAGAAAGGGGACTGCTAAACAAATTGTTTAGGTACATTTGTTTCCTCACGCGAAAAGTATAAGAGAGTTAAAGAAATCTTGTCCATGTGTGAAAATTTGTATAGAAGCTCGATTTTTTTAAAGGAAAATTTAAAGTTTTAAAAAATGAAAAGGCTGATTAAGTTTTTGCATCTTCCAAATTATATTTTAGATGGCTGAGTGATAAGAGTGATTCATTGATTAGGACCGAACGTATAGCAAATCTATTCCAATTGTTGAAAGATCAGAGTCCTGATGTGTTTATGGCCAGCGAAAGGAGTAAGTGCCAGTGCATTCTTACAATTACAGTAAGACCCGCTGGCCACGCTTCACCAGCGCTTTATCGAGTGAACTCCGAATGAACAACATATCCCCACCAAATGACAGGAATTTAACAAATACCGAAATTGACGATTACTTGGAAAAGATGGACAGTACAATCCAACAAACAATGGAAAAAACAATACCAAAATACAAAGATCGCGAAGCCACAAACATGTACCGCAACGCGACCATCGACGCACTACACAGACAAAAAAGTGGACTTTTGACAAGACTGAAACTCTTGTACAGACGTTTTACTGACATACACGATCTGGAAATTAGGACACTGAAGTCGTCAATTAAAAACATCAACCAATTGATCAAGGAAAATTACCGGTTGTCTATTAATTTGTATTGGGACAACAAAATTCGGGCCGTTAATTCTAGCGACCCGAGTATGTTTCCTCAAATTAATAAAATATTTAGACAGAATGATCAAAACGAACTTCCGTGTCTTAAGCTTCAGAGAACGACAGAGAACAGAGACGTACTTCTGAAAGCATGCATAGATCCAGAGGAAGCCGTCTTGGACGATGACCTCTTTATAATCGAAGATCCTCGTGAGAAAGTGGAGGCTGTCCACTTTCTCACGAGGATCTTCGATTATAAAGAGGTCATCGTCCAAGACGGCTTCCTCTGGATCTATGCCTGCTATCAGAAGTACGCTCTGAATAATGCATATTATCCAGGGCGGTGGAAGACACCTGTGGTTCATCCTCTCCCGAAAAAGGGAAAGGACAACTCCAATCCGGCGAATCTCCGGTCGATAAGTCTTCTTCCGAGTATCAGTAAGGTATTTGAGAAAGTTATAAATAGTGCTCTGTCCAAGTGGGCGGAGGACAACAATATCATACCGGACAATCAGTTCGGCTTTATGGCGGGACATGACACCATTCATGCCGCGTCTAAGCTCGTTTCTGATGTCCAATGGAACAAATCTAAAAGACAGTGTACGGGTGCTTGTCTGGTTGACTTGGACAAAGCTTTCGACACCGTATGGTTAGAAGGTCTGTATCTAAAGCTAGCCAGACTGGGCATAAGTAAACCGCTTTTATATATGCTCAATGGTAGAAAGTTTGTTGTCAAAATTGGCAATGTAACTTCTACCGCAACCTTCGAAATTAAAAATGGTCTTCAACAAGGAGCAGTGAACTCACCGATTCTATTCAGTATTTACACCAGCGATCTGATAGTTAGTCTAGCCCATGCCATAGCGTACCCCGACGATCTAATTAGGTATAAGACAGCTCCAACAGTTGAGGTCATCAGAATTCTCTTACAGCGTGACATCGACAAGATTCAGCGATATTGCGATGACTGGAAGTTGAAAATCAACTTTCAGAAATCCGAAACCATTCTGTTCAGGACTCCATTGCATGGAGCCCCTAGGGATACAAGAAAGAACTGGAGCAAGCTGGTGATCGTAGGGCCACATGGACATCCACTGGCGAATAATAGTGTAGTAAAGTACCTTGGCATCTGGATGGATCAGTATTTGTATTTCGACAGACATATAAATGCTGCTCTGACCAGAGCCAGGGGAGCTTTTGCCCTGACAAAACGGTTGTTTTATAGCAGCCGTCTTGACAGCAGGGTTAAGGTGATTTGCTACATGGCCCTTATCCGGCCAATGATTGCCTATGGATGCCCGGTGTGGTTCAACGTTGCCCCAATGGAAAAGATTCGGGTGTTTGAGAGGCAGTGTCTTCGACGCTGCCTTGGATTACACAGAACACCAGAGTCGGAGTACAAACACCCACCCGATGATTTCCTCTATTTATACAGTCGAGGGCTGATACAGGATAGAGCGGCGGTTCCGCTAATCTACCAAGTCGGCCGCAGAACTGTAGATAGGCGACTCCTTTATAGTCGGACGTCCTCGCACAGGGCGGAGCAGAGCGCCTTCGGTTCAGTAGGATGTGTACGATCGGGACCGGAGAGACAGGGTAAAACAAGAGAACCAGTTTTGGTGGTTAAATCAAGAAGTATATACTAGATAGTTGACTTAGTTTTCTCGTCTTGGCCAACTTACATAGTTTTAAGTGTCTTAATTAAGTAGGGACAGTCAGGGTGGCACAAAAAAAAATTAAAACAAAAAAATTATAAAACCAAAAAAATTAAAACAAAAAAATTATAAAATCAAAAAAAACTAAACAAAAAAATTAAAAAAGTTGCTGTGGCAGTTCTAGTTTTAAGGTAGTTGTAAGTAGTTGTGCAGTAGTTCTAAGTAGTTTTAATAAGTTTTTAATTAGCTTTAAGTTTTATATAAGAAATAAAAAAAAAATGATAAAGTAACCAAGTATTTTTTAAAAAAATGTTTCTTGGTAAAAAATAAAACCATAGATAAGATATTATTTTTAAGTAGCTCGTAGGCCGAAAGGCATTAGCATTAAGTTATTGTTTAATTTAGAGCGCCCGCTTAGGGCCAGTAAGTTATTTTTAAGATATTGATAAGTAGGCTAGTTTTTCATGAATTTTTGTCTAGCTTTAAGATAGTTATAAGAAAAATTAAAAATAAAAATCAATTTAAAAAAAAAAAAAAAAAAAAGAAAGAGTGATGGACTGTCAGGTAAGAGTTCCCGAGTTCGATCCCTAGTGAGGTAAAAATATAATTTATGTTTTATAATTGTTTCCAATACTATAATTAATAAATAATTGAATTTGATACTTGATTTCAGATAAAATGCAGTACAAATTACATCAAAAAATAAAAATGTATCTTTCTTTTTTTTTAATTTATTTTTGTTCACCTTCTATAAGACTTGTATTTCACTTTTATACAACCATGTCCGAAGCTATTTGTCAAGTTGAAGTGTCATTCAAATTTCCAATATCTCTCGTTAAAACTTCGAAATCACGTATACAAGCTATATTAGCTTGTATACTATTCTCATTTTTATGCTTAAGTAAACTTTACAAATGTCTTATGGAACATCTAAAGCCTATTCTATTAAGCCGAACCGAAGCTGAAATGTTAGTTGGGTTAAGCATAAAAAGGAGAATGTTATAGCTTGTATACGTGGTTTCGGAAAATCTTCTTATAAACTTATTCGCAGATCTTTATATTTAGATATATTTTTTAATTATAGTATTGGAAACAATTATGAAACATAAATTATATTTTTACCTCACTAGGGATCGAACTCAGTAACTCCTACGTGACAGTCCATCACTCTAACCACTCAGCCATCTTAGATATAATTTAGGAGATGCAATAACTTAATCAGCCTTTTCCTCATTTAAAACTTTAACTTTTCCTTTAAATAAATCCGAGCTTCTATACAAAATTTCACACATGAACATGAAATGTAAACGATTTGTTTAGCAGTTCCCTTGCTCCATTTTCATTTCAATAGTCTTAAAATAAACTAAGTATTAATGCATAATTTTAATAATTTCAAGCCGAAAAAATACACGGCCACTGAAGCACGATAAACAGTAACAATCAGCTGCTTATGTTGGGAGAAAAGAAAAATAATCTTACTTTATTTGATAGATGTTATAAATTTTTCTACTGCTTATTAATAATTTGAAAAATTTTTTATTTAAATACTTAAATTTTTAATGACCGTGACGGCACATAAATACACAGAATATGAAAATGCCGAATGTTATGTTTATCTAATTAGCAACAACCTCGTTTCTGTTTATCGTGCATTAAAGCTTATATCTTAAACCAACGAAAAGTAGCTTTCGGAAAACGACTAAAGTCAAGTGATATGAATTTATCTTTCTCTCCACGAGTCCAATTTATTCAATATATAAAATCATAAATGTCAATAGAGTTTTTTAAAATGCTTCTTTAAAATGACTTAAAAATTCGAGCTTCTTTATTATAGATTGACATATTGGCCGCGTTCGGGTACGTCGCCAATGGTATCTAGATTTGTTCCTGTTATTGTAATGCCTAAGAAAAAACCAGCCGACGAACATCGCCATTGCCATTGCCATTGCCATTGCCATTGCAATGGCAATTAATACTTAGTTTATTTTAAGACTATTGAAATGAAAATGGAGCAAGGGAACTGCTAAACAAATCGTTTACATTTCATGTTCATGTGTGAAATTTTGTATAGAAGCTCGGATTTATTTAAAGGAAAAGTTAAAGTTTTAAATGAGGAAAAGGCTGATTAAGTTATTGCATCTCCTAAATTATATCTAAGATGGCTGAGTGGTTAGAGTGATGGACTGTCAAGTAGGAGTTACTGAGTTCGATCCATTGCCATTGCCATTGCCATTGCCATTGCCATTGCCATTGCCATTGCCATTGCCATTGCCATTGCCATTGCCATTGCCATTGCCATTGCCATTGCCATTGCCATTGCCATTGCCATTGCCATTGCCATTGCCATTGCCATTGCCATTGCCATTGCCATTGCCATTGCCATTGCCATTGCCATTGCCATTGCCATTGCCATTGCCATTGCCATTGCCATTGCCATTGCCATTGCCATTGCCATTGCCATTGCCATTGCCATTGCCATTGCCATTGCCATTGCCATTGCCATTGCCATTGCCATTGCCATTGCCATTGCCATTGCCATTGCCATTGCCATTGCCATTGCCATTGCCATTGCCATTGCCATTGCCATTGCCATTGCCATTGCCATTGCCATTGCCATTGCCATTGCCATTGCCATTGCCATTGCCATTGCCATTGCCATTGCCATTGCCATTGCCATTGCCATTGCCATTGCCATTGCCATTGCCATTGCCATTGCCATTGCCATTGCCATTGCCATTGCCATTGCCATTGCCATTGCCATTGCCATTGCCATTGCCATTGCCATTGCCATTGCCATTGCCATTGCCATTGCCATTGCCATTGCCATTGCCATTGCCATTGCCATTGCCATTGCCATTGCCATTGCCATTGCCATTGCCATTGCCATTGCCATTGCCATTGCCATTGCCATTGCCATTGCCATTGCCATTGCCATTGCCATTGCCATTGCCATTGCCATTGCCATTGCCATTGCCATTGCCATTGCCATTGCCATTGCCATTGCCATTGCCATTGCCATTGCCATTGCCATTGCCATTGCCATTGCCATTGCCATTGCCATTGCCATTGCCATTGCCATTGCCATTGCCATTGCCATTGCCATTGCCATTGCCATTGCCATTGCCATTGCCATTGCCATTGCCATTGCCATTGCCATTGCCATTGCCATTGCCATTGCCATTGCCATTGCCATTGCCATTGCCATTGCCATTGCCATTGCCATTGCCATTGCCATTGCCATTGCCATTGCCATTGCCATTGCCATTGCCATTGCCATTGCCATTGCCATTGCCATTGCCATTGCCATTGCCATTGCCATTGCCATTGCCATTGCCATTGCCATTGCCATTGCCATTGCCATTGCCATTGCCATTGCCATTGCCATTGCCATTGCCATTGCCATTGCCATTGCCATTGCCATTGCCATTGCCATTGCCATTGCCATTGCCATTGCCATTGCCATTGCCATTGCCATTGCCATTGCCATTGCCATTGCCATTGCCATTGCCATTGCCATTGCCATTGCCATTGCCATTGCCATTGCCATTGCCATTGCCATTGCCATTGCCATTGCCATTGCCATTGCCATTGCCATTGCCATTGCCATTGCCATTGCCATTGCCATTGCCATTGCCATTGCCATTGCCATTGCCATTGCCATTGCCATTGCCATTGCCATTGCCATTGCCATTGCCATTGCCATTGCCATTGCCATTGCCATTGCCATTGCCATTGCCATTGCCATTGCCATTGCCATTGCCATTGCCATTGCCATTGCCATTGCCATTGCCATTGCCATTGCCATTGCCATTGCCATTGCCATTGCCATTGCCATTGCCATTGCCATTGCCATTGCCATTGCCATTGCCATTGCCATTGCCATTGCCATTGCCATTGCCATTGCCATTGCCATTGCCATTGCCATTGCCATTGCCATTGCCATTGCCATTGCCATTGCCATTGCCATTGCCATTGCCATTGCCATTGCCATTGCCATTGCCATTGCCATTGCCATTGCCATTGCCATTGCCATTGCCATTGCCATTGCCATTGCCATTGCCATTGCCATTGCCATTGCCATTGCCATTGCCATTGCCATTGCCATTGCCATTGCCATTGCCATTGCCATTGCCATTGCCATTGCCATTGCCATTGCCATTGCCATTGCCATTGCCATTGCCATTGCCATTGCCATTGCCATTGCCATTGCCATTGCCATTGCCATTGCCATTGCCATTGCCATTGCCATTGCCATTGCCATTGCCATTGCCATTGCCATTGCCATTGCCATTGCCATTGCCATTGCCATTGCCATTGCCATTGCCATTGCCATTGCCATTGCCATTGCCATTGCCATTGCCATTGCCATTGCCATTGCCATTGCCATTGCCATTGCCATTGCCATTGCCATTGCCATTGCCATTGCCATTGCCATTGCCATTGCCATTGCCATTGCCATTGCCATTGCCATTGCCATTGCCATTGCCATTGCCATTGCCATTGCCATTGCCATTGCCATTGCCATTGCCATTGCCATTGCCATTGCCATTGCCATTGCCATTGCCATTGCCATTGCCATTGCCATTGCCATTGCCATTGCCATTGCCATTGCCATTGCCATTGCCATTGCCATTGCCATTGCCATTGCCATTGCCATTGCCATTGCCATTGCCATTGCCATTGCCATTGCCATTGCCATTGCATTGCCATTGCCATTGCCATTGCCATTGCCCATTGCCATTGCCATTGCCATTGCCATTGCCATTGCCATTGCCATTGCCATTGCCATTGCCATTGCCATTGCCATTGCCATTGCCATTGCCATTGCCATTGCCATTGCCATTGCCATTGCCATTGCCATTGCCATTGCCATTGCCATTGCCATTGCCATTGCCATTGCCATTGCCATTGCCATTGCCATTGCCATTGCCATTGCCATTGCCATTGCCATTGCCATTGCCATTGCCATTGCCATTGCCATTGCCATTGCCATTGCCATTGCCATTGCCATTGCCATTGCCATTGCCATTGCCATTGCCATTGCCATTGCCATTGCCATTGCCATTGCCATTGCCATTGCCATTGCCATTGCCATTGCCATTGCCATTGCCATTGCCATTGCCATTGCCATTGCCATTGCCATTGCCATTGCCATTGCCATTGCCATTGCCATTGCCATTGCCATTGCCATTGCCATTGCCATTGCCATTGCCATTGCCATTGCCATTGCCATTGCCATTGCCATTGCCATTGCCATTGCCATTGCCATTGCCATTTCCATTGCCATTGCCATTGCCATTGCCATTGCCATTGCCATTGCCATTGCCATTGCCATTGCCATTGCCATTGCCATTGCCATTGCCATTGCCATTGCCATTGCCATTGCCATTGCCATTGCCATTGCCATTGCCATTGCCATTGCCATTGCCATTGCCATTGCCATTGCCATTGCCATTGCCATTGCCATTGCCATTGCCATTGCCATTGCCATTGCCATTGCCATTGCCATTGCCATTGCCATTGCCATTGCCATTGCCATTGCCATTGCCATTGCCATTGCCATTGCCATTGCCATTGCCATTGCCATTGCCATTGCCATTGCCATTGCCATTGCCATTGCCATTGCCATTGCCATTGCCATTGCCATTGCCATTGCCATTGCCATTGCCATTGCCATTGCCATTGCCATTGCCATTGCCATTGCCATTGCCATTGCCATTGCCATTGCCATTGCCATTGCCATTGCCATTGCCATTGCCATTGCCATTGCCATTGCCATTGCCATTGCCATTGCCATTGCCATTGCCATTGCCATTGCCATTGCCATTGCCATTGCCATTGCCATTGCCATTGCCATTGCCATTGCCATTGCCATTGCCATTGCCATTGCCATTGCCATTGCCATTGCCATTGCCATTGCCATTGCCATTGCCATTGCCATTGCCATTGCCATTGCCATTGCCATTGCCATTGCCATTGCCATTGCCATTGCCATTGCCATTGCCATTGCCATTGCCATTGCCATTGCCATTGCCATTGCCATTGCCATTGCCATTGCCATTGCCATTGCCATTGCCATTGCCATTGCCATTGCCATTGCCATTGCCATTGCCATCGCCATTGCCATTGCCATTGCCATTGCCATTGCCATTGCCATTGCCATTGCCATTGCCATTGCCATTGCCATTGCCATTGCCATTGCCATTGCCATTGCCATTGCCATTGCCATTGCCATTGCCATTGCCATTGCCATTGCCATTGCCATTGTCATTGCCATTGCCATTGCCATTGCCATTGCCATTGCCATTGCCATTGCCATATCCATTGCCATTGCCATTGCCATTGCCATTGCCATTGCCATTGCCATTGCCATTGCCATTGCCATTGCCATTGCCATTGCCATTGCCATTGTCATTGCCATTGCCATTGCCATTGCCATTGCCATTGCCATTGCCATTGCCATTGCCATTGCCATTGCCATTGCCATTGCCATTGCCATTGCCATTGCCATTGCCATTGCCATTGCCATTGCCATTGCCATTGCCATTGCCATTGCCATTGCCATTGCCATTGCCATTGCCATTGCCATTGCCATTGCCATTGCCATTGCCATTGCCATTGCCATTGCCATTGCCATTGCCATTGCCATTGCCATTGCCATTGCCATTGCCATTGCCATTGCCATTGCCATTGCCATTGCCATTGCATTGCCATTGCCATTGCCATTGCCATTGCCATTGCCATTGCCATTGCCATTGCCATTGCCATTGCCATTGCCATTGCCATTGCCATTGCCATTGCCATTGCCATTGCCATTGCCATTGCCATTGCCATTGCCATTGCCATTGCCATTGCCATTGCCATTGCCATTGCCATTGCCATTGCCATTGCCATTGCCATTGCCATTGCCATTGCCATTGCCATTGCCATTGCCATTGCCATTGCCATTGCCATTGCCATTGCCATTGCCATTGCCATTGCCATTGCCATTGCCATTGCCATTGCCATTGCCATTGCCATTGCCATTGCCATTGCCATTGCCATTGCCATTGCCATTGCCATTGCATTGCAATTGCCATTGCCATTGCCATTGCCATTGCCATTGCCATTGCCATTGCCATTGCTATTGCCATTGCCATTGCCATTGCCATTGCCATTGCCATTGCCATTGCCATTGCCATTGCCATTGCCATTGCCATTGCCATTGCCATTGCCATTGCCATTGCCATTGCCATTGCCATTGCCATTGCCATTGCCATTGCCATTGCCATTGCCATTGCCATTGCCATTGCCATTGCCATTGCCATTGCCATTGCCATTGCCATTGCCATTGCCATTGCCATTGCCATTGCCATTGCCATTGCCATTGCCATTGCCATTGCCATTGCCATTGCCATTGCCATTGCCATTGCCATTGCCATTGCCATTGCCATTGCCATTGCCATTGCCATTGCCATTGCCATTGCCATTCCCAACTAACAATTTAGCTTGTAGTAGGTCCGATTTTCATAATTTCGGAAGCTATTGCTTGTATATAATGTGCACAAGGCTTAGTTATGCAAATCAAACATTTTTGTTGGTATTTTTACCCAAAACAATTTCCTTAAGGCCTTTTAAAATAAGTTATATAGGAGTCAATGAGGTTTAACTTTCATAAGGCCTTTTTAAGACCTGCCAACATTGTTAAGATAAAGCACGAAAATAAATAGTTTGTATAAAGCATTCTGCTGCAAGCCTTATACAAATCATGCCACGTGGATTTCTTATAAAAATCAAACCACGTGGATTTGTATATAGCAAACTACAACAAGCTATAGCTATTGCATTTTCTTCTTATAAAAATCAAACCACGTGGATTAGTGTACAGCAAACTACTACAAGCTACAGCTTTTGCATTTTGTTCTTATGCAAATGTGCAGGTTTTTGCGGTTTTTATATAGCCAACACTGGGGCCCCCAGCTAGGGGGGCCCCAAACGGAGATCTCATTTTGTGTCGCCGAATCGGTATTAACTTTGTTAAGTTAGCTTCGTTCAGCTCAATCTCACTTTTTGAGTCATTGCAACTTAAATTCGATTGAGGAATAAAATCTAACCCTAATTAACTCGAACTGTATGTTCCACGTATAAGCTCACTATGAAGTGCATTCAATTAACCGATGCATTACATCAATTCTAGGTTTATATATTAATATTCAAGTATTTGTTGCTTATTTTTGTGTTATTATGTGACCCTTGTAATATTCATTTGTAAAATTAAAATAAAATAATTGTGAGAAAACTCTAAAAATATGTGTTCATGTTCATGGTTAGCGAAAGCTCATTGCTAGCTAGCTGGTGGAATTAGTACGGTGCATTTATATTTCATTTTATGGTGCTCTGGAAAAAAGTCTGACACAAAGTTTGACTTCGGTATTTGAAAGAGTATAACTACATGAGACAAAAACTAGATTTTGCACAATTATATCTATAGTGTCGTTGTGTCGCCATTTTGTTTTTAATGCTTTTCACACGTAACTCACGTAGTTTTTATCGAAGTAATATGGCATAGCATACGCATATTTGTAGCAAATTAAATTTTCTACAAATTTTGTTTTGTAACTTTTTTCGCTTTTTGCTGTGGCTTAAAGCTTAGTACATTTTGTTAAAAAATTAGTGTTGATTTTTTATACGCATGATATTCTCATATTTCTTCTGTTTGTGTCATCTGATTTTTGTGCTCAGTTACTTTCTATCAGGTCAACATTAATTGGTAACATTTTTGATCATTAAAAATTCTTCACTGTCTTCGAGTTATCCAGAGATATGAATAGGTTAAAATTACTTCCAAAGCACCTTGGAACAAAAAAAGGCTTAACAGTTTATCATTGATATCGAGCAAAAATCTAAGAGCACGGCAAATAGATTTGAGAAAAGTAATAGCTTCTGCAAAATCCAGAACAAAAATTATTTTAGTACCTAATTACCTAACATTTTATTTCTGTAAAACACATTTAGATTTTGTTGGTGAAATTAATTTAACCATTATTTAGGCAGTCATTCAGAAATATGGCCCCATATTTGGTTTTGCCCCGGGGCCCCACAAGCTGTAGCTACGGCCCTGTAGCCAACAAATACAAATCATGCCAAGTGGATTTGTATATAGCAAATTACTACAAGCTATAGCTTTTGCATTTTGTTCTTATGCAAATGTGCAGGTTTTTGCGGTTTGTATATAGCCAACTAATACAAATCATGCCACGTGGATTTGTATATAGCATACTACTACAAGCTTTAGCTTTTGCATTTTGTTCTTATAAAAATCAAACCACGTGGATTTGTATATAGCAAACTACTACAAGCTATAGCATTTGCATTTTCTTCTTATAAAAATCAAACCACGTGGATTTGTATATAGCAAACTACTACAAGCTATAGCTTTTGCATTTTGTTCTTATGCAAATGTGCAGGTTTTTGCGGTTTGTATATAGCCAACTAATACAAATCATGCCACGTGGATTTGTATATATCAAACTAATACAAGCTATAGCTTTTGCATTTTGTTCTTATGAAAATCAAACCACGTGGATTTGTATATAGCAAACTACTACAAGCTATAGCTTTTGCATTTTCTTCCTATAAAAATCAAACCACGTAGATTTGTATATAGCAAACTACTACAAGCTATTGCTTTTGCATTTTGATCTTAAGCAAATGTGCAGGTCTTTGCGGTTAATATATAGCTAACTAATACAAATCATGCCACGTGGATTTGTCACTGATCTCTATAATACACTGGATAGTGAATTACCTATATATATAACAGTTTTTTTTTGATTCCATTCGAAGATGACGTTAAAATGTACCTCGTAACCCGTGTTTGGTATCTTGAACTTTTTTCTCAATTTGTTAGAAAAATTCACAGCAAAAACAGAAAAATCATCAATTACCAAACGGGTCTTTTTTTTCGTCAATAAAGTTGAATTGATCACTCTGACAACGAACGTCAATCGTTGTCAGAGTGATCAATTCCCGCAGTTAAATTTATAATTTTTGCAGAAAGCTTGCACAAAAATTTGTTTTTCTGTTTTTTCTTTTCACGAAAAATAATGAAAGTTCAATTAAAAAAACACATCCAATATAAATTCAAGTAACCAATATGTAAATAAAATAAATAACTAAAAGAAACTTCGGCAAGGCTGTGATTTTTATGAAAGTAAAAACTAGCTAGAGCTTCATTATTTTAAAATAATAAAAAATTATAAAAAAAAAAAGAAAAAAATGTTGGGAACCAGCAGGACTCGAACCTGGAACATTCGGGTTTTCTCATACGGATTTAGTACGATACTAAAAAGATAAAGTAGCCAGTTGGTGCTTTTAACTTTAGTAAAATGTTAGGGGATGGTACGATGCTAAACTCGTTTAAAATTAGCAAAACACAATTTATAACCTAGTATCATACCAAAAATAATTTAACATCGTACTAAATCGTCTAAAATTTTGTGCCAATTATTTTTATAACAAAGCCAACAGAAATGTTCGATATTCTGCAACTGACCCAACTAAAAACATAAAGACAATTCCGAAGAATATGTACTTAAATCATTGCAAGTCCAAGAACCCGTACCCGTCTTGTGTTGCAACGTTGCAAGAGCTCAAACTACTAGACAAAAACAGTGTAAGATTAAGTATACAAAGAAAAATGAAGAAAAACTATCACCTTCGAATCATATTCGCTGTGCTTTGAATTTACTCTTTTGCAGAAATGCTTTGAATGCGGAGGCCATAATCGACAATTGGTGTCAGTTACTTACGGGTTACGGCATACGAATATGCTTGCTTGTGCATTTGTGCAAGTTAGAGGAAATTGCAAAGCCAGTGACTTCTTTGACGACCAATCTGATTGGAAAGATAGTGCGCCCATTCAATAGCGCTATAATTTGAAAGCTGCTGCCAGATAAAATTACCAATTTGGCAAAACGAAACAATCATTCACGAACTCATTCACGAATAGTTGTGAATAGTTAAATATGAGGCAAGAAGTGAGGCGGAAATAAAATGATCGTGTGGCATAATGAATGCAATCACGTTGACAAAGACCGTAAATGCCTGACTTGTGGACAAAAGTTTAAAATGATCTCTTTGAAAATATTCAATTACCACATGCGTTGGCTTGATGATTCCGAGCTGCACAAATGGAAATATTGCGATAAAAAGTTCATTCAAATCACACATTTAACAGTCCGCGAGAGAACTCATACAGGAGAATATCCATTTAAAAGCAATGAATGTGGATTGGTTAGTTTATGTTTTTTTCAAAATAAAAAGATCAAAGTATTGTTTTTAGCATTAAAGAACCCAAATCTTACTAACAACCACATCAAAAATTATGAAAAAAGAGATACATTGCTCCCAGTGTCCAAAAAGTATAAACCAAATAACAAATTAAAATAGATTTAATTCTATTAGTTTGTTTGCAGAGTTTTCCCATCGTCATGCTTTGGGATGCACCCCATCTTGGTATTGTTGACCATTTTTTGTTTGTAACTTTAAGTTTTCTGTTTTTGATTTGTATTTTATTAAGAAAAAAGTTACAACAAGTAAGTTTATGATACTTTCAGCTCTTAAATAACCTTACAGTTTACATAACAAGCAAAACAAAAAAAAAGCTACCTGTATGTGCTCCGCGGTATTAAAAAATTAAGCCTTTTTAACTAAAAATAGAATGCAAACAATTTAAAATGAAAAAGTTTTGTTTGGCGTCGAGAACTCGAGGGAGTAATAAGTATTTCATGTCAGTGGACAAAACCAAGTGAATTTTCCTTTGGAATGGCTCGTTTTGTGAACTTTCCACAAAACGCTATTTCCATTGTGACATTTAAATGCTTTGTGGATGTAAAAAAATTGTTTTTGTTTTTGGACAAAGGACATAATGCTTTGGACAAAGGACATAAAGCTTTTGAGAGCTTTTCTGTCTACCATATTAGATTCCAATGGAGGGCTACTTCACCTATGAACATACATATGTAGTAGACAGAAATGTTAAACAATTTTTTATAGAGTTTGTGTTTCACTAATTCATGAGCCTTTTTCGATCATTTTTAAACACAAATTGAAGTCGAATTGATATAATAGTCCTTTTTCGCAGATGCTTATACAGGGTGTCCAGTAAATAATATATAACCCTAGAATGCCTTATAGTAGACTTTATGACCGTCCTGAAAACTAATAGAAAAAAGTTCTATCCCAAACACAAGAAAAGATATGTGCATTTTTTTGTTCAGTGCATTATTTTTTGCGTTACATTACGCTTTCGAATACCACGACTACAAGTAAATGAATTCCACCGTTTTTTTTTTGTAGCAATATTTAACATTGCTTGTGAAAAAAACTTAAGAAGACAAAAATTATAATAACTGTTAATTCTTAGAGAAAAAAAATATTTAACTTTGATTTTCGATGCAAAATGTGAAAGAAAATAAGTTTTGAAAAATTTAAATCATCTCTGGTATGAAAAAATGCATGAATACTTAAGTTTCCAACTATTTTAAAAATATGCGCGTTAAATTCGAAATTTTAAAATGGTATAATTTATTATTGCATCTTTAACCAATAGGAAGTTATTGTTAAAAATCAGCAACACCAGAGTCAATTTACCAAAAACAAATGTTTTAAAAATTTGCAAATTAAACGTGAAAATAATATCATGCGTCCATCATGGTACATTTTTGATTGATTGCCTGTTTGTATGATGTTATCCTATAGTGATACATCCAAGCTTTTACTTCTAGGGCCGATTGCAACATTACCAAAAATGGCAACAAAGTGCTAAATTTTCAAGCTAGATTTTCAAGCTTGTTTTGAATTATACCGGGTCTATTGGGCCCTAACATAACCATAAAATATTTTTGCAGTTGCTTTTAGTTTATTTGTTTTTTTCCTCAAACAAATAGTATTTTGAGTTTTAATCCAACTTTCAATCACTTGATCACTTAGTTAGAAAACAAAAAAAGAATTTTTTTTTAATTTAAAGCAAATGCTCAAACTGTTTTCCACCCATTCTAATACAGGTTCTGCATCTCCGAATAAATGAAAATCTTATAATAATCTTGTTAAGTTTTTTGTCAGAATCTTGTAATGCAACTGCCTCCACAAGATTTCTTAGCTCTTCTAGGGTCCTGATTGGTTTGCTGTACACGATTTTCTTAATATAGCCCCAATAAAAAAAGCAAGTTGATTTAGGTCTGGTGAACGGGGTGGCCATAAAATTGGGCCTAGACCTCATATTCATCTGCCTGTATATCTGTCAAATTTGTAATGCAGCGGTTTGCACAAGACTCCATACCTCCTCTGAGAAGCTCATCGGCTTGTTGTATTCGATTTATTTAATGCACCTCTCATAAGAAAATAAATTTGGTAATAACCACTACCAAAATATTTGATGGTTTTGTAAAAGACCAATTGAAGAGGTATAATTGAAAACAAGTAGCCGTTTTTTTGCACTTTGTTAACATTTTTGGAATTGTTGCATTCGACCCTAGAAGTTAAAAGCTTGGATTTATCATTAGGACAACATTTTAAAAAACAGGCAATCACTCAAAAATCTACCATGTACAACGCATGGTATTATTTTAACGTTTACTGTGCTAATTTGGAAAACTTTTGTTTTTGCTAAATTGGCTCTAGTATTGCAGATTTTTACAAATAACTTGCTATTGGTTCTAGATACAATAATAAATTATACCATTTTGAAATCCGCATTCAACACGCATATTTTAAAAATAGTTGGCCACTTACATAGGTATTCATGCATTTTTTAATAACATAAAAAACGTAAAGTAACGCAAAAAATGCACATTTCTTGTCTTGTGGTTGGGATAGATAGAGCGATTTTTTTTTTTAATATTCAATGTTTTTAAATGACTACTCACAAACTAAATAATAAAAGCTTGTAAAAAAAAATTAAAAGAAATGATTTTTTTTTTAATTATTTCAGTTTAAGTATTAACAATTTAACATTTCTTTTTTCCTCTTATTTTTATTTAATTTATAACATAAACTGTAAATATAATTATTGATGTTATTATGTAAAGAATCCTGAAGATTTGACCTGAAGATCACCGACTTCCTTAAATTTAAGGTTTTCAATTTTGCGCTCCTCAGGTGTTGAGTTAGCATGTCTGTTGGGGCTTTCTTGCGGTATGCCTTTTTGATTTCGTCTTCTTTTTAATTTGTATTCACACGCAGAATATTATAGTAATCCTTTCGTTTTGATTTTTTCAAATCAAATTTGGCATCGCGTAGCATATTTTTGATATCGTAATATTTTTGCAATTAAAATGCTGACTCATAATCAGCCACGCACTCGTCGTATTTTTCCAAATCATTATTACATCTGGCACGCAATAGTTAAGCTTTCAAATAATTTGCATTGATTTCAAGAACTTTTGTACAATCTACAATGGCTTCGCGAAGACTGCCAATTTTCGAATTAACCAAAACACGGTTGTAGTACACTCGGCCTTCATCAACTTCTACTTTAGGCAAGCTGGTGCAATTTTCAAAGCACTCTCTAAATAATGGACGACATTTCTTTAAGACTGGTCATACTGAGTCTGAACAGTCTTTTTTCGATTTGACGCAATGACGTGACTGTTGTTCGAATTTAATTACACTATTCAATGGCTCAACTTCCTCGATTTTCTTGATGGCCTGCTCAGTTCCAATGGTGTCACCGAGAATAGTACAACATTTGGCGAACGTAGCCTTTTTCGAATTTCGGATCAATGCGGATGGCTGTGCGCGCGTCATTTAGAGCATTATGATAGTTTCACAACAACAAGTGGCATGCAGCATGATTGCCATAGAATGCAGCCGAATCAGGATAGCAGTACTTTTCCTAAATACTTTTGTATGAACGGGTAGAATAATTAAACATGTGATTTTGTAAATCAAGCGTAAAATATATCGAAACTGATAAATAAAATGCTTTACTTTGTGGGTGTAAAATAATGTTTGGTTAGAAAAAAATCATGACAGAGGCGTAGGTAGGAGTATTAACAATTTGTGTGATTCGAAAAAATTTGTTAGTTTTCAAAATGAAGTTATGTATTTGAATAGATGGAAGTTTTTTTCCACTGCAGTTCTTGCAATGAAACAGATGAGCGTAATCTTGGTTTCAGTTCGGAATTACTCCTTCTATTCCAGATTTTTAATATTCGATAGAAAAAGAACAGAAACAATAAAATGAAGACGAAATAAATATATAATTTAATTTTGTTCATCTCAATTTGCCATAGATGTCTACATTACTACATTAAAGATAGTGAAGAATTTTAAGTGCAAATTTGCTCATAATCCCTTGGAGTTAGAGCGTGGACCATGACATCGGTTTTTCGACTTTTGACATTCATCTGAAAACTGTTGAAGCAAAAAGAGGTTTTCTCGGGTTTTTGACATCTCGCCCCCAATTATCAACTGTCAACGTGAGAGGTGTGATTTTTCGGATTTTCGACATTTCCTCACCACTGTCAACTGTCAAAGTGTTGAGTGCGATTCTATCGCTTTCCACTAGGCTTAGAGTGCTGGCAGTGACTGTAGGTAAAATGCAGCTGCTAAATCCATTGGCGCCCACAAATTTTGACATTTTGACACTTTTCAAATTGAAAAGTGAAATTTCTCCGTTTCTGTTGGTGCTAGAGCGCTGGCCGAAACACCCTCCTAAATCGATTGGCATACTCAGATTTTGACATTTCGACACTTGTCAAATTTCTCGGTTTCTGTTGATGCTAGAGCGCTGTCCGAAACACTAGGTAATACCACCCTCCTAAATCGATTGGCATCCTCAGATTTTGACATTTCGACACTTGTCAACTTTCTCGGTTTCTGTTGGTGCTAGAGCGCTGGCCGAAACATAAGGTCATACCACCCTCCTAAATCGATTGGCATCCTCAGATTTTGTCATTTCGACACTTGTCAAATTGAAAAGTGAAATTTCTCGGTTTCGGTTGGTGCAAGAGCGCTGAAACACTAGGTAATACCACCCTCCTTTATCGATTGGCATCCTTTTTTTGATATTTCGACACTTGTCAAATTGAAAAGTGAAATTTCTCGGTTTCTGTTGGTGCTAGAGCGCTGGCCGAAACATTAATCGATTGGCATCCTCAGATTTTTGACATTTCGACACTTGTCAAATTTCTCGGTTTCTGTTGGTGCTAGAGCGCTGGCCGAAACACTAGGTAATACCAACCTCCTTAATCGATTGGCAACATCAGATTTTGACATTTCGACACTTGTCAAATTTCTCGGTTTCTGTAGGTGCTAAAGCACTGGTCGAGACACTAGGTAATACCACCCTCCTAAATAGATTGGCGCCCTCAGATTTTGATATTTCTACACCCGACCAGAAACCCACAGAGCTTGAATATTTTTGTATTAATATTTATTTATTATTTTTATATTTTTACAGCGTTCGTTAAAACGTGAAATTTGTCAAATCTTAGGTGACTCACTTTGTATAATTTCCTTATATTCGCTTCTTTTCGCGCGAACGCTTAAGTGCATCTACCACAATTCTACTTCTACCTTTACTGACAAAATATGTAAAAATAATATTTCATTTAAATCCATGGGTAACTCAAGTTCCTAACAAACCCCTTCCTTCCACGCACATGAAATCATTTTGACGACGACATTCATCCATTTAAAAAAAAAAACAACAATACAGGTTTGTTTATATTTTTGTCTGCTAAATAAAGCAAATAAGTTTCGGTAATATTTTCCTCTCGATTTACAAACTCGCATATTCTATTATTCTATTTTCGGGGTTCGAATCCTGCTGGTGCCAAATGTTTTTTTTTTTTTTAACAATGAAGTTAAAACGTAAAGCATACGAAAAATCATGTAAGTATAAATTTAAGTTTTTTCAATTTAATTAAATTCTATACATTTCAGATAAACAAACGTGCTGTTCCAACTGTATTGAGAGGCTTTTATAAAGTTTTACACAGAAGAACTTATCAGGCCTTTTTAAGACTTTATTATACAAGTTATTTGTTTTCAAAGGAACTGCAGGTGAAAGTCATTTTAAGACCTTATAATACAGATTATTGTTTTCAGTATCTTGTTTCTTTAAGGCCTTATTATAACGTTCGTGGAAAGGTATTGATTTGCATAGCACTTGAGATGGAAGTTCTTATGGCAGTTAAACAGCTTGCATAACCTGCGCTAAAATGATTTGCATAAGACCAATTTTGGTTACTATACAAGCCAGTAAATAGCTTCTTTAAGGCCTTATTAAAATGTTCGTGAAAAGGTATTGATTTGCATAGCACTTGTGATGGAAGTTCTTATGGGAGTTAAATAGCTTGTATAACCTGCGCCAAAATGATTTGCATAAGACCTGTTTTGGTTACTATACAAGCCAGTAAATAGCTTTTTTAAGGCCCAATTAAGATGTTCGTGGAAAGGTATTGATTTGCATAGTGCTTGTGATGTCAGTTCTTCAGGAGTTAATTAGCTGGTATAAATTACGCCAAAATGATTTGCATAAGACCTGTTATGGTTACTATACAAGCCAGGAAATAGCTTGTATTGAACCTTCTACAAGCTAAATTGTTAGTTGGGTTGCCATTGCCATCCCCACCTAACATTTCAGCTTCGGTTCGGCTTAATAGAATAAGCTTAAGAAGTTCCATAAGACATTTGTAAATTTTACTTAAGCATAAAAAGGAGCATGTTATACAAGCTATTATAGCTTGTATACGTGATTTCGGAAAATCTTATAAACTTATTCGCAGATCTTTTAAAAGTAGCAGATTGTATAAAAGCCTAAAGAAGCCGATACGAAGTTTTAACGAGCGATATTGGAAATTTGAATGACACTTCAACTTGACAGATAGCTTCGGACATGGTTGTAACAATGTGAAATACAAGTCTTATAGAAGGTGAACAATAATAAATAAAGAAAAAAAGAACGATAAATTTTTATTTTTTAATGTGATTTTTACTGCATTTTATCTGAAATCAAGTATCAAATTCAATTATTTATTAATTAAAGTATTGGAAACAAATATAAAACATAAATTATATTTTTACCTCACTAGGGATCGAACTTGGGAACTCCTACGTGACAGTCCATCACTCTTTTTTTTTTTTTTTTTATTTTTTTTTTAATTCAGTTTTATTTTTATATTCAACTTAAAACTATTTTTTTGCTAGACAAAAATTCATAAAAACTAGCCTACTTATCAATATCTTACAACTAACTAACTGGCCCTAGGCAGGCGCTCTAAGTGAAACAATATCTTTTTACTAATGCCTTTCGGCCTAAGAACTAATTATTCACTAAAATGTAACTGGTTTTATTTATCACCAAGAAAGATTGAAAAAAAACTTGGTATCCATATCATTATTTATTTTGTATATAAAACTTACACACTACCTAAAAAATAACTCAAAACTAATTAAAACTACTTAAGTCTTCCTAAAGCTACTATAAAGCTACTTACAACTACCTTAAAACTAGAACAGCCACAGCAGGCTTTTTTAGTGTTGTATTTTTTGTTTTTTTTTTATAATTTTTTTTGTTTGATTTTTTGCTTTTTTTTTTTTTTGTGCCACCCCGACTGTCCCTACCTAAAACTAATAAACCTAAAACTATGTAAGTCGGCCAATACCAAAAAGCTAAGTCAACTTTAGAAATCATTATTTTCAGCGTTAAGCCACCAAAACTGGCTCTCCTGCTTCACCCTATCTCTTCGGTCCCTATCAGACACAAAAACTAAGCTATTAGCCGAAAACATCGCTCTTGCAATGTGACCCCGAATCAGCTTGAGTATAAAATTATCGATTCTGTTAATGTTGGCTCCATTGTATAGAACCTCGTTGGAATAATAATGTTTGTACTCCGACTCTGGTGTTCTGTGTAATCCAAGGCAGCGTCGAACACCCGAATTTTTTCCATTTGTGATGGGGCAACGTTGAACCACACCGGGCATCCATAGGCAATCATTGGCCGGATGAGGGCCATGTAGCAAATCACCTTAACCCTGCTATCAAGACGGCTGCTATAAAACAACTGTTTTGTCAGGGCAAAAGCTCCCCTGGCCCTGGTCAGAGCAGCACTTATATGTCGGTCAAAATACAAATACTGATCCATCCAGGTGCCAAGGTACTTTACTACACTTTTATTCGCCAGTGGATGTCCATGTGGCCCTTCGATCACCAGCTTGCGCCAGTTCTTTCTTGTATCCCTAGAGGCTCCATGCAATGGAGTCCTGAACAGAATAGTTTCAGATTTCTGGACGTTGACTTTCAACCTCCAGTCATCACAATACCGCTGAATCTTGTCGAAGTCACGCTGCAAAAGAATTCTGATGACCTCAACTGTTGGAGCCGTTCTGTACGCAATTAGATGGTCGGCATACGCTATGGCATGGGCTAGACTACCTATCAGATCGCTGGTGTAAATACTGAAAAGACTCGGTGAGTTAACCGCTCCCTGCTGAAGACCATTTTTAATTTCGAAGGTTGCGGTAGAAGTTACATTGCCACTTTTGACAACAAACTTTCTACCATTGAGCATATCATAAAGCATATATAAAAGGGGTTTACTTATGCCAAGTCTGACTAGCTTTAGAAAGAGACCTTCTAACCATACGGTGTCGAAAGCTTTGTCCAAGTCAACCAGACAAGCACCCGTATACTGTCTTTTAGATTTGTTCCATTGGACATCAGAAACGAGCTTAGACGCGGCATGAATGGTGTCATGTCCCGCCTTAAAACCGAACTGATTGTCCGGTATGATATTGTTGTCCTCCGCCCACTTGCACAATTTTACTTTCTCAAATACCTTACTGATACTCGGAAGAAGACTTATCGACCGGAGATTCGCTGGATTGGAGTTGTCCTTTCCCATTTTCGGGAGAGGATGAACTACAGCTGTCTTCCACCGCCCTGGATAATATGCATTATTCAGAGCGTTGTTAAACAGTGTGGCATAAATGTCAACTGCTTCCTGAGGTAGATGTCGCAGTACAACGTTGGATATCCATCGATTCCTGCTGACTTCTTTTTCTTTAATGAGGCGAAGATGAGCTGGAGCTCAACTTTCGAAATTAACAGGGAATTAGCCCCGTTTCGGTCGGCGATGGTGGCGTTTGCCAAGTGTTCTTCATTGAACCCGGTGAAACCGAGATACTCTGATCGCCATTGCGTCATTTGATTTCTAAGGTAGAAGTGGTGAAGCAAGGCTCTGTTTTGCAGGTCATGGTTCGGGCGAATGCTAGCATTCACCTTGTACACTTGCTGGAAAGCAGCCCCCACAGCCTTCACTTTCTCACGAGGATCTTCGATTATAAAGAGGTCATCGTCCAAGACGGCTTCCTCTGGATCTATGCCTGCTATCAGAAGTACGTCTCTGTTCTCTTTCGTTCTCTGAAGTTCAAGACATGGAAGCTCGCTTTGATCATTCCGTCTAAATATTTTATTAATTTGAGGAAACATACTCGGGTCGCTAGAATTAACGGCCCGAATTTTGTTGTCCCAATACAAATTAATAGACAACCGGTAATTTTCCTTGATCAGTTGGTTGATGTTTTTAATTGACGACTTCAGTGTCCTAATCTCCAGATCGTGTATGTCAGTAAACCGTCTGTACAAAAGTTTCAGTCTTGTCAGAAGTCCACTTTTTTGTCTGTGTAGTGCTTCGATGGTTGCGTTGCGGTACATGTCTGTGGCTTCGCGTTCTTTGTATTTTAGTATTGTTTTTTGCATTGTTCGTTGGATCGTATGGTCCATTTTATCTAAGTATTCGTCAAATTCAGTATTTGTTAAATTCCTGTCATTTGGTGGGGATATATTGTTCGTACGTAGTTCACTCGATAAAGCGCTGGTGAAGCGTGGCCAGTGAGTCTTACTGTAATTGTAAGAATTCACCGGCACATACACCTCCAACTCCACGAGCTCGTTTGGAAGTTGAATTACGGCAGCAAGTCCGCAGTGGTCACTGTCGTACTCGATCGTTCGTAAACAGTTTCTTGGTCAATGACCCACAGTGTCAGTAACTGTCAGTCTTGAGTCCTTAAGCAATAGATCCAGATAGGAACCGCTTCTTGGAAATGAAGGCCTATCAGTAGCCAGAAGGTCGAGCATATACTCAACGTTGTATTGATTCATCCAATTAAATAGATGGCTACCTCTCGGATTTTGTATTTGATTTCCCCAATCTACATGTTTGGCATTCAAATCACCGGCCATGAGATAGTAATTCTCTTCCGAGTTCAGTTGTAAGCATTGATTCCGGTGCATAAGCCGCAATCGCATACATCCGCTTCCCATGTTTGAGAGGAATGTATACGATACACGCCTCAAGCAACCGAATTCTGCGTACTTCACTATTATATATAACTTTATAATTAATGCCTTTTCGTACAAAGATTGCGACTTCTCCCCTAAAAGTGGAGTTGGGCCGATCTCTTCGTACGATATTGTAATATTGTCCATCACTCTAAGCACTCAGCCATCTTAGATATAGTTTGGAACCTAAATGATTTGTTTAGCAGTCCCCTTGCTCCATTTTCATTTCAATAGTCTTAAATTAATATCAATAGTCTTAAAATAAACTAAATGTTTGATAATCTCAATCCGAAAAAACACGGCCACTTAGCGCGATTAACAGAAACAAGGTATGCTCAATTTTTTTTTCTATTTTTAAACTGCTCATTAAGAATTTAAAAACAGTTTATTTCAATACTTAAATTAATTATGGTCTTCACTTTAAATAGAACAAAAACATAAAAGCTGACCGTGAGGTCACATAAATACACAGTTATACGAAATGCCGAATGTTATGTTTATCTGATGAGCATGAACCTCGTTTCTTTTTACCGTACATTGAAGCTTATGTCTTAATCCAACGAAAAGAAGCTTTCCGAATGCTCAAAAGGACGAATCAAGTAAAATAAGTTATCTTTCTCTCCACGTGTTCAATTTATTCAATATACATATATAATTATAAATGTGAATAGAGTTTTGTTAAAAAGCTTCTTTAAAATGACTTATACAAATTCGAGCTTCTTTATTATAGATTGACATATTGGCCTCGTTCGGGTACGTCGCCAATGGTATCTAGATTTATTCGTGTTGTTTTAATGCCTAAAGAAAAAAACAGCCGATGAACCAAACAGCTGATATCAAAAAGAAATCTAAGGCTATCCCAAAAATGTTCGGATCTGTTTGGATTAAGGCTCCCCCAAACCAAAGCGGAACATTCGCTAAGCAAGGCGAATCATTCGCAATCATAAAAAATAAATGACAAATAAATAATGCTTAACAACAAAAAAAAACTGCTGTCGGCGAATGTTCCGCGCCGCTTTCGCGTTGGTTTGGGAGAGATACTTCATACTAACAGCTGATATCTCACCTGTTTATTTTCTTGGTTTTCGTTTGGTTTGGTAACATACACGGTTTTGTTCGTTCGCAAACGTATCAGATGCTAAAGTAGAAACCATATGTCTGCCTACCACACGAACGTGGCCATTCTTTTATGTTTCTTTAGTCAGATTTAACAAAGCCGTATCGAAGTATTCAATAAAGCTTATTGAAAATGGTTACAGAAATCTTTTAAAGGCAGCAACTTATATAAACATTTTATGCAGCCTTTTTAAAGTGACATCTTCAATCATCTTCTATAATATCAATTTTAGAAACCTATTCGAGTGACAGCTCGCAAACTCGGTAAGTCTTCTTTTTCTTATTTCTATTCGGCTTTAAAGAAGTAGTTATCCAGCTCGTTACATGTATAAGAAATTTAATTCCTCCGAAGGCCGTACCGAAGCTTTATATAAAATGAAACCTGCGGCACATCAATATTTTTGAGCTAAAGGAAGCTGTATTGTTAGTTGGGTCGCCATCGGCATCGGCATCGGCATCGGCATCGGCATCGTCATCGTCATCGTCATCGTCATCGTCATCGTCATCGTCATCGTCATCGTCATCGTCATCGTCATCGTCATCGTCATCGTCATCGTCATCGTCATCGTCATCGTCATCGTCATCGTCATCGTCATCGTCATCGTCATCGTCATCGTCATCGTCATCGTCATCGTCATCGTCATCGTCATCGTCATCGTCATCGTCATCGTCATCGTCATCGTCATCGTCATCGTCATCGTCATCGTCATCGTCATCGTCATCGTCATCGTCATCGTCATCGTCATCGTCATCGTCATCGTCATCGTCATCGTCATCGTCATCGTCATCGTCATCGTCATCGTCATCGTCATCGTCATCGTCATCGTCATCGTCATCGTCATCGTCATCGTCATCGTCATCGTCATCGTCATCGTCATCGTCATCGTCATCGTCATCGTCATCGTCATCGTCATCGTCATCGTCATCGTCATCGTCATCGTCATCGTCATCGTCATCGTCATCGTCATCGTCATCGTCATCGTCATCGTCATCGTCATCGTCATCGTCATCGTCATCGTCATCGTCATCGTCATCGTCATCGTCATCGTCATCGTCATCGTCATCGTCATCGTCATCGTCATCGTCATCGTCATCGTCATCGTCATCGTCATCGTCATCGTCATCGTCATCGTCATCGTCATCGTCATCGTCATCGTCATCGTCATCGTCATCGTCATCGTCATCGTCATCGTCATCGTCATCGTCATCGTCATCGTCATCGTCATCGTCATCGTCATCGTCATCGTCATCGTCATCGTCATCGTCATCGTCATCGTCATCGTCATCGTCATCGTCATCGTCATCGTCATCGTCATCGTCATCGTCATCGTCATCGTCATCGTCATCGTCATCGTCATCGTCATCGTCATCGTCATCGTCATCGTCATCGTCATCGTCATCGTCATCGTCATCGTCATCGTCATCGTCATCGTCATCGTCATCGTCATCGTTATCGTTATCGTCATCGTCATCGTCATCGTTATCGTCATCGTCATCGTCATCGTCATCGTCATCGTCATCGTCATCGTCATCGTCATCGTCATCGTCATCGTCATCGTCATCGTCATCGTCATCGTCATCGTCATCGTCATCGTCATCGTCATCGTCATCGTCATCGTCATCGTCATCGTCATCGTCATCGTCATCGTCATCGTCATCGTCATCGTCATCGTCATCGTCATCGTCATCGTCATCGTCATCGTCATCGTCATCGTCATCGTCATCGTCATCGTCATCGTCATCGTCATCGTCATCGTCATCGTCATCGTCATCGTCATCGTCATCGTCATCGTCATCGTCATCGTCATCGTCATCGTCATCGTCATCGTCATCGTCATCGTCATCGTCATCGTCATCGTCATCGTCATCGTCATCGTCATCGTCATCGTCATCGTCATCGTCATCGTCATCGTCATCGTCATCGTCATCGTCATCGTCATCGTCATCGTCATCGTCATCGTCATCGTCATCGTCATCGTCATCGTCATCGTCATCGTCATCGTCATCGTCATCGTCATCGTCATCGTCATCGTCATCGTCATCGTCATCGTCATCGTCATCGTCATCGTCATCGTCATCGTCATCGTCATCGTCATCGTCATCGTCATCGTCATCGTCATCGTCATCGTCATCGTCATCGTCATCGTCATCGTCATCGTCATCGTCATCGTCATCGTCATCGTCATCGTCATCGTCATCGTCATCGTCATCGTCATCGTCATCGTCATCGTCATCGTCATCGTCATCGTCATCGTCATCGTCATCGTCATCGTCATCGTCATCGTCATCGTCATCGTCATCGTCATCGTCATCGTCATCGTCATCGTCATCGTCATCGTCATCGTCATCGTCATCGTCATCGTCATCGTCATCGTCATCGTCATCGTCATCGTCATCGTCATCGTCATCGTCATCGTCATCGTCATCGTCATCGTCATCGTCATCGTCATCGTCATCGTCATCGTCATCGTCATCGTCATCGTCATCGTCGTCGTCATCGTCATCGTCATCGTCATCGTCATCGTCATCGTCATCGTCATCGTCATCGTCATCGTCATCGTCATCGTCATCGTCATCGTCATCGTCATCGTCATCGTCATCGTCATCGTCATCGTCATCGTCATCGTCATCGTCATCGTCATCGTCATCGTCATCGTCATCGTCATCGTCATCGTCATCGTCATCGTCATCGTCATCGTCATCGTCATCGTCATCGTCATCGTCATCGTCATCGTCATCGTCATCATCATCGTCATCGTCATCGTCATCGTCATCGTCATCGTCATCGTCATCGTCATCGTCATCGTCATCGTCATCGTCGTCGTCATCGTCATCGTCATCGTCATCGTCATCGTCATCGTCATCGTCATCGTCATCGTCATCGTCATCGTCATCGTCATCGTCATCGTCATCGTCATCGTCATCGTCATCGTCATCGTCATCGTCATCGTCATCGTCATCGTCATCGTCATCGTCATCGTCATCGTCATCGTCATCGTCATCGTCATCGTCATCGTCATCGTCATCGTCATCGTCATCGTCATCGTCATCGTCATCGTCATCGTCATCGTCATCGTCATCGTCATCGTCATCGTCATCGTCATCGTCATCGTCATCGTCATCGTCATCGTCATCGTCATCGTCATCGTCATCGTCATCGTCATCGTCATCGTCATCGTCATCGTCATCGTCATCGTCATCGTCATCGTCATCGTCATCGTCATCGTCATCGTCATCGTCATCGTCATCGTCATCGTCATCGTCATCGTCATCGTCATCGTCATCGTCATCGTCATCGTCATCGTCATCGTCATCGTCATCGTCATCGTCATCGTCATCGTCATCGTCATCGTCATCGTCATCGTCATCGTCATCGTCATCGTCATCGTCATCGTCATCGTCATCGTCATCGTCATCGTCATCGTCATCGTCATCGTCATCGTCATCGTCATCGTCATCGTCATCGTCATCGTCATCGTCATCGCCATCGCCAACGCCATCGCCATCGCCATCGCCATCGCCATCGCCATCGCCATCGCCATTGCCATCCCCAACTAACAATTTTTCCTCTATAAGGTTCATTTTTTGAATTTCTATATGTTATTAATTCTACAAGGCTTGTTTTAGTTTGGACATCGAAGTTGCAAATTTTCGAAGCTATATTTTTGAAAACAGCTTCCTACAAACCTATTACAAGCAGAATCTTTAATTTTCTGCAAGCCTGAATATTTACAATTTGGTTATAGTTTTCGTAAGGCTTCCCAGAAATTAGTTTCGAGAGGCATGCGAAATAAAAGCAAAGAAAAAGCTTTCATTAGTACAAAAGTCTAATGGAAGCATAATTATTGTTAGTGGAATTATGTCAATTTATTTTGTTTGTGTAAGCCTGTTACGGTAAAATTTACCGCAACCAAAGTCATCCTTCGATTCCTTCCTTTCCGTTTTTACTTTTACTTACGGCTGCAAAATACTGGCGAGGTTGAGGGAAACCATGGTACCATCAACCATTGGTGTACTTAACCAGTGTTTTTCAAAAGTAACCAAAGCAGGTGTAGGAGATATTTGGAGTTTACGATTGGAACAGGCGTTTCCGAATTCCATTTGTGCATAGTTATCATGTAGACAAGTAGTCTCATGCAACGAGGAAAATGCCGGCGGATGAGCTGAAGAGGTAACGAGTCAGGCGGACTCTTAGCTACTCTAAAATCAACAACACAACATCCTAAATACATTTGTATTCAACTAAAATTAACTTATCTTAACTTAACTTAAATTTGCTTAAAGTTACTTATCTTAGCTTAACTAAATTTAACGTAACTTAATCATGTGTTTTAATATGGGTCATTAACGCTTAATTCTTAACGTCTTAGATTCTTGATTCTAATTTTTAAATGGCAAATTGGTTATAGAAGAATTATCGGAATTGACTTAATAGAGTAGGGTTGTAATTTTGAAAATATGCCTTCCTCTATTTTATCTCGAACAAAATGTATAATGGTTTCAATCGCGCTTCTAATCGCACGCGAATAGTTTTGCTGTAACTGAGAAAATGCTCAGAAGAGGCTTTTTCTCGATTTAAATTCTTTTTGATTTTTCTCGAAAAATTTAGTTTTGTGATAGGTCTGAACTCGGCCATTAAGATTCGGCAAGTTTTGGAAAGACATCCAACAACTTGCTGAATCCTTGTCTGTGAGTGGGAGAGTAAAGGCCGAACTATAATAGGCATAAGCTAATGTCAAAAAGCTAACGAAAATTTGCTTGTGTTTGCAAAATTACCCCGTATAGCCAGTAGCGGATCCAGGGGGGTGGCTATAGGGGCTAAAGCCCCCCACAGCCGAATCATAAAATAATTTGAAATATAGAAAGCAATACATTACAACGTGTAGAATTTTATATTCCGTCTAAAATATTGTTAAGCTATAAAATTTGATGGACAAAATAACGTGGTTGGGGCTGAACTATTTGCATACATGTTATGTAATTTTTTTTCGAAGTCCTAAGATTGGGGCTGAAGCCTGAAGCGAATTGGACAAAAACTAAGTTGGGGGCTATGAATATGGATATTTTTAATGCAACGACAATCTTTCCCTAAAAATTAAACCCAGAAAATTGGAACAAAAAAAAAAAACAGCTTTGGCGCAATAAGGTCTGAGAATATTGAACAAAAAACCTAGCCAGGGTTAAGCAACTTACTTCCTAAAAGCTAACCTTGTTCCAGAGAGTTTTGGGGGCTCAAGTCTAGGGACTGTCAAAGTCCGAAGTTGGGGCTAAGGCTTGAAGAGATAAGTAAAAAGAGATAAAAATGGTCGAGGCTTTACATTAACGTGTCAAATGCCTCAACTGTATATACTAAAAACAAAGCTAATTTACCGAAAGAAACGCATTTGTGGCTTAAACCATTGGAGAACAACGGGATGTCAAGTTTAGTGTATGTTTAATACAACAGGAATTGTTTCTTACGGCCTTGGCTGGGCTTAGAAATTTTTGGGGCTACGTTTTCAAAATTTGAAAGGTCCAAGGCAATTGTACATACAAAACATAGAAATTCTCTAGTCAAGGAGCCAAATTCCAAAAGCGTGAGTTTTCTCTGTGCGCGCTCAGAAAATCATGCAAAAGCAAATGAATATTTGCAAATCCCTCTAGACTCTAGAGTGACGTGCAAATTTGTCGACATATTTTTTTAGCATGAATACCTATAAAGCGTATGCAGCGTATACACGAAAACTCATTCACGCTGGCAGAATTGGGCCGCGGCTTATTTCTTAGAGCAGCTTTGTCTAATGTCGTAAAGTGTCATTTTGAACAAAATAGTTTCTCTTTGATTTGGATAATTCAGGAAAAATGAGATCTTAAAGGACTAATACCGTGTCAAAGCACATATATGAGCTTTTGCCAGTACGAACACTTAAATATAATTTTTCTGAACTAGCCAATTAAAAACAGTTTTCAAATCTTGTCAAAAATGGGAAGTTCAAAACATACCCACACCTAATTTAAAAATATAACTACATAATGTAGGTACCTAATCAATTTTTAAATAATATAAATAAACGAATTTGTACGCGTGGTTCAAGCATATATGGCTAAAAATTATTGTGCGCATTTGAATTTGCTTCTGTCTCCGCTACAGCAATTATGAATAATTGTTATTGTACTTTGTATTGAAAACATTTTGAAGCACAACAGGAGCGGATATAAAGGCACACAAAAAATGGATATCATTAAAGGAAAAGAAAAAAAAAATACTTGAGCCTTAAAGGTTAGGCCGCACTCGCCGCAACTGCACTGCATCGGAACTACACTTCACACGAATTCGTATGAATTTGTATGAAGTTCAGCTCCCGCTGAGTGCGATATAGCTCCTTAAATTTCATGAAAAATAATGTTTTGCCGCGTTGTCGTGAAGTTTAGTTCGACTAAAGTTGAGTACGGTCTTGCATTAAACCTAAACTGATCTCTATTATTTGTTATAAATTATAAAATTTATCTTCGGACAAGCAAATTTTATCACTTAAGGTCTCAAAATGGATCTCCAAACTGCAAGCCCCCCCCCACAGCCAAATCCTAGATCCGCTACTGCGTATAGCTATAATGAACTTATGCGCGCATAAGCAAAAATAAAAAATATACCTCTCCGCTTTCGCCCCACATTCGATTTTCAGCTTTGTGTTTTGTTCCGCATTTTTGAATACAAATGAAAATGTGGCAACGATACAGCAAAAACTACACATACTCGTGCACAACTGCTGAATTGATTCACAAAACAGCTGTGGCTTTGTGTTTTTTGCTGCATTTGTAAAATGTACTTATACGCTGAGCGACTTGGATCGCTCTTGCTTATGCACGGTTAAGTAAACGAAACTGAGAAAAATAGAACGAAACGCAGCTAGACTCCATTATGTTCGCATTGAGATCCTTTTTATTCGCACGTTTACTTATGCGCGCATATGCTAGCTTATGTCATTATAGTTGGGCCTTAAAGTTTCGTTGAGATTCAACTACGGTGGCTTCCTGCGGAGCGGAAAAGGTTTCCAGGAAGCCGGTGTCCCGTGACCGATGATCACGAAAACGAATGGCTGAATGCGTGAATGTGTGGGTGATTGGAATGGTCGAGGGAAGAATAGGTTTTGTTTTTAGCTGGGAAAGCCACTCTTGAGAGAGCTAACCAAGCAAGAAGTCGGGTTTCGGAAGGAAGAACAGGAAAATTGATTCGAGGAGCGAGGGAAAGGAGTTACAAAAAGCTCGAGGAAAATAGAGGAGGAAGCTGAGGGAAAGACAAAAAAAAAAGATAAGTAGAGCGGACATTTTGTCCAAGTGTTTCAAATAATTTTTTTTTTTGTGTGTAATATTAGAAATTCTGATAGTTCTTTTTTTTGATATATAATTCGTGATGGTGAAAATTCTTTTGCTCCCAGTTAATTGTGGGACACGGGAGTTTTCTTAACTGCGCGTTAACGGCCCATTTTTAATTACTTATTTTCTTTGTTTGCTCTTTTTATTTAACGGCTAACCATAAGCCCCTTTCAAATTTACATAATTGTAGTTTTTTTTTATATTCGAAAAAAATTTTGTGTTTTTATTCCGGTTCGTCCAAGGTTTTCCAAAAAAAAATAATTTTAAGACCCCTTCTGGGCATATAATCAAACTTTGTGTTTTATTTTATATTAATTAACTTAGAATATTATATTTGGAATTATGCTAATTAGCCCAATTAAAATTCCTGGCGCCCACCTTTTATTACAAGTACCCCACTGTACTTGTAGTAAAACATTTCGATCGTTTTTATCACTTTGATTAAAACGAATCTTTTTTTTTATATAACAAAATTCTTCCACAACAGAACCCAGCCCAGCTGACGTGAAGAAAAAGTCGTGGCTTTTTTTTATCCAGCTACTGTTTGCATTTATTTTCTTTCGCGTCTCTTTCATTCTTTCCTTTCGTTGTTCTTGAGTCGAGCTGTCAAATTAAAGACAAACATTTATTCGTTGCACATCGTGTGCTTACTTTTTTTTTGTATTTATTTAATAATTAAAATTTGATTCGCGATAATTCGAGTAACTTAATAACTAAATTAATAATAAATACCCCCCCCCCCCCCCCTCGCGACGTGAAGAAAAAGTGCAACAAGCCCCCTGAGGAACAGCCCGATACAAGCATTATCTTGTGTACTGCTTGGCGCATGTATGTTTCTACTGCCGAGAGAGGGTTACCACAGGTCAAATTATTTATGAAAATAAAAATAGGAAAATTTTTATCATTTTAAAAAACCGATTCATTGAGTATAAGTAAAGCTTTTAATTTTTGCAAAACAAAAACGGAACAAACATTTATTTTCTGCATTGAGATAGATATGGAAAAAGAAAACAATTTAAATTCACGTGAAAAAAAAATATATATTTATTTTTTTTTACGTGGAACTAAAATTATGTAATTTATATTCAGAATTGCAGTACAAGTACAAATTATTTAATCATTTTTTATTAGAAATGATTTAACAAAAACAGATAAACTTTATTCATATTCGTTGTTTGTCTTTTTTTTTAATTTCTATAAAAAAAATAATACCCCGGATCCCACCAATAAAAATGATTCCCTGATGATTAAATTTGATCGCAGTGGTAACTGTGACACAAGCCCGACACAAGCATAATAATTGGGTGAACTCTGTCAGACACATGCGCGAGAAGCATTTATTTCGATGAATTTGCCTCAGCGAAGTGATATCAGCCTAATTTGTTTCTATAAGACCTGTGAAGAGGTGGCTATACAAACATAATTTTAATCATCCTCTCAGGCGCATGCGCGGGAAGTAATAATTCCGATTATTTGGTCCTAGCGAAGTTTTGCACACTCAACATGAAAGCATTGAAAGCTGGTACTTCGCATGGAAAGTAGTATGGATGTGAAAATAAGCTACTGCTGGCTGAATTATTCACACAAGAAGTGACCATAGTATAGTTTCTGTTTTATCGTTAAAAAATATTGTCACGTAAAGAAATTCGAATGTTTTCAAATATTATCTTAGTATGAAGCTTTTTTTTTTGTGTGTAATATTAGAAATTCTGATAGTTCTTTTTTTTGATATATAATTCGTGATGGTGAAAATTCTTTTGCTCCCAGTTAATTGTGGGACACGGGAGTTTTCTTAACTGCGCGTTAACGGCCCATTTTTAATTACTTATTTTCTTTGTTTGCTCTTTTTATTTAACAGCTAACCATAAGCCCCTTTCAAATTTACATAATTGTAGTTTTTTTTTATATTCGAAAAAAATTTTGGGTTTTTATTCCGGTTCGTCCAAGGTTTTCCAAAAAAAATAATTTTAAGACCCCTTCTGGGCATATAATCAAACTTTGTGTTTTATTTTATATTAATTAACTTAGAATATTAGATTTGGAATTATGGTAATTAGCCCAATTAAAATTCCTGGCGCCCACCTTTTATTACAAGTACCCCACTGTACTTGTAGTAAAACATTTCGATCGTTTTTAACACTTTGATTAAAAAGAATCTTTTTTTTATATAACAAAATTCTTCCACAACAGAACCCAGCCCAGCTGAGCAGTCGTGGCTTTTTTTTATCCAGCTACTGTTTGCATTTATTTTCTTTCGCGTCTCTTTCATTCTCTCCTTTCGTTGTTCTTGAGTCGAGCTGTCAAATTAAAGACAAACATTAATTCGTTGCACATCGTGTGCTTACTTTTTTTTGTATTTATTTAATAATTAAAATTTGATTCGCGATAATTCGAGTAACTTAATAACTAAATTAATAATAAATACCCCCCCTCGCGACGTGAAGAAAAAGTGCAACAAGCCCCCTGAGGAACAGCCCGATACAAGCATTATCTTGTGTACTGCTTGGCGCATGTATGTTTCTACTGCCGGGAGAGGGTTACCACAGGTCAAATTATTTATGAAAATAAAAATAGGAAAATTTTTATCATTTTAAAAAACCGATTCATTGAGTATAAGTCAAGCTTTTAATTTTTGCAAAACAAAAACGGAACAAACATTTATTTTCTGCATTGAGATAGATATGGAAAAAGAAAACAATTTAAATTCACGTGAAAAAAAAATATATATTTATTTTTTTTTTTACATGGAACTAAGATTATGTAATTTATATTCAGAATTGCAGTACAAGTACAAATTATTTAATCATTTTTTATTAGAAATGATTTAACAAAAACAGATAAACTTTATTCATATTCGTTGTTTGTCTCTTTTTTTTAATTTCTATAAAAAAAAATAATACCCCGGATCCCACCAATAAAAATGATTCCCTCAGAATTTAGTTTGATCGCAGTGGTAACTGTGATTAAGCATGACATCCAATTTTGGTTCTATAACCCATCAAACACAAGCGCGACACAAGCATAATAATTGTGTGAACTCTGTCAGACGCATGCGCGAGAAGCATTTATTTCGATGAATTTGCCTCAGCGAAGTGATGTCAGCCTAATTTGTTTCAATAAGACCTGTGAAGAGGTGGTTATGCAAACATAATTTTAATCATCCTCTCAGGCGCATGCGCGGGAAGTAATAATTCCGATTATTTGGTCCTAGCGAAGTGTTGCACACTCAACATGAAAGCATTGAAAGCTGGTACTTCGCATGGAAATTTTGGGTTTTTATTCCGGTTCGTCCAAGGTTTTCCAAAAAAAATAATTTTAAGACCCCTTCTGGGCATATAATCAAACTTTGTGTTTTATTTTATATTAATTAACTTAGAATATTAGATTTGGAATTATGGTAATTAGCCCAATTAAAATTCCTGGCGCCCACCTTTTATTACAAGTACCCCACTGTACTTGTAGTAAAACATTTCGATCGTTTTTAACACTTTGATTAAAAATAATCTTTTTTTTATATAACAAAATTCTTCCACAACAGAACCCAGCCCAGCTGAGCAGTCGTGGCTTTTTTTTATCCAGCTACTGTTTGCATTTATTTTCTTTCGCGTCTCTTTCATTCTCTCCTTTCGTTGTTCTTGAGTCGAGCTGTCAAATTAAAGACAAACATTAATTCGTTGCACATCGTGTGCTTACTTTTTTTTGTATTTATTTAATAATTAAAATTTGATTCGCGATAATTCGAGTAACTTAATAACTAAATTAATAATAAATACCCCCCCCTCGCGACTTGAAGAAAAAGTGCAACAAGCCCCCTGAGGAACAGCCCGATACAAGCATTATCTTGTGTACTGCTTGGCGCATGTATGTTTCTACTGCCGGGAGAGGGTTACCACAGGTCAAATTATTTATGAAAATAAAAATAGGAAAATTTTTATCATTTTAAAAAACCGATTCATTGAGTATAAGTCAAGCTTTTAATTTTTGCAAAACAAAAACGGAACAAACATTTATTTTCTGCATTGAGATAGATATGGAAAAAGAAAACAATTTAAATTCACGTGAAAAAAAAATATATATTTATTTTTTTTTTTACATGGAACTAAGATTATGTAATTTATATTCAGAATTGCAGTACAAGTACAAATTATTTAATCATTTTTTATTAGAAATGATTTAACAAAAACAGATAAACTTTATTCATATTCGTTGTTTGTCTTTTTTTTTAATTTCTATAAAAAAAAATAATACCCCGGATCCCACCAATAAAAATGATTCTCTCAGAATTTAGTTTGATCGCAGTGGTAACAGTGATTAAGCATGACATCCAATTTTGGTTCTATAACCCATCAAACACAAGCGCGACACAAGCATAATAATTGTGTGAACTCTGTCAGACGCATGCGCGAGAAGCATTTATTTCGATGAATTTGCCTCAGCGAAGTGATGTCAGCCTAATTTGTTTCAATAAGACCTGTGAAGAGGTGGTTATGCAAACATAATTTTAATCATCCTCTCAGGCGCATGCGCGGGAAGTAATAATTCCGATTATTTGGTCCTAGCGAAGTGTTGCACACTCAACATGAAAGCATTGAAAGCTGGTACTTCGCATGGAAAGTAGTATCGATGTGAAAATAAGCTACTGCTGGCTGAATTATTCACAAACGAAGTGACCATAGTATAGTTTCTGTTTCATCGTTAAAAAATATTGTCACGTTAAGAAATTCGAATGTTTTCAAAAATTATCTTAGTATGCAGCTTTCATTTCTCAGTAGTTTTTTAATTACATTTTAAACTTTTTTTTAATATCTATTCTACATAGCTACTTTCAGTTGAAAAAACTTAATGATGGTCGTTATTGTTTATGTTTTTTATTTTGGTTAGTGTTTTTAAAAAAGATACAAATTAAAATTGTCAGTAAACGGTTTCTGCACAAAATGAAAAGTACATATTTTATGGAGCATTAAAGAGTTATTATATTTTTTCTCAAATCAAAGCCTTTCGTTCTTAAAAACACGACTTCCTTGTTTTCTTTGATGAGTAATCATGGAAACAATAAAAATTAAAAAAAAAAATTACATTAAAAACTCCCTTGCAAGCACCTGTATTTTTTAAATTAGTTCAATTCATCAGGAACTCCCAAGGAAGTTTTTAGGAAACTAATTTCGGTTTCAAGTGGTTCCAATTTGGCACTCAATTTTCATATGCCAGGCTAGCTCAATACCTAAGGTGCCCGACTCTCAACCCAATCCTCCACGGTTCAAATCCATCAAGTAAGTACTTTTTTTTTTTCAGATATAAATAATTATTGTGCATTAAGTTCCAGAAGAAAATCATTACTTGCATGAAAATAAAGGAGAAAATGTAGAAATAAAAATAAAGAATTTATTTTTCTTTTGTTTTGAATTTAGCTTCGAAAAGGCTTCTCCTAGGCCTCGAGAAGCCTTTTATAAGGGTTTTTAGACGTGCCTTTCGAAACACTTGAACAAAACTGCACTACTACATTTGCAATGTTTGAGTGTAGTTTCATTCTATAAGGCCTTAGCGAAATAAATTGAGTACTTCCAACAAGCCTGTAAATGATTGCTTAAAAGCCTTTCGAGCATCTAAATGTGGGCCAAATGTGTTTCTCTTAAGCCTTATAGAGTCAAACTTGCTGATTAGGAAATAACTTCGATAGACCCTTACAGAAGCTAAATTGTTAGTTGGGTCGCTATCGCCATCGGCATCGCCATCAGCATCGCCATCGCCATCGCCACCGCCATCGCCAATGCCACCGCCCGCCCGGTTTTGTCGGCCGGGGACGTACCCGTTTCCCTGAAAATTTTTCCTGTCATTATAATTTTGTGTTCTGTAATGTCCTCTGTTGTTAATATTTTGTCCCCTGAATTGGTTGAAATTACTATAATTGTTCTGATATGAAGAGTTTGTATTTGAATAATTTCGGTTAAAGTTTCCTCTGGTGCTACCTCTACCTCTCTGTATCCTATTAAAATGCATAATTTGGCTAGAATGCTGAGTACTTCTAAAGCAGTTTGCACTGCTTCTGCAAGCTTGGATGGTCTTGCAGCCATTACTAATGATTTATAAGGTTCTGATAAACCATTTTTGAATGCTGCTAGTCCTATTTGGTCATTCAGCTTGACTATTGTCTCTCTGTGTGCCTGACCCTGTTCAAAAATTTGTAAATCTTTCAAAGATGCTTGTAGGTATTCTATTCGTGAAGAAAAAATTAGGACATTTTGGTTGCCTTGAAAACTTTGTGAAATCTCACTATGCAATCTAAAAGCAGTTTTGTTTGAAAATTTGTCGAAAATCATCAAAGGTTGTAGGTGTATTTTCTGTTTGGATCTTATTTTTTACTTTTTCTGATAGCTTAGTAGCCAGAATGAATTTAATAAGTGTTTCTTTTTGGTTTGTACCTTTTAAAGTATCGTGATAGAATTCTATCAAACCTAGAAAATTATTTAGATCTTTTTGACTACCCTGAAATTCAGGTATCACCTTGGTGGCTGTTACTAAATCAAAATTTGCAATTGTGCTTTCTACCTCTGTTTTTGTGTCTGTATCTGTATCTTCGTCTTCTTCTATAGTTCCTAAATTTTTGTTTTCACCTTTAATTTTTAAATATTCCCTAATTTGTATAACTAATGAGTCAAATTTTTGTTTTATCTGTGTAATAGCTTTTAGGTCAGCTGTGTTTTGTATTACTGACCATGTTTGTTCAATTTGATTATTAACCTTCTATACATATTCTTTAGTATACGTCATATTAGGTGCTTTTTTTAAATTGTCTAGTACTTTTCTTAAATGAACAAACTTCATATATTTAAAAGTATATATGTATGTATATATATTTTTTTTTGTTTTTAGTTTTATATTACATGTTGGAATAGATCATTGAATAAATTATTTTTTTTTTTTAACATTTAATGTTTTAAGGCATGCTTTCTTAAATAATTTTTGTAATAAGCATTCAATTTGCATAGAATTATGATTATTAAAAGAAAGAAATTTAAGTATACTATTTTGTCGCCTAGAGGTGTTGTCGATAATGTTGATGCTACAGATGCTGCTGCTACGTTATTTATGACTTCCTCTTTGGAAGTTTTGGCACCCATTGTTTTTCAGATCTTTCAGCTCACCACTGAGTGTTCGCTTCCGGTCTCTAGTGCTTATGTTGATTATCCTCTGAAGGTTTGCACACTTCTTCTGGAACTGTCTTTTGCGGCCTCCTCGTTTCTTCTTTTGTTTCTTTTCTTGATTCTTTTCTTCTTTTTTTTTCTTTTTTTCTTGACGTTTTCTATATTCCTATAAAGATAGTGGTTTCGGTCCAGCGGTTTTAGGAGTGCGGATATACCTTGGGAACTCTCTGGGTTCTACGGTCGTTGGACGGTATTCAGTGAGTTCTTCCCACTTTCTTTCATCTATCTGACTGTTTTGAAAGAAAGCGAAAAAATACTTTTGAAAAATATTGGTAGTGTGTGTATCTATCTGACTGTTTTTGAAAGATAGCGAAAAATATTTTTCGAAACTATTATAAATTTTTGGTTCAGATTTGCAAATTTAATTTTCATACATATTCTTATCCTAGTTCTTTATTTATTTATTTTACTTATGACCTACAAGATATTACCCCACATGACGTAAGAATTAAATGTCCACTTGACAAAATATACTTTCGGTTGTATTTCCTCAAAGGCATTCCGAATGCTCAGTCAATGTGACGCATATAATTGCAGTCATAAATAAAAATCAATATTGGGTTATTTTAAATGCACTTGGTGCATAGCGACCGACTATGACACTGTGTAACATGATCAGTTCAATGCACGATGGTATCGCTTGGTGACGGCTGTTCATTTACAACATAATCCAATGTAGGTCGATATGCGTCGAGTTCATGAATGTTTACATTTTGAATATTATTGTTATTGTTTAAATTTATGTCTTGTTTCGGTTTTAGGTGTTACACACAACAACATCGCCATCGTAATCGCCATCGCCATCAGCATCGCCATCGCCGCCGTCGCCATTGCCATTGCCATCGCCAAACAATTTATTAAACAATTTAAATTCACTTGCAAAAAAAAAATATATATTTATTTTTTTTTTATATGGAACTAAGATTATGTAATTTATATTCAGAATTGCAGTACAAGTACACACTATTTAATCATTTTTTATAAGAAATGATTTAACAAAAACAGATAAACTTTTCTCATATTCGTTGTTTGTCTTTTTTTTTTTAATTTCTATAAAAAAAATAATACCCACGATCCCACCAATAAAAATGATTCCCTCAGAATTAAATTTGATCGCAGTGGTAACTGTGACACAAGCCCGACACAAGCATAATAATTGGGTGAACTCTGTCAGACGCATGCGCGAGAAGCATTTATTTCGATGAATTTGCCTCAGCGAAGTGATGTCAGCCTAATTTGTTTCTATAAGACCTGTGAAGAGGTGGTTATACAAACATAATTTCAATCATCCTCTCAGACGCATGCGCGGGATAAATCTGATTATTTGGTCCTAGCGAAGTTTTGCACACTCAACATGAAAGCATTGAAAGCTGGTACTTCGCATGGAAAGTAGTATGGATGTGAAAATAAGCTACTGCTGGCTGAATTATTCACACACGAAGTGACCATAGTATAGTTTCTGTTTCATCGTTAAAAAATATTGTCACGTAAAGAAATTTCGAATGTTTTCAAATATTATCTTAGTATGAAGCTTTCGTTTCTCAGTAGTTTTTTAATTACATTTTAAACTTTTTTTTAATATCTATTCTACATAGCTACTTTCAGTTGAGAAAACTTAATGATGGTCGTTATTGTTTATGTTTTTTATTTTGGTTAGTGTTTTTAAGAAAGATACAAATTAAAATTGTCAGTAAATGGTTTGTGTACAAAATGAAAAGTACATATTTTATGGAGCATAAAAGAGTTATTATATTTTTTCTCAAATCAAATCCTTTCGTTCTTAAAAACACGACTTCCTTGTTTTCTCTGATGTGTAATCATGGAAACAGTACAAATTAAAAAAAAAAAAATAACATTAAAAACTCCATTGCAAGCAACAGACGAATGGTCACCTGTATTTTTTAAATTAGTTCAATTCATCAGGAAGTCCAAAGGAAGTTTTTAGGAAACTAATTTCGGTTTCAAGTGGTTTCACTTTGGCACTCATTTTTCATATGCTAGGCTAGCTCAATACCTAAGGTGCCCGACTCTCAACCCAACCCTCCACGGTTCAAATCCCGCAAAATCCATCAAGTAAGTACTGTGTTTTTTTTAGATATAAATAATTATTGTGCATTAAGTTCCAGAAGAAAATCATTACTTGCATGAAAATAAAGGAGAAAATGTAGAAATAAAAATAAAGAATTTATTTTTATTTTGTTTTGCATTGTGCTTCGAAACGGCTTCTCCTAGGCCTCGACAAGCCTTTTATAAGGGTTTTTAGATGTGCCTTTCGAAACACTTGATCAAAACTGCACTACTACATTTGCAATGTTTGAGTGTAGTTTTGTTCTATAAGGCCTTAGCGAAATTAATTGAGTACTTTCAACAAACCTGTAAATGATTGCTTAAAAGCCTTTCGAGCATCTCAATGTGGGCCAAATGTGTTTCTCTTAGGCCTGATAGAGTCAAATTTGCTGATTAGGAAATGACTTCGATAGAACCTTACAGAAGTTAAATTGTTAGTTGGGTCGCTATCGCCATCGCGATCGGCATCGCCATCAGCATCGCCATCGCCATCGCCACCGCCACCGCCACCGCCACCGCCACCGCCACCGCCACCGCCACCGCCACCGCCACCGCCATCGCCACCTCCAGTGCCATCGCCATCGCCATTGCCAACTTACAATTTAACTTCTGTAAGGGTCTATCGAAGTTATTTCCTAATCAGCAAATTGGATTCTATAAGGCCTTAGAGAATGTTCAAAAGGGTAGTTATGTGCATTCAAGAGGACACAAGCGTCCACAGGTTTTTTTCAAAACCCACCTCTGTCTACCAACTCCTACTCTCACCTCCTAGTGGTGAATATCGGGTGTCTAGTACCTCAGCTGGAGACGGGGTTTAAATCCCCGTGGAAAGCTGTTGGGGACAGCCAACGAGAGAGGGGGGGGGGAGGAGTGTTCCCACTAAGGCACTTCTCCTTTCATCGAGGCGGCAGCGGACGAATTCTCTAGATGGAATCAACGGTGGCGTCTACAGTTCCAGTTAGGTTAAACTACTTAGTTAACACCTTATATGGGCTACTACGACATATTTGTAGCTCAGGCCTATAAGGAGCGGTTTATCCGGCTCCCTACCCTTGGAGTTATACGAAGGGTCTGGTCCTCCGGGTCGGGGGTTGTGCGTCGGGGTAACTTCCCTACCACGTAAAGAAAGTTGTTCCGAAACAACAACAAGCCTCGGATATGGATGATTTTAAAGTTGACGACCACAGCAAACGAAACAAGGACAATGAATTTCGGATCTGCACGTGGAACGTCCCGTCCTTATACAGAACACGTGCAGCCGAACAATTAGTGGAGAACCTGGACAGGCTAAAGGCTGACGTAACAGCCATCCAGGAAGTGCAATGGGATGGAGAGGGCATACGGAGACTGAAAACGTGTGACATCTACTACGGCGGGTGCTTGAAGGAACAGGGTCAGCGGCTCTTTGGTTGTGGTTTTGTGATAGGGGAAGACTTAGGCAAGAAGTCTTGGGCTTCCGAAGTGTAAGCGAGCGCCTGGTCACAATCCGCATCAAGGGCAAATTTAAGAACATTTCGCTGATCTGTGTTCATGCCCCCCATGAAGGGAGAGAGGACTCAACCAAAGAAGCATTCTACGATCTCCTGGAGACAACGTATGATATGTGCCCGAAGTACGACGTGAAGATCATTCTTGGTGACTTCAACGCAAGATTCGGAAAGGAGGGCATCTTTGGTTCGATAGTCGGAGGACACAGCCTACACGACGAAACTTCCGGCAACGGACACAGGCTGGCAGACTTGCGGCGGGGCGAAATGTCATCATCTCAAGCACCTACTTCCCACACCTCAATATACACAAGGGGACTTGGCGGTCGCGTGATCAAGTAACCGTCAACCAAATCGACCACGTTGCGATAGACGCGAGACATGCTTCCAGTATCTTGGACGTCCGAACGTTCCGAGGGGCCAACATTGACTCGGATCACTACCTGGTGGTAGCTAGACTACGTATGCGGGTATCCATGACGCGACAACGCAGAGCAGATGTTGTGAAAAGATTCGATGTCGCGAAGCTTAAATCGCAAGAGACTGCCAGAACTTTTGCAGACCACGTAACTCTTAATCTCTCAGGAGGTCCGCCACCAGCATCAATTGCAGAGGACCAGTGGGAACACTGTCAACAAGCCATCAGAAGTGCCGCCTCTGATGTGCTGGGTTTCACTAGGCGAATACAACGAAACTCCTGGTTCGATGAAGAGTGCCGGCACGAGAAGCGGCCGGTAGAGTCTATTGAGGGTTGTAGCGGTAGGGGAGATGTTCGAAAATTTTATCAGAGGGTGAAGCGATCTACCCAAGGATTCAAGGCTAGAACGGAAGCCTGCCGAGATGAGAGTGGAAATATGGTAGTAGACACACAGTCAGTGCTGAGGATCTGGAAAGAACACTTCTCTAGACTGCTTAATGGCGAAGACAGCCAAGATGCCGCTAATAGGCAGAACGCTCCATTCAACTTGGACGATGATGGCCAAGAGTTCCGTCCACCCGACCTAACCGAAGTGCGGCTGGCGATATCCAAACTTAAGTCGTACAAGGCTGCTGGTGCGGATGGCTTACAAGCCGAACTATTTAAATGAGCGGGAGATGAATTGGCTAGGAGCATACACCAGCTCATCTGCAAAATTTGGTCGGAGGAAAGTATGCCCGATGAATGGAACCTCGGTATAGTGTGCCCCATCCATAAAAAGGGAGATGTTCTGAAATGTACCAACTACAGAGGAATTAGTCTCCTAAACGTCGCTTATAAAATCTTGTCGGCCATCCTGTGTGACCGCTTTTAGAAAAATCCCGGGAATTCCAGATCGATACACACCACCTTTTTATCGATTTTAAAGTCGCGTATGATAGCGTGAAAAGGGACGAATTATACAGAGCCATGCCGAGTCTCGGCATCCCTGCCAAACTCGTCCGCTTGTGCAGGATGACGATGGAGAAATCTCGCTGCTCCGTCAAAATTGGTAAGAACACCACCGATTCCTTTGATTTTGAGAAAGGATTGAGGCAAGGCGACGCGTTATCATGCAACCTATTCTTGAAGCCATTGTACGCAACGCACATGTGAACACCAGCGGTACAATCTATCAAAAGTCCGTTCAATTGCTTGCATATGCGGATGACATAGACATTGTCGGCAGAACGAAGCGAGCTGTGGCGAGCATTGAATCGGAGGCTGCTAGAATGGGATTGGCGGTTAATGAGGACAAGACGAAGTATATGCTGTCATCGAGAGAGGAATCTCAACATCGTCGACTCGGGCAAAATATCACGATGGACAGATATAACTTCGAAGTTGTCAAGGACTTTGTCTACCTGGGCTCCACTATTACATCGCAGAATGACATCAGTGCAGAGATCAAGCGAAGAAATACTCTTGCCAACCGCTGTTTCTTCGGTCTAAGGAGGCATTTAAGTAGTAAGGCCCTCTTTCAGAGAACCAAGGAAACTTTATACAAGACCCCAATCATCCCGGTCTTGCTTTATGGGTCAGAAGCATGGACACTGAAAGATTCGGATAAAAATCTGCTAGGGTGCTTTGAGAGGAAGATTCTTCGTGTGAATTTCGGTCCGGTGGGTATCGAAGGAGTATGGAGGAGAAGATTCAACGACGAGCTATACGGGCTATACAGCGACGTTGACCAGGTCAAAAAGCTGAAAATACAGCGGCTGAGATGGCTGGGGCACGTGGAGCGTATAGACAGCAACGCACCTGCCCGACGAGTCTTCGAATCCAACCCCGATGGGGTACGCAGCAGAGGAAGAACCCGTAACAGGTGGCGCAGTCAAGTGAATGACGACATCAAAGCACTCGGTGTGCGCAACTGGAAGCGGCTAGCTAGGGACAGAGCTGGCTGGAGGGGCTTGTTAGTTGAGGCCGAAGCCCATCCTGGGCTGTGAGTGCCATCAAAAGTAAGTAAGTAAGGCCTTAGAGAAACAAATTTGGCCCACATTGAGAATCTTATTGGAAGTACTCAATTTATTTCGCTAAGGCCTTATAGAACATAACTACACTCAAACATTCCAATAGTAGTCTAGTTTTGTTCAAGTGTTTTTATAGAAACATCTGAAAACTCTTATAAAAGGCTTGTCGAGGCCTAGGAGAAGCACAGTGCAAAACAAAATAAAAATAAATTCTTTACTTTTATTTCTATATTTTCTCCTTTATTGTCATCCAAGTAATGATTTTCTTCTGAAACTTAGTTCACAATAATTATTTATATCTGAAAAAACACATTACTTACTTGATGAATTTTACGGGAATTGAACCGAGGATGCTTGGGTTGAGAGTCGGGCACGTTAGGTATCGAGCTTGCCTGGCATATGAAAAATGAATGCCAAATTGGTTCCACTTGAAACCGAAACTAGCTTCCTAAAAACTTCCTTGGGGCTTCCTGATTAAACTACTTTAAAAAATACAGGTGGCCATTCGTCTGTTGCTGGCAAAGGAGTCTTTTTTACTTAATATTATTTTTTTTAATTATTATTGTTTCCATGATTAGTTAACTCAGTAGAGAAATCATGGAAGTGGTCACACAAACATACTTTTTGTGAGACAAAAAATAAAATATAAGTTCGTTTTTCGTTGAAATCAATTGTTTTTTAAAAACAAAAAAAAAAAACTATAAAAACTCTTTTATGCCTTATAAAATATGTACTTTTAATTTTGTACACAAACCGTTTACTGACAATTTTAATTTGTATCTTTTTAAAAACACTTATTTGCCAAAATAAATAATAAAGACTATCATTAAGTTTTTTCAACTGAATGTGGCTATGTATGTAGTATAGGTATTAAATGTAATTAAAAAACTACTGAGAAATGAAAGCTTCATACTAAGATAATTTTTGAAAACATTCGAACTTCTTAACGTGACAATATTTTTTAATGATGAAACAGGAACCATACCAGGGTCACCTCGTTTGTGAATAATTCAGCCAGCAGTACCTTATTTTCACATCAATACTACTTTCCATGCGAAGTACCAGCTTTTAAAGAATTTTTTTTTTTTTAATTCATTTTTATTTTTCATTGTTCTTATAACTATCTTAAAGCTAGACAAAAATTCATGAAAAACTAGCCTACTTATCAATATCTTAAAATAACTTACTGGCCCTAAGCGGGCGCTCTAAATTAAACAATAACTTAATGATAATGCCTTTCGGCCTACAAGCTACTTAAAAATAATATCTTATCTTTGGTTTTATTTTTTACCAAGAAAGATTTTTTTAAAAAAAACTTGGTTACTTTATCATTTTTTTTTTTGTATTTTTTATATAAAACTTAAAAAAATTAAAATCTAATTAAAACTAATTAAAACTACTTAGAACTACTATAAAACTACTTACAACTACCTTAAAACTAGAACAGCCACAGCAAGCATTTTTAATTTTTTTTGGTGCCACCCTGACTGTCTCTACTTAATTAATACACTTAAAACTATGTAAGTCAGCCAAGAAGAGAAAACTAAGTCAACTATATTGTATCTACTTCTTGATTTAACCACCAAAACTGGTTCTCCTGTTTTACCCTGTCTTACCGGTCCCGATCGGACACAGTCCTACTGAACCGAAGGCTCTCTGCTCCGCTCTGTGCGAGGACGACTCGACTTTAAAGGAGTCGCCTATTTACAGTTCTGCGGCCGACGTGGTTGATTAGCGGAACCGCCGCTCTATCCTGTATCAGCCCTCGACTGTATAAATAGAGGAAAGCATCGGGTGGGATAAATCCACTTAAACGCACACTCTCGTAGTGATCAGTGTTGGGGTAGTAAGCCCCAAAAATTTAGCTATTGGCTGAGGACATCGCTCTTGAAATGTGACCCCGAACCAGCTTGATTATAAAATTATCGATTCTGTTAATGTTGGCTCCATTGTAAAGAACCTCGTTGGAATAATAATGTTTGTACTCCGACTCTGGTGTTCTGTGTAATCCAAGGCAACGTTGAAGACACTGCCTCTCAAACACCCGAATCTTTTCCATTTTAGATGGGGCAACGTTGAACCACACCGGGCATCCATAGACAATCATTGGCCGGATGAGGGCCATGTAGCAAATCACCTTTACCCTGCTGTCAAGACGGCTGCTATAAATCAACCGTTTTGTCAGGGCAAAAGCTCCCCTGGCTCTGATCAGAGCAGCATTTATATGTCTGTCGAAATACAAATACTGATCCATCCAGATGCCGAGGTACTTTACTACACTTTTATTCGCCAGTGGATGTCCATGTGGCCCTAGGATCACCAGCTTGCGCCAGTTCTTTCTTGTATCCCTAGGGGCTCCATGCAATGGAGTCCTGGACAGAATGGTTTCGGATTTCAGAAAGTTGATTTTCAACTTCCAGTCATCGCAATATCGCTGAATCTTGTCGATGTCACGCTGTAAGAGAATTCTGATGACCTCAACTGTTGGAGCTGTTCTGTACGCAATTAGATCGTCGGCATACGCTATGGCATGGGCTAGACTACCTATCAGATCGCTGGTATAAATACTGAAGAGAATCGGTGAGTTCACCGCTCCCTGTTGAAGACCATTTTTAATTTCGAAGGTTGCGGTAGAAGTTACATTGCCAATTTTGACAACAAACTTTCTACCATTGAGCATTTCATAAAGCATATATGTTGAATTTGAATAAGAATATCAAATGTAATTAATTTCTAATGTGTAAAGTCACCTTTAATCAGTAGAAAGAGATCGAACATTGGTCCTTCGCTGGATTACTATTTCATATCAATTAAAATAGTTTTCTGTAAATTTCACAATTACATAAATCAACCATTTTGTACGGCATAAATCAAGTGTTTCTCATTGTAACCTCAAATATCGCCGCATGATTTCATACACTTTCATCGTGTGAAATTCTAAGTCAATTGAATCTTTACATTGGGTTGAATTCACTGCCACACGAGCACACCGCTCAAAGGTAACATCCTTGTGAAGATCTTCAAAGAAATCATCAATTGTGTCTCACATCGTTGCTGGAGTCATCGTCACACGAGCACACCGATCAAAAGGAATAGCAGCTTCATCCAGAATCATCGCGAATTTTAGAGGTAAGTGACTTTAAACATTCGTTTGGCAAAACTTAGATAACATGTCCGATGACGAGAAAGATTCCTCAGTCATCCCCACTGAACAAGAGCAGTTAGTGGCCGAAAAATTTGATTTGCTTGAACAGTTGCGCAAAGAAGTTCCAAACTTCAACAAAGATGGCCCAACTCGAAGGTCTAAGGGGTTATTTATGACGCGTCTCAATCGAATCGCACAAAATCTGCAGACTTTCAATGCAAATCATCGAACGTTGGTTCGCTTAAAGTTATCCCGCGACGATGCCTACTTCCAAAAAGATATTTTTGGGCATTTTCAATGCGAACATGCGGATGCCATAGATCATATTGAAACCGCATTCGACAAATTTCACCCTAATCGTCACGCAACAATTATAGCATCGACTCCCACACCATCAGCTCCTGCTACTAACGATTCCACCAATACGATTATACGTGAGGTCCACACTGATAGCTCATTCAGGCCACCTGAATTTAAAATCGAAAAATTCGATGGTGAGCCTACCGAATGGCCAACGTTTTGTGCATCATTTCAAACAATCCACAACAATTCAAAACTATCGAAACATCAAAAATTCGTGTATCTCAAATCTTTTCTAACTGCCAACGTGACCTCATCCATCGCTCATTTGGATGTTACGGACGAAACGTATGATGAAGCAATGGAAGATTTGAAAGATCGCTACAGCAATGATCAAGTTTTGTTTAATGCCTTCATGAAGAAATTTATGAATTTTCCGACATACACTCAACGCGAAACAGCTGCTGAATTGAAATCGTTGCATGATTCTGTACGGGCATGCATTTTCCAGTTGAAAAACCTCAAATTCCATACCGAAGAAAATTCTGAATTTTTTGCATTTCATGTACTCGAAAAACTATCGCCAGCTACACGTCTTGAATTCGAAAAACACCGAAAAGAACCAAAGAAAGTTGCTAAACTTGAACAATTGCTTGATTTTCTCAAATCGACATTTCTCATTGTTGATGCCGCCGCGCATACAATAAACAATATCGAGACAAAGTCATCGTCGTCACATCATCAAAAATCAAGTAACTCATCCAATAAATCCCACGGTCGAAAAGAAGTGCGAAATTTTCATGTTTCAAAAAAATCAATTGTTTGTCCGATCGAAAGTAGCAAAGGTCCTCACGTTCTGCGTAAGTGCCAACAATTTTAGCAATGGTCACCATTTAACGTAAAGATTTCGCAGCCCAACAGAAATTGTGTTTCAATTGCCTAGGTCATTCGACATCAGCGCAATGCATTAGTAAAAATACATGTTTCACATGCTGTGGTAAACATCACACGTTATTGCACTTTAATAGATCAAAATTATCATCGAATGCAGCTTCATTCCCAAACACAAACATTGCAACAACTTCATCTCAACTGAATCATGCACCGACTGTTAATCCGCAAATTGTCTCAAACAATTTGGTGAACACTAATTCAACGGTTCTTCTTGCCACCGCAATTGTAAATGTGCTTGACTCATGCGGCCAACTCATACGACTTCGGGCATTAGTTGATAAAGGTTCACAGCAATCAATTATCACTGACCGTGCTGCTCAACGATTAAAATTAAGATTCATTCCATTCTGCATTGGTTATCGCCCCATGGGCGAAACTCAATACAAAATACAATACAATACAAGGGATTGAGTCTCAACATTCATTCGGTTGTCAATCCCAGTTTTAATTTTACTTCCAAATTTGCTGTTCTTCCATCGATTACATCAGAATTACCTTTGCAGTCAGTTGCAGTTAAATCATGGCCTCATCTTAACAACTTGCCGCTCGCTGACCCGCATTATGCAACTCCTGGTCAAATCGATTTGCTATTAGCTGGTGATGTCTATGGTAGAATTATTGAGGAAGGTCTACGCAAAGGCGAATTCGGTGAGCCTGTTGCTCAATATACAACTTTGGGATGGATATTATTTGGAGAATTATTTCAACAAAATCATGTACTCACTTTCCCATTGCTTGATTGCCATCACATTTCGACAATGCAAATTGGTGAATATTTATCAAGATTCCATGAACTCGAGGAAGTACCGACAGAAAAAACCATGTCTCAGGACGATGAATGGACAGAGACATTTTACGAACAAACGACCACTCGACAATCAAATGGAAAATTCATGGTACGTTTACCATTCAAGTCATATTTCGATTCTTCCGTTCAATTGGGTGCCTCATACGAAATGGCACTTAAACGTTTTCAATCGCTACAACGCCGTTTCGCTCGCGATGAAAAATTCAAGGAAGAATATTTTAAAGTTTTCAACGAATACAAAGAGCTCAATCAAGTTAAACCAGTTCATGAGATTAGTGACAAACATTTTTATTTGCCTCACCATGCCGTGCTTAAAGAAACGAGTCTCACTACAAAACTCCGGCAAGTGTTTGATGGCTCAGCTAAATCGACAAACGGACAATCATTAAATGATATTTTGACTACCGGCCCCGCTTTACAAGCCGACTTGGTTTCAATTATTCTGAACTGGCGCTTGCACAAGTATGTTTTCATCGCCGATATACAAAAAATGTACCGTTGCATTGATATACATCCGGATGACACTCCCTATCAGTACGTTTTGTGGCAAGGTGATGATCATTCGGGCATTCAGACATATGCTCTTCAAACAGTCACATTCGGCATTGCATCATCACCGTATCAGGCAATCAAAACTATTCATATGGTAGCTGAACAAGTCAAAGCAATTTCACCAGCCGTTTACACCGCACTAAAACTTGAAACTTATGTGGATGACGTCACGATCGGTAGCGAGACTATAGAAAACGCCATAAAAATGATACAAAAACTAATTCAAGTGCTTCGAAGTGCCGGTTTTGAACTCCGTAAATGAGCTAGTAATTCGACTGAAATTCTTCAACAAATTCCCATAGAATATCATGATCAAAATACGATGTGTTTATTCAATGCCGAAGACGCCATCAAAGCACTTGGTTTGGGATGGTCAAGCATCAGAGATGTATTCACATTTTTCATTAACTTTCCCACCGATAAACGACTCACCAAATGCAACGTTTCCTCAACAGTCGCTCGTCTGTTTGACCCACTGGGGTGGCTCAATCCATTTGTCACCAAGAACAAAATATTTTTAAATAAATTATGGGAGAGTAAATTTGATTGGGATGACATCGTTACGTCTACCGAACTTCAATCCGAATGGGAACAAACTATCGATGAACTTCAATTTATCAAAGAAATCGAAATTCCTCGTTGGATACACATATCATCAACTAACAGAGAGATTCAGCTACATGGTTTTTGCGATAGTTCCAACAAAGCATATGCTACATCAATTTATCTCCGAATCATCGATTCAAAAGATCAAATCCATGTAAATTTGATTATTGCTAAAAGCAAACTGACACCAATGCGCAAGCCATTAACAACACCTCGTGCCGAATTATGTGGTGCCGTTTTAGCAGTAAAACTACTTGAATTGGTAAAAAAATCGTTGAGACTCACAGTAAATGATGTTATTATGTGGACCGACTCCAGTGTCGTTTTATCATGGATTCGAGGAGACCCAAATCGTTGGGCGGTATTTGTTTGTAACCGAATTCATAAAATTCTGTCGTCGACTAAATTTGAACAATGGAACCATGTCCGCACGCATCAGAATCCCGCTGATCTCAATAGCCGTGGATTAACCGTTACTGAATTGCGTCATTCATCGTTATGGTGGCATGGACCACAATTTCTTTCATTACCTCAATGACTGGCCAATTTCACCGTTCGAGCATCATGGAGACGATCGAAATGAGCTTCGATCAAATTGAAAATCAATTAACCTCAACATCAAAGAAGTGTCCAGTGTCAACACACTCATGCATCGTTTTTCAAATTTCAATCGTGTTCGCCGTGCCGTTGCATACGCCATTCGTTTTGTTCAAATTGTTTGCACTCGCATAGAGCTTCAGCTGCCACGACTGTCGATTTCAATGCTAGCAATTCCAACGAAACAGCACATTCAACAAGTCGTTCCGCTTACCGTCGCTGAGATTCAACAGAGTGAATATTCACTCATTCGCTGGATTCAATCAAATGAATTCTCATCTGAACTCAAAACAATTCATGATGCAAAGCCAATCGACAAAACCAGCAAATTGTATCGACTTAACCCATTCATCGATGACAAGAATATTCTTCGTGTCAATGGTCGTTTACAAAATACATTCATGTCGTTTGAGGAAAAGTTTCCAATAATTTTGCCTTCGAAAAATTATATTGCAACATTGATCACGGATTATTATCATCGTCTTACGTTGCACGGTGGGCCTCAAGTAACGGTCAATCAAATTCGGCAAGTTTACTGGATTCTTGATGTGCGCAACTTCGCACGTAATTTCATCCGCAAGTGTGTTGTTTGTTTCAAAGCGCGTCCAGTTTTATTACAACAACAAATGGCTGCTTTACCCACTGCGCGTGTTAATATCAATTCCCGACCGTTTGCATCCACCATCGTTGACTACGCAGGTCCATATGACATTCGTGCTTCCAAAGGTCGTGGTCAATCATCATACAAGGGGTACGTCGCTGTTTTCACATGCATGACTACAAAAGCTGTTCATTTGGAAGCAGCTGGTGATCTTACCACACAGACATTTCTACATGCGTTTGACCGATTTATCGCCCGTCGTGGATTTTGTCATGATGTATTCAGTGATTGTGGCACTAATTTTGTTGGTGCCAACAACGACAATCAACGACTCTAAAACGAATTTCTTCAATCAATCGATAAGGAAATTATACCAGCACTAGCAAATCGTCAAATTTTTTTTTTTTTTTTTTTTGATTGAGCGCGCACTAAAGGGATTTGGCTGCCCTTAAAATGTTTAAACACAGTGCGAGCGTTGGGAAAATAGCGAAGGATTTTAGAGGAGATACCGATGCACATTGGTTTTGAATCTCTGAATATTAAAATGGTCGGGAAAGATAGAGCCGGGTAAAGCATTCCACATTCGGGTAGTGCGGCTAAAAAAAGAATCTCTATACTTGACAGTACGTCCGAAGTTGGACTCGAGGGTAAACTGATGTGCATTCCTAGAGGGTACGAGTATTACGGTTGAATTGTCTTAGGGGAGGAATGCAGCTGGCTATTTCACTAGAACAGTGTTTATAAAAGTAACGGTAAAATAATGTTAGACATGAAACATCGCGGCGGTGTTCGAGGGATGCAAATGTTTCTGTTATATTTCTGTCACCTATCATTTTCAAAGCTCTTTTTTGAATCCTATCTAAGATACTCAAGTGGGTTATTGGGGCACCTGCCCAAATATGAGAATTGTACTCAAGTTTCGGACGGATAAATGCTTTATAGATTACAGCCAGATCAAAAGGGGAGACAAATTTCTTGCATCGCCGAAGAAAGCCTAAGCATTTCGCTGCATTTTTGGCAACGTCGAATATGTGTTCGTTCCACAGAAGGTGGTCTGTGATACACATACCGAGGACTGAAAGCTTTTCGGTTTCTTCAATACAAGTGCCGCTCATGGATAGCGGCATGGGAGGTGTGTTTCGTTTTGATGACAGAAGACAGCATTGAGTTTTCGAAGCATTAAATTCTACGCGGTTTTTGATTCCCCATTGGACAATGCTGTCGAGATCAGAATTTAATGAGCTAATCATACGCTGCCGTTCTAGTTCCACATCCGAAGGACATGGATGTGAAACTGAAAACGAATATGAGAAGCTGAGGGTGCTGTCGTCAGCGAAACAGTTTAATGGATTAGAAGTTTCAGACAAAAGATCATTTATGAATATAAGGAAGAGAGTCGGAGACAAAACGAAGCCCTGGGGCACACCAGCGTTTATTTTGTGAATTTCAGACTTGAAACCGTCCAATACAACTTGTATTGATCGGTCCGAAAGGTAATTTCTAATCCAACGAAGAAGAGATTCATCGAAACCAAATGCGCGCATTTTCGATAAGAGAGCTTGGTGCCAAACTCTATCAAACGCCTTAGAAATATCAAGCGCAATAATCTTACTTTCTCCAAAGCGATGTAAAGATTTGTTCCACTGTTCGGTGAGATATACCATCAGATCACCAGTGGACCTATTGCTACGAAAGCCGTACTGCCGGTCATTAAGAAGCTTTCGTTCTTCAAGATATTTCTTGAGCTGAAAATTAATCAGCGTTTCCATGACCTTGGAAAGAAGGGACGTTAATGCAATTGGCCGATAGTTTGAGGGTGAAGAAGATACGCCTTTTTTAGAGACAGGCTGGACAAATGCTGTTTTCCATCCACTCGGAAAGAGACCAGTAGAATAGGACAGATGGAAAAGCTTACGCAGTGGTTTTGCCAGCGTTGAAGAACACCTCTTCAGAACAATGGGAGGGATACTATCCGGGCCAGCGGATTTGTGTATGTCGAGGTCTTTTAGAACTCTAGCAACTGCACGAGTGCGAAAGAAGATTTGACCCATAGAATCGTTTACGCTCTCAAGTACAGGCGGAGTTCTATCACTTGCTGGCAGCGTCGAATTGACAGCAAACTGTGCTGCAAGCAAATTGGCTTTATCTTGCGAGCTGACAGCAGGTGTGTCGTTGAAGACGAGTGTTGGAACCGAAGACGAAGTAGTGTTTCGAATATTTTTTACAAATGACCAAAAAATTTTACTACTATTGGGACATTGTAGTATTTATTGCCTTAATTTTTGGTCATGCAAAAATTTGGTTCGTCGAATATGAGCGTTACAGGTCTTCCTGGCTTGTTGAAACTTCTTCCGGTTTTCCTCGGTAGGGTTGGCTTTGTAACTACGGAAACTTACTTCTCTGACCCTAATAACCTCTTTACAGCTCGAATCAAACCATGAGTTTTCTTTGGGTTTGATAGATTTTACCCTATTCGGGATAAAATTTCTCATTCCACAAAGAATTAAGTTTGTTATCATATCTGCACTGGCATCTACGTCACTATCGAGGAAGCACAGTGACCAGTTAAAGTTACTGAAGAAACCGTTGAGACCGTCCCAGTTGGCTTTCTCGTATTGCCAAACGGTTCTCGTTGGTACTTTCTCTTTAACTGAGTTTTGTTGGCACGAGAAATTAGCAGATATGACACAATGGTCTGATGTGCCTAGAGGCGATAATACACTAACAGTGTATTTATCAGGGTCAGAGGTAAGAAACAAGTCAAGTGTGTTGGCGGATTGACCTGCAACATCAGGGATTCCAGTTGGCTCGTCAACAAGCTGAGTCAGGTGGTTTAACTCAGCAAAGAGCTCAACATACCTTCCTTCGGGTGTTGTCTGGCCAGAAAAGCGAAGCCAACTAGAATTGTGTACATTGAAATCGCCCGCAATAACGATTTCAGTGTGAGGATAATGGGCAACAATTCTTTGGATGGAGTCGGACAGAGCATCAAACTCGTTACAAGTTGAATTTCTGTCCAGATTGGGGCTTCGATAAACGAAACAAGTGTGAATGATGTGCTTATTTACCGTAAATTTTAACCACATGAAATTAAAGTTTGTGTTAGAACACAAACCATATTGTGGTTGAAGTTGGTATGCTACATCATTTCTTATATAAACGGCAAGACCATGGTGGGGAAAGAATAATGGCACTAAGTTGTACCCAAATAAATTAAATTCCGAATGATCAGAATTTTCACCTATCTGAGTTTCACTCAGTGCCAAAACAGCTGGCCTGTTTTGCACAGTATAGACATACGCAGCATAGAAATTTTTCCTAAGCCCAAGAATGTTGCTATAATCAACCCTACACTTACCCGCCATTAAAAAATTCAAAACTAACAAAAAACCAACTCGGACAATTACCTAAATTCAACGTCACCTCTAAATTCCAATTTGAACTTTTCAATTACAATTTATCACCAGTGTTATGCCTTAGTGACAAATTCAATGGCATTTTAGCCCACCGGGAGCACCTCATTTTAATGGATTGGCCGAAGCAGCTGTAAAAATAATGAAGTTCCATTTATCAAGAGTAATTGGAAATGCCAAACTCACCTTCGAAGAATTTATAACTGTCTTGGCTCGCATTGAAGCTGTACTCAATTCACGTCCGATTTCTCCAATCACTGAGAATGCAAATGACTTCACGGCAATAACTCCAGGCCACTTCCTCATAGGAAATACTCTTTTATCACGTCCTCAACCACCCTCAGAATTAAACCCAATCAAACGACATCAATTAATGGAACAAATGGTTCAACATTTTTGGAAACGATTCAAAGAAAACATCTTGTCCAGCATGCAAATTCGAACAAAATGGCAGACCAAGCAACCCAACATCAAAGAAAATGATTTAGTAATCATCAAAGATGATCGTTTTCCAGTCGGTCACTGGCCCATGGGTCGGGTCATTTTATTACATCGGGGAAACGACAATCTAATTCGAGTTGTTACTATCAAAACACCTACAGGTGTTATCAAAAGGCCGATAGTAAAACTCGCTTTGATACCAACCACTACTAAGCCTCAAGATTCTGTATAGTTTGCCACTCGAGATTGTTTTTAGTCACTTATGCTCCTCTGCGAGCAGCGACAAGCAGCGACATCGTTTTACATTATTCTAAATATTAATAACTATAATCTTTTGACTTTTAATCAGTTTAGTATCATTGATTTCAATTTGATCGTAATATTCTTTTACTAGTTAATTTAATGAATTATTTTTAATAACAACTATGTTGTCATTACCGGGAGAATGTTGAATTTGAATAAGAATATCAAATGTAATTAATTTCTAATGTGTAAAGTCACCTTTAATCAGTGGAAAGACATAAGTCATTTGTCACCGAGAGAGACACTCATTTTTTTTGTATCAACAGTTAAATCATGAAACTATAAAAATAAAATTAAGTAATTTTGCAATGTAACAAAGCACACGTCTTTTCATTAATTATTACTTTTCATTATCGAACCAGTATATCAATTTAAATTAATAAGAGTTCAAAATCATATCGAATAATATATAAAAGCGGTTTACTTATGCCCAGTCTGGCTAGCTTTAGATACAGACCTACTAACCATACGGTGTCGAAAGCTTTGTCCAAGTCAACCAGACAAGCACCCGTACACTGTCTTTTAGATTTGTTCCATTGGACATCAGAAACGAGCTTAGACGCGGCATGAATGGTGTCATGTCCCGCCTTAAAACCGAACTGATTGTCCTGTATGATATTGTTGTCCTCCGCTCACTTGGACAGAGCTCTATTTACAACTTTCTCAAATACCTTACTGATACTCGGAAGAAGACTTATCGACCGGAGATTCGCCGGATTGGAGTTGTCCTTTCCCTTTTTCGGGAGAGGATGAACCACAGCTGTCTTCCACCGCCCTGGATAATATGCATTATTCAAAGCGTTGTTAAACAGTGTGGCATAAATGTCAACTGCTTCCTGAGGCAGATGTCGCAGTACAACGTTGGATATACCATCGATTCCTGCTGACTTCTTTTTCTTTAATGAGACGAAGAAATTAATTCGAAATTAATTAGTATTAGCCCCGTTTCACTCGGCGATGGTGGCGTTTGCCAAGTGTTCTTCATTGAACCCGGTGAAACCGAGATACTCTGATCGCCATTGCGTCATTTGATTTCTAAGGTAGAAGTGGTGAAGCAAGGCCCTGTTTCCCAGGTCATGGTTCGGGCGAATGCTAGCATTCACCTTGTACACTTGCTGGAAAGCAGCCCCCACAGCCACCACTTTCTCACGAGGATCTTCGAGTATAAAGAGGTCATCGTCCAAGACGGCTTCCTCTGGATTTATGCCTGCTATCAGAAGTACGTCTCTGTTCTCTGTCGTTCTCTGAAGTTTAAGACACGGAAGCTCGTTTTGATCATTCCGTCTAAATATTTTATTAATTTGAGGAAACATACTTGGGTCGCTAGAATTAACGGCCTGAATTTTGTTGTCCCAATACAAATTAATAGACAACCGGTAATTTTCCTTGATCAATTGGTTGATATTTTTGATAGACGACTTCAGTGTCCTAATCTCCAGATCGTGTATGTCAGTAAACCGTCTGTACAAAAGTTTTAGTCTTGTCAGAAGTCCACTTTTTTGTCTGTGTAGTGCGTCGATTGTCGCGTTGCGGTGCATGTCTGTGGCTTCGCGTTCTTTGTATTTTGGTATTAGTTTCTCCATTGCTCGTTGGATTGTACTGTCCATTTTTTCCAGGTAATCGTCAATTTCTTGTCATTTGGTGGGGATATATTATTTGTACGTAGTTCGCTCAAGAGGGCGTTGGTGTAGCGTGGCCAGCGAGTCTTACTGTAATTGTAAGAATGCGCCGGTACGTACCCCTCCAACTCCACGAGCTCGTTCGGTAATTGAATTACGGCAGCAAGTCCGCAGTGGTCACTGTCGTACTCTATCTTTCGTAAACAATTTCTTGGTCGTTGACCCACAGTGTCAGTAATTGTCAGTCTGGAGTCCTTAAGCAATAGATCCAGATAGGAACCACTCCTTCAAAACGAAGGCCTATCAGTAGCCAGAAGGTTGAGCATATACTCAGCGTTGTATTGACCCACCCAATTAAATAGATGGCTGCCTCTCGGATTTTGTATTTAATTTCCCCAATCTAAATGTTTGGCATTCAAATCACCGGCCATGAGATAGTAATTCTCTTCCGAGTTCAATTGTAAGCACTGAAAAAGTTTTTCGAGCTCTGTTAAAAATTCAGTTGGCTGAGGTGATTTCGGTGCATAAGCCGCAATCGCATACATCCGCTTCCCATGTTTGAGAGGAATGCATACGATACACGACTCAAGCACCCGAAATCTGTGTTACGTCGTCGTTGTCCATCTCCCGGAAGTATCGTCAGCAACAGCTTCCAGCTTACTTGCAGCACAGCGCAGCACATCACTTGGTGCTGAGGATGATGATTTGGGCAAAGATGATGGCGAAGGTACACATTATGTTTTCCTGGTAGGTGATTTGGACCTGCAAAAATGAAGATAAAATATCAACATTTCGTTGAATGAATGGAAATATGGGTTATGGGTCACTTTGGCTAAAATCCACTTGCCCGGTGGGTATTATTATTTCCACAATATAATCATTCGCCATACTTTTCTTTTCACTTATATTTGGTTAGTTTTATTTATTATTATTATTTATTTAGTTATATTTGTTCGATTGATTTATTTATTATTTGTTTTGTAATTTCTGTTGTCAATTTATTTAACTGCCATTTAGAAAAATATACAAGAATGAAATGTCAGATCAAATGTCATTGAGCAAGGGAGCTTTTACGCTGACAGCCGATTAGGCTAGTTCATTGAACTGAGGAGTTAGATCATCTCCGTAACTCCCAAAGGTCAATTTGGAGGTTCGGAGTATTTCCACATATGAAGGAAAACTTATTTATTTTCTTATTTTGTTTTCTTTAGCTTATTATACAATCAAAGATGATATCATCATGTTTAAAATCCATAAGCGCATTCGTGAACGATACCAAAACCGTCTATGTTTCGCGTTTATGATTATGGGTTAGAAGTTATTTGGAAACTTGGTGTTCATTATGTCACTGAGCGACAAAAGTTGTTCTAGAGGACTCAAGGCAAGGAACATGACAACAAAAAAAGCTTTGAAAAACTGTGATAGTATTAGTGCAATAATAGGATAGTTAGTAAGTAAGTATATGATTAGACTATGTTTGTTTGGGATTCAGCTATTTAATCTAGATCTTGGATTCGATTCAAAAGAGGGGAATCAGAAGGCGTTGAATTAAGTCAACGACGTGTATTATATACTTACGAGGTTTACAATACTACAGCTGATGACAGAACTTACGTATGTACCTTAGGACATTTCAAGTTCAACCATAAGCAAGTGTTAAAGGTATCGGTGTGACCACAGACAATTTCGAGACGTTTTGTTAAATTCAAAATTAATGGTGTTTTAGTAAAGGAAGGTAGGAAAAGTAGTCATGCTCTAAAACAAAAAGAAACAAAATAAAACTAATGAAAATCGAATTATAGATAAATAGGTGTACCTATCTACTATCACAAAATACCTACTGGAACTTCTAACGAACTTGGATATTTTGCGGGAGGCAGATCATTTTGATTTTTTTTTTTTGTCCACAGAGGTATGTAGCCATGATAAGGAAACCTTCTTGGTGCATTCACTTTTATTGGCTCTAGGTTTGAGCAGAAGTGGCATCCAATTGTGGTTATCTGGATACCTACAAAGAATCACCATTAATCAACCGCCTAGGCCCCTGCTTTTTTTTTTGGGAAAGACTCCTTTTGCTGTCGACCTTCCTTTGACCACCACACCAAATATAGACAGAAGGTGAATGTCTTGAAGGGCAAAATGGTCAATCGCCACCATTTCCTGAACCAAGTTTGTTTTTGTTATTTTGTTGCTGGACGGAGTGTCGTTGGTGATAAAACAAGGAGTCCAGTGAATTTTCCTGATGGAAAAGGGATGAAATAAGGATCGGAAAAAACCAAACATTAATAGCTGCTAATTTCTCGTGCCAACAAAACTCAGTTAAAGAGAAAGTACCAACGAGAACCGTTTGGCAATACGAGAAAGCCAACTGGGACGATCTCAACGGTTTCTTCAGTAACTTTAACTGGTCACTGTGCTTCCTCGATAGTGACGTAGATGCCAGTGCAGATATGATAACAAACTTAATTCTTTGTGGAATGAGAAATTTTATCCCGAATAGGGTAAAATCTATCAAACCCAAAGAAAACTCATGGTTTGATTCGAGCTGTAAAGAGGTTATTAGGGTCAGAGAAGTAAGTTTCCATAGTTACAAAGCCAACCCTACTGAGGAAAACCGGAAGAAGTTTCAACAAGCCAGGAAGACCTGTAACGCTCATATTCGACGAACCAAATTTTTGCATGACCAAAAATTAAGGCAAAAAATACTACAATATCCCAATAGTAGTAAAAATTTTTGGTCATTTATAAAAAATATTCGTCTTCGGTTCCAACACTCGTTTTCAACGACACACCTGCTGTCAGCTCGCAAGATAAAGCCAATTTGCTTGCAGCACAGTTTGCTGTTAAATCGACGCTGCCAGCAAGTAATAGAACTCCGCCTGTACTTGAGAGCGTAAACGATTCTATGGGTCAAATCTTCTTTCGCACTCGTGCAGTTGCTAGAGTTCTAAAAGACCTCGACATACACAAATCCGCTGGCCCGGATAGTATCCCTCCAATTGTTCTGAAGAGGTGTTCTTCAAAGCTGGCAAAACCACTGCGTAATCTTTTCCATCTGTCCTATTCTACTGGTCTCTTTCCGAGTGGATGGAAAACAGCATTTGTCCAGCCTGTCCCTAAAAAAGGCGTATCTTCTTCACCCTCAAACTATCGGCCAATTGCATTAACGTCCCTTCTTTCCAAGGTCATGGAAACGCTGATTAATTTTCAGCTCAAGAAATATCTTGAAGAACGAAAGCTTCTTAATGACCGGCAGTAATAGCAATAGGTCCACTGGTGATCTGATGGTATATCTCACCGAACAGTGGAACAAATCTTTACATCGCTTTGAAGAAAGTAAGATTATTGCGCTTGATATTTCTAAGGCGTTTGATAGAGTTTGGCACCAAGCTCTCTTATCGAAAATGCGCGCATTTGGTTTCGATGAATCTCTTCTTCGTTGGATTAGAAATTACCTTTCGGACCGATCAATACAAGTTGTATTGGACGGTTTCAAGTCTGAAATTCACAAAATAAACGCTGGTGTACCCCAGGGCTCCGTTTTGTCTCCGACTCTCTTCCTTATATTCATAAATGATCTTTTGTCTGAAACTTCTAATCCATTAAACTGTTTCGCTGACGACAGCACCCTCAGCTTCTCATATTCGTTTTCAGATTCACATCCATGTCCTTCGGATGTGGAACTAGAACGGCAGCGTATGATTAGCTCATTAAATTCTGATCTCGACAGCATTGTCCAATGGGGAATCAAAAACCGCGTAGAATTTAATGCTTCGAAAACTCAATGCTGTCTTCTGTCATCAAAATGAAACACACCTCCCATGCCGCTATCCATGAGCGGCACTTGTATTGAAGAAACCGAAAAGCTTTCAGTCCTCGGTATGTGTATCACAGACCACCTTCTGTGGAACGAACACATATTCGACGTCGCCAAAAATGCAGCTAAATGCTTAGGCTTTCTTCGGCGATGCAAGAAATTTTTCTCCCCTTCTGATCTGGCTGTAATCTATAAAGCATTTATCCGTCCGAAACTTGAGTACAATTCTCATATTTGGGCAGGTGCCCCAATAACCCACTTGAGTATCTATATATCTATAGATAGGATTCAAAAAAGAGCTTTGAAAATGATAGGTGACAGAAATATAACAGAAACATTTGCATCCCTCGAACACCGCCGCGATGTTTCATGTCTAACATTATTTTACCGTTACTTTTATAAACACTGTTCTAGTGAAATAGCCAGCTGCATTCCTCCCCTAAGACAATTCAACCGTAATACTCGTACCTCCAGGAATGCACATCAGTTTACCCTCGAGTCCAACTTGGGACGTACTGTCAAGTATAGAGATTCTTTTTTTAGCCGCACTTCCCGAATGTGGAATGCTTTACCCGGCTCTATCTTTCCCGACCATTTTAATATTCAGAGGTTCAAAACCAATGTGCATCGGTATCTCCTCTTAAATCCTTCCCTATTTTCCCAACGCTCGCACTGTGTTTAAACATTTTAAGGGCAGCCAAATCCCTTTAGTGCGCGCTCAAACAAAAAAAAACAAAAAAAAAGCAAAATAAAGTGGAAAGAAAGTGAAAGTAAAATTGAAATTAGAGGAAGTGATTGCATAAAGTAAGGATTAGGGAATTGAAGATAGATCTAAAGATAAAAGTGAATTTCGAGTTAAAGATAACATTTAAAGTAAATCAAAAGTAAAGATATAGCTAAAAGTAAAAAAATAAGTTAAAAGATAAGATAAAGCTAAAAGTAAAGTAAAAGTAAAGAGAGAATCAGAGTGAAATTAATGATAGAATTAGAAGCTTAAATTAATTGTTGATTTATGTCAAAGTCAAGAAAAAGGGAAACCGAAAAAAAAGGAATATTTCCATATAAAAGTTTGTTAAATAGTGAAGTGAAAAGAGTCTCTGGACTTATAATATATACATATATGTATTTGCATAATTAAAATCAGTGATCCCGAAGAACTTATAAAGAAGAGTTCATTTGAACATACCGTCATCCTGGATAGTGCTGCCGGCAGGACCTCGAGGGACGAAGAAATCGTAAGTTTGATTATAAACAAATTTTATATTGTTGAATTTTATATATATATATGTATGTGGTTTAATAAAGAAAGAAGGCCTTGAAAATCACTCACATTAAAATAACACTTACGTTGGAATCCTGGTGAGCAGATAGATTTTTTTTATTAGAATTTTCTTGGTCGGTCCCTTTTTATGGTTTAATAATTTGGATAAAACAAATGTGCATATATTATAAGGTTTAAGGTCCGATCAAATAAAATGCTTAGATCTGGATTTTGAAATGGTATTGTTCTAGCTTAATTATGGAGTGCTAAATTTCAGCTTAAAGTGTGTGGAGGCTCAGCTGGGCCGTCCGCAAAGATGAAGCAGAGGTGTGGACGAGTACATTAGTAGATTTTTAACGAACGAGACATAGGTAGACGAACTTGTACATACATACTAACATTTGACGATTAAGATGACATTTTAATAGTTTGTGACTGGAAGTTTACTTTTGGGGTTACCATCACAATACCCGGCCATGAAGGTAACGTAGGTTGTATCATAGATGCAAGGGTGGGATGGCCAAACTTTTGCCAATAACATCGGGCAGTGTCCACTGTGGACTCGGCGAACTACTGTTTGGGCGAGACAGTGGGGTGGTTGGCGATCTTAGTTGGACAAATATTGAAAATGACTTAGAGTTAGAATTTCAGATAAGGGTTTAGGATAAGGATAATATATATATATTTGCTCATATATATTTACATATATATATTTAAATATGTTCAATACGAATATGAGTTTAGATCTAACAGAGATAGTTAGTAGCTAGGATAAAATTATCATTTTTTTGTTTGTCCTACTGGTTGTCAATCTAATCCCATCCTTTCTCTCAAGCAGTGGCATAGGTAACTATATTTGTGTATCCTTTCCTTTCCTACCGTGGGTGGTACATGGGAAGGGGCAAGAACCGCCCCCTATCCTTCGAGCTGAGCCGAGCTGAGACAAGCATGCCACGCCCCTTTTTCATGTACCGAAGATATTTCTCTGTGGAACCCTGACTCGCAACATCTGCGTACTTCACTATTATATATTACTTTATAATGTATGCCTTTTCGTACAAAGATCTCTTCGTACGATTTTGTAATTATTGTTAGTCAATTTATGTTTCTGGTTCAGCTTAGTTTCGCTGGCCATAAATACATCAGAACTTTGATCTTTCAACAATTGGAATAGATTTGCTCTACGTTCGGTCCTAATCATACATAAATACATCAGAACTTTGATCTTTCAACAATTGGAATAGATTTGCTCTACGTTCGGTCCTAATCAATGAATTTACATTCACAGCAAGGATCTTTAAGGGCCTCTCCGGCAGCGCGCCCATAACCTATAAAATGCGATAAGCTCGGCAAAGCAGAGTAGATATTGTCTACCCTTTTCGCCTGCTCACTTATCTGTTTTTGAAGTCCTGCCTTAGTCCGGAGCCTTAGGCACAAGGGCCTGTGGGGCTGCCTTTGGCGCAAGCTGTACCGTTTTTCCCTTTCCTGACGCCATTTGGGCGTAGGAAATTTGGGGATTTTCGGAAATTGTTGTTTGAGGACGCGTAAGTGGGCGTCTTTCTATCATCTCTGCTTGCCTTGCCGCTTTATTGTGTTTCATTTGCTGAAACGTCGGACATCCCCGATAGTTTGCGGGGTGCCCGTTGCCTCGGCAAAGTGCACATTTAAGTTGGGTCAATTCGACCCTTTCCTGCCCGAGCTTACACTCTCCTACAATGTGGTTCTCACCACACTTGACGCAGCGTGTCTGCAGTTCGCAGTTTGCCGCAGCATGGCCGAACCTTTGGCAGCGCATGCATTGAAGCATGTCGCTGCACCTCTTTAATTTATCCCAAGTCACAAGCTGGTAGTCGAGGACGGAGATACTCCTCAGACTTTCCAGTTTGCTACTGGGCGAAAGCTATACCAGGAAGAACGGCAGATTCCATTTCTCCCGCCTGACCTTAACTTTAGCGAACGGCTTAACCCCGATAAATTCGAGATCGTCGCCCGCTTTTTGGCAGAGCTCATTTAAGAGCGCCTGTGGATCCGTGTAGGAATCTATGCCCTTTAGTAGGACCGTCTGAAACTTTTCAGTTTTTGGGGTAAAACTAAAGAACTCCGTTGTGGTTTCCTTCAACAAATCTTTAATGATCTTATAATCTTGAATTTTGAAGCACTGAATAGCTACACTTAATCTTTTAAATGTAAAATGTGTGCCTATGGCCGACTTACATAGCTTTATTGTGTCCTGTAATTCTATTTTATAAGTGTTAATTGGTGGCACCTTTTCTTTTTTTACCTGCGACGGCTGTATGGCTGCTGCTGGTGTTCCCTCTGCTGCTGTGGTATCTGCTGCTGTTGTTTCTGCTGCTGCTGCTGATTCAGGATCTGCTGCTGGCGTTGTTGTTGCTTTTGTTTATCTTTATGCTGTTGCTGTGACTGTTGTTTTTGCCTATTTTTTGGCTGCTCTGGTTATTGTTTATTTTGCTGGGGCTGCTTATTTGTCGGTTGCAGCTCCGCATTTTTAATTTGCTGTGGGGCTACTTTTGGTGGAGCCTGTAGCGACTTTTTTAACTCCAGCTCCTGTTTTTCGCACTCTCGTCGAGCTATTTGTTTATATTTGAGGGCCTTTACGATTTCATGCACCTCTGCTCGTAGCTGCGACGTTGTTTTTCCTCAACGATGCTATTGAGAGCTTGCTCCTCTATTTCCTCCTCTGCCGATGCCTGGTCTGTTGCATTTTTATTCATCATCGTTGGCGTTGTGCTCTTCTCCACCCTCAGACATGTGTTCTATTTCCTCGTCATCGATGACATTGGATGACGAGGAATTAACTTTCTGATGAATTTCGCTGCTTGTACTTGCCCCTCTTGCACCGTTGCCCTCTCATCAGCTGGCTGCTGATCTGAGGTGTTAGTGCAACGTGCAGGGCGCTTTATCAAGTTTGGTACATATTTTTGCGGTTTCCTCCTCTTGGTTATCTCGGCTGGTGGTGCCGTTGCTTTTGTTGCTAGGGCATCTTTTGATGTCCCCACTAAAGCTGCCGTTGGTGGCTTTGATGGTTTTGTCTTCGTTGGCTTAGCCGCTGTTGCAGAGACATCTTTCGATGCCCCCGTTGGTGGTGCCGTTGCTGGCATTGTATTTGGTGCTGGTGTACCACCTTTCGATGGCCCCACACTCTTCTTTCCGTGAGTCGTCCAGATGACTTTTATCCCACTCTATAATGTTTTCCACTTCTCTTTGTGGAAAAAAGCAAATAAAATATTTGACCCCGACTGGGGATTGAACCGGCTACCTTCGGCTCCGGGACCTGCCACCCTACCACTGTGCTTTTGCACTATATGAAAAGAGCTTGTCTTAAGCTCAACTAATACTTTTCCACACAATTCTAATTTAAAATTCTGCGATCGATATCGACTGACTTTTAATGCTTTCATGTTGATTTTGCAATCCTTCGCTAAGACCAAATAATCGGAATTATTGCTTCCCGCGCATGCGCCTAAGAGGGCGATAAAAATTAAGTTTGCACAACCCCTTCACAGGTCTTATAGAAACAAATAAGGCTGACATCACTTCGCTGAGGCAAATTCATCGAAATAAATGCTTCTCGCTTATGCGTCTGACAGAGTTCACAAAATTATTATGCTTGTGTCGGGCTTGTGTTTACTGGGTTATAGAACGAAAATTGGATGTCATGCTTAATCAGAGTTACCACTGCGATCAAATTTAATTCTGGAGAAATCATTTTTATTGGTGGGATCCGGGGTATTATTTTTTTGTATAGAAATTAAAAAAAAATAAGACAGTCCACGAATAAAGTTTATCTGTTTTTGTTAAATCATTTCTAATAAAAAATGAATAATTCGTATTTGTAGTGCAATTCTGAATATACATTATTATAGTTTCATGTAAAAAAATATATATATTTTTTTCGTTTTTTTTTTTAATCAAGTGAATTTAAATTGTTTTCTTTTACCACATTTATCTCACTGCAGAAAATAAATGTTTGTTCCGTTTTCGATTTGCAAAATATAAAATTCTGATTATTTGGTCCTAGCGAAGTGTTGCACACTCAACATGAAAGCATTGAAAGCTGGTACTTCGCATGGAAAGTAGTATCGATGTGAAAATAAGCTACTGCTGGCTGAATTATTCACAAACGAAGTGACCATAGTATAGTTTCTATTTCATCGATAAAAAAATTGTCACGTTAAGAAATTCGAATGTTTTCAAAAATGATCTTAGTATGAAGCTTTCATTTCTCAGTAGTTTTTTAATTACATTTTAAAGTTTTTTTAATATCTATACTACATAGCTACTTTCAGTTAAAAAAACTTAATGTTGGTCGTCATGACATCCAATTTTGGTTCTATAACCCATCAAACACAAGCATAATAATTGTGTGAACTCTGTCAGACGCATGCGCGAGAAGCATTTATTTCGATGAATTTGCCTCAGCGAAGTGATGTCAGCCTAATTTGTTTCAATGATATACAACATACAATTAAAAAAGTAATTTCAATATTTTAATATTAAAATTTCTTCATCTTCTTATTATGATATACAACATAGTTACTTTCAGTTGAAAAAAAAACTTTATGATGGGAGTTATCACAGTCAGGCATTGACCTGACAATAAAAAGTGCAGACGCTGCACACGAGCGACGGAAACCGGCGATCGTTCCCACCGGGTAACATGAGGCGAGGATATGCATGGGAACTGCATGTCAGCATTAATTTAGAATCCAAAGCCAACAATATTATAATTAGAATTTAAGTAAAGGCATTCAAATTTGTAACTCCAAGTAGTGTGGACGCACCTAATAAAAGAATTATTATAAAGTAATGAATTGTTCGTGTTTGACTTCGGACCAGTGGCGGGTCCCTTAAAATATATTTTTTTATTATCAAGGAAATAAATTCCTTTTAATGGCGCCTGAACAGGGAGCCACTGTCCTTATAACAAGTGCAATAAAAATAAAATACAAATCACAGAACTTAATTAAAGCCCTTGCCCCCAATAAAAAATAAAGTGCTAAAATATTTAAAATCGAAAAAAAAAATCAATATTCAAAAATAAACTAATTATTCAAAAACTGAAATAAAAAAGGTACTATTAATAAGAAAAAACAGTGATAAAATACTATCGTGGTGCCACAAGTGGTACTGATTTTCATCTGTGTAATTAAATTTAACCTTTAACTAAAAATTAGACTGAGAGCCCATCAATTATTCTTCAAAAAATTCAGTAACCTACGAAAAACTAGTATTCTGTTGATAAGAAGCGTATACTATATTCACCTGTAACTATAATTTGACCTGTGTGACCTTAGTAACGAACCTGGAGTTTCCATCAACTGTAAAAAAGAGAAAAGCCTTAAGATAAGATCCTGATGATGCTGTTCTATTTAATGTTAGATATATAAAACTATATATATTTTTTTCGTTTTTTTTTTTTTAATCAAGTGAATTTAAATTGTTTTCTTTTACCACATTTATCTCACTGCAGAAAATAAATGTTTGTTCCGTTTTCGATTTGCAAAATATAAACTATTTAATATTAGACCATACCTACTCAATGAATCGGTTTAAATTAAATTTTACAAAATGATATAATTTTTCCTATTTTTATTTTCATAAATAATCTTACCTGTGGTAACCCTCTCTCGGCAGTAGGAAAAAAACATGCGCCGAACAGTACACAAAATAATGCTTGTCTCGGGCTTTAGCGCAGGGGACTTACACAAACAAAATAAACTGACTGAATTCCACTGACAATTATGCTTCCATTAGACTTTCGTCCACATAATAGCTTGTTTCAGGTGTTTGTAAGCAGGCCCTTCAAGAGCTCTTGGCAGTGCTTTCTTGTGAAAGCTTTCTCTTTGCTTTTATTTCACATGCCTTTCAAAACTAATTTCTGGGAAGCCTTACTAAAACTATAAACAAATTTTAAATATTCAGGCTTGCTATGGCTTCGCCATAGCCATCGCCATCGCCATTCCCAACTAACAATTTAACTCCTGTAAGGGTCTAGCGAAGTTATTTCCTAATCAGCAAATTTGACTCTATAAGGCCTTAGAGAAACACATTTGGCCCACATTGAGAAGCTCGAAAGGCTTTTAAGCAATCATTTGCAGGTTTGTTGGAAGTACTCAATTTATTTCGCTAAGGCCTTATAGAACAAAACTACATTCAAACATTGCAAATGTAGTAGTGTAGTTTTGTTTAAGTGTTTCGATAGGCACATCGAAAAACCCTTATAAAAGGCTTGTCGAGGCCTAGGAGAAGCCTTTTCGAAGCACAATGCAAAGCAGAAGAAAAACAAATTCTTTATTTTTATTTCTACATTTTCTCCTTTATTTTCATTCAAGGAATGATTTTCTTCCGGAACTTAATGCACAATAATAATTTATATCGAGAGTCGAGCACCTTAGGTATTGAGCTAGCCTGGCATATGAAAAATTAGTGCCAAATTGGAACCACTTGAAACCGAAATTAGCTTCCTAAAAACTTCCTTGGGACTTCCTGATGAATTGAACTAATTTAAAAAATACAGGTGACCATTCGTCTGTTGCATGCAAGGGAGTTTTTTTACTAAATGTTGTTTTTTTTTTTTTTTATTTTAATGTTTCCATGATAACTCATCAGAGAAAACATGAAAGTGGTCACACAAACATACATTTTGTGAGACAACAATTAAAATATATGTTAGTTCCTTTTTCATTGAAATCAATTGTTTTAAAGAACGAAAGGCTTTGATTTGATAAAAAATATAATAACTCTTGTATGCTCCATAAAATATGTACTTTTCATTTTGTACACAAACCATTTACTGACAATTTTAATTTGTATCTTTTCTAAACACACTAACCAAAATAAAAAACATAAACAATAACGAGCATCATAAAGTTTTTTCAACTGAAAGTAGCTACATTATGTAGTATAGATATTAAAAAAAGTTTAAAATGTAAGTAAAAAACTACTGAGAAATGAAAGCTTCATACTAAGATAATTTTTGAAAACATTCGAATTTCTTATCGTGACAATATTTTTAAACGATGAAACAGAAACTATACTATGGTCACCTCGTTTGTGAATAATACAGCCAGCAGTAGCTTATTTTCACATCGATACTACTTTCCATGCGAATAACCAGTTTTAATGCTTTCATGTTGAGTGTGCAGCACTTCGGTAGGATCAAATAATCGGAATTATTACTTCCCGCGCATGCGCCTGAGAGGATGATTAAAATTATGTTTGTATAACCACCTCTTCACAGGTCTTATAGAAATAAATTAGGCTGACATCACTTCACTGAGGCAATATCATCGAAATAAATGCTTCTCGCGCATGTGTCTGACAGAGTACACACAATTATTATGCTTGTGTCGGGCTTGTGTTTGATGGGTTATAGAATAAAAATTGGATGTCATGCTTAATCAGAGTTACCACTGCAATCAAATTAAATTCTGAGGGAATCATTTTTATTGGTGGCATCCGGAGTATTATTTTTTTTTATAGATATTAAAAAAAAGACAAACAACGAATATAAATAAAGTTTATATGTTTTTGTTAAATTATTTCTAATAAAAAATGATTAAATAATTTGTATTTGTACTGCAATTCTGAATGTAAATTACATAATTATAGTAACATGTAAAAAAAAATAAATATATACTTTTTTTTAAGTGAATTTAAATTGTTTTCCTTTTCAATGCAGAAAATAAATGTTTGTTCCGTTTTTGTTTTGCAAAATTTAAAAGCTTCACCTATAGTCAATGAATCGGTTTAGTTTAAATTTTTAAAATGGTAAAAATGTTCCTTTTTTTTTATTTTCATAAATAATTTGACCTGTGGTAACCCTCTCTCGGCAGTAGAAACATACATGCATGTACACAATATAATGCTTGTATCGGGCTATTCCTCAGGGGGCTTACACAAACAAAATAAATTGACATAATTCCACTTACACTTATGCTTCCATTAGACATTTGTACACATAATAGCTTTGTGAGCAGGCCCTTCCAGAGCTCTTAGCAGTGCTTTACCATCACCATCGCCATTGCCATCGCCATCAAAATCGCGATCGTGATCGCCATCGCCGTCGCCATTCCCATTGCCATCGAGATCGCCAAAATAATACCCCGGATCCCACCAATAAAAATGATTCCCTCAGAATTAAATTTGATCGCAGTGGTAACTGTGATTAAGCATGAAATCCAATTTTGGTTCTATAACCCATCAAACACAAGCCCGACACAAGCAAAATAATTGTGTGAACCCTGTTAGACGCATGCGCGAGAAGCATTTATTTCGATGAATTTGACTCAGCGAAGTGATGTCAGCCTAATTTGTTTCAATAAGACCTGTGAAGAGGTGGCTATGCAAACATAATTTTAATCATCCTCTCAGGTGCATTCGCGGGAAGTAATAATTCTGATTATTTGGTCCTAGCGAAGTGTTGCACACTCAACATGAAAGCATTGAAAGCTGGTACTTCGCATGGAAAGTAGTATCGATGTGAAAATAAGCTACTGCTGGCTGAATTATTCACAAACGAAGTGACCATAGTATAGTTTCTATTTCATCGATAAAAGAAATTGTCACGTTAAGAAATTCGAATGTTTTCAAAAATGATCTTAGTATGAAGCTTTCATTTCTCAGTAGTTTTTTAATTACATTTTAAAGTTTTTTTAATATCTATACTACATAGCTACTTTCAGTTAAAAAAACTTAATGATGGTCGTCATGACATCCAATTTTGGTTCTATAACCCATCAAACACAAGCATAATAATTGTGTGAACTCTGTCAGACGCATGCGCGAGAAGCATTTATTTCGATGAATTTGCCTCAGCGAAGTGATGTCAGCCTAATTTGTTTCAATGATATACAACATACAATTAAAAAGTAATTTCAATATTTTAATATTAAAATTTCTTCATCTTCTTATTATGATATACAACATAGTTACTTTCAGTTGAAAAAAAAACTTAATGATGGGAGTTATCACAGTCAGGCATTGACCTGACAATAAAAAGTGCAGACGCTGCACACGAGCGACGGAAACCGGCGATCGTTCCCACCGGGTAACATGAGGCGAGGATATGCATGGGAACTGCATGTCAGCATTAATTTAGAATCCAAAGCCAACAATATTATAATTAGAATTTAAGTAAAGGCATTCAAATTTGTAACTCCAAGTAGTGCGGACGCACCTAATAAAAGAATTATTATAAAGTAATGAATTGTTCGTGTTTGACTTCGGACCAGTGGCGGGTCGCTTAAAATATATTTTTTTATTATCAAGGAAATAAATTCCTTTTAATGGCGCCTGAACAGGGAGCCACTGTCCTTATAACAAGTGCAATAAAAATAAAATACAAATCACAGAACTTAATTAAAGCCCTTGCCCCCAATAAAAAATAAAGTGCTAAAATCAATATTCAAAAATAAACTAATTATTCAAAAACTGAAATAAAAAAGGTACTATTAATAAGAAAAAACAGTGATAAAATACTATCGTGGTGCCACAAGTGGTACTGATTTTCATCTGTGTAATTAAATTTAACCTTTAACTACAAATTAGACTGAGAGTCCATCAATTATTCTTCAAAAAATTCAGTAACCTACAAAAAACTAGTAGTCTGTTGATAAGAAGTGTATACTATATTCACCTTTAACTACAATTTGACCTGTGTGACCTTAGTAACGAACTTGGAGTTTCCATCAACTGTAAAAAAGAGAAAAGCCTTAAGATAAGATCCTGATGATGCTGTTCTATTTAATGTTAGATATATAGGAAATTATATTTTATATCATTCACACAATGGGCTCCATTGAGAACAAAATTAAACAAATTGAAACTAAAAACTCAAAGAAAAGAATCATTACAGAACCCTCAATAGCTATTCAGCCCCTTCGATGGCCAAATACAGAATTAAAGCTCAAGTAAATTTCTAAGCTCCTCGACCCTGTTAAGGAGATTCAGGTATTCGACGGGAATCCTGTTCAATACGTATCATGGGTACACTGTGTGGAGACAGTGCTAAAGGATTATGAGATAGTCCGCACTAAGCCCTTGTATAGGGCAATTCTCCAACACATTAGACAAAATATCCGTGGCAAGGCCGACTCTGCATTAGTATCATATAATATATTTGATAACGACTGGGCGGAGATGAAAAAGATATTATCACTTCACTATGCCGACAAAAGGGACATCCGAACCCTAGAGCATCAACTTAACCAGTTGAAACAGGGTAGCTCGAGAATCGATGACTTCTATGCGAATATGAACCATCAATTCTCGTTAATAATAAACAAGCTTCGCACTGAGTCGTACTCTTCCGAGACAGCTGACGCTTTTGTAGGAACATATCGTGACAGGGCCCTGGATGTATTCATCAGGGGTCTGAGCGGAGACTTTTCGCGACTTTTGATGATACAAAAGCCAAAATCCCTCCCTGAGGCATACACTGCATGCCTTGACATGCAAAATTTGAACCTTCGGAACGGTTCTGTGCACGTACAGGCATCAAATGTGGTTTCCGCGCCCGTGTCATACGATTTTGAAACGGACAGAAAACCTACCTTGCCAAGTAAGAATACTAATAATTACCCGAGTAAACTTTCCAATCAATCCAGACAATTTTCAAATACATGGGGTCCTAGTTATAATTCAAAACGATACCAATACCCAACAGGGCCAAAACTCCAGTAAAAATGAAACTGTGGTCTGTACAGACAAAAACGTCAACTATATGAATCGACCTAATAATCCTTTTAAAAGAGAATCCAATTCCGATAATTATCCGAGGAAACAGCAACGACTTAACCACATAGTCGCAGCTGTCCCGGATGTTACAGAAGAACCGAGTTGTTCTCAACCGGCGCCGTCAGAGAAAATTTTATGACAGGTGCCTCGTTTCCAGCGTACCATATATAGAATATGGTATTCGGGACGGGAAGGTATTACACTTTCTCGTTGATACTGCTGATCTTGTTGATACTGCTGCTAATAAAAATTTCATCAAACCAAACTTAGCACCAGCACCCCAATTAGTTAAAACCCCATTTTACATCAATAGTCCTACTTACTTACTTACTGAGGTCCTCGGACCTATTACGTCCGTGATGTTTCCCTTACGGGACATAGGGCCTCCACTACACCTACGCGCCATCGTGTACGATTTCTTGAAATATATTTCAGCTCTCTCCAACTTTTCCCCAGTCGTGCCGATTCCTGTTCGACCGTTCTTCGCCATGTACTTCTAGGCCGGCCCACTTGTCTTCCCTCCTGTGAGAGCGGGTTCCACTGCATTGCTTGAGATGCAATGCACCGATCGCCTTTTCGAAGCGTATGGCCAATCCACTGCCACTTTCTTCTTCGTATAATGGAGTTTATGGGCTCCTGACCCGTTCTCGCATGAAGTTCGGCATTGGAGATACGGTTGGGCCAGAAAATCCTCAAGATGTTTCGTAGACATCTATTAACGAAGGTTTGCAGCACTCTAGTGACAGTGTCAGTGACTTTCCAAGTGCTGCAGCCGTAAAGCAGAACGGATTCAACATTGGAGCGGAACAGTCGTAACTTGATCTTTAAGCTAAAAGAGTTGTTTCTCCATATTTTGGACAGCATTCCGTTCGCAGCCTTTGCTTTTCTGATTCGGCTATTTACGTCCAGTTCAGTTCCGCCACCCGTAGAGACAATACTCCCAAGATATTGGAAATCCTCTACCATCTCTACCGGTTGTCCAGAAATATTTACTTGGATTGATGAGGAAGTTCCAAGGCTGATCCTTTTAGTTTTTGCCGAGTTGATCTTAAGCCCTACGATTTCTGCTTCTCTCTCCACCCTTGCTGCCATTTGATGGAGATCCATGATCCTATAAGAGAGTAAGCATACGTCGTCCGCGTAGTCCAGATGTTTGAGGTGAGATTGCAGAGTCCACTGAATTCCTCCATTTCCACTTGACAAAGCTGCGTGCAGTACGTCACTTATCAACAACAGGAACAGTATTGGTGACAGTATACAGCCTTGCCTAACTCCACTTTGGATTTCAAACTTCTCTGACAGCCTACCTTTGTGCAAAACGTGTCACTTGGATTCATCATATGTAGCCTTGATAATAGCAATCAATTTATGTGGGATGCCCCTCCTGCGCAAAGCAAGCCAAATAAATTCTCTATTGACACTGTCGAACGCCTTTTCAAAATCGATGAACAGCAGGTGAAGTGGTGATCGATATTCAACGCACTGTTCGATGATGATCCGCAAGGTATTGATGTGATCCACACAGGAAGATCCAGTGCGGAAACCTGCTTGTTCGGCGTCGAGTGTGTCTTCGAGGTGGTCTTTAATTCGGTCCAATACTATCCTTGCTATTATCTTGGCTACTGCAGGCAGAACGCATATTCCTCTCCAGTTTTCGCACTGTGCGAGATCTCCTTTCTTTGGGAGCTTGACAATCATTCCTTTTTTCCACTCTTCAGGAAAGCTCTCTGTTTCCCATGCTCTCTTAATAAGTGGATGCAGTAGCTCGCTCGATGTCGTTGGGGCTGCTCCTAAGAGCTCTGCAGGAATACCCTCAAGTCCAACCGCTTTGTTGTTTTTCAGTGCTTTGATGGCGGTGATAATTTCTTCTTTACTGGGGGGTACGGTGCGTACTCGGGAAATTGTTACTTCGGGTAGCTCAGTGGGAATAGGGTTCACTTCACTGGCGAAAACGCAGTTTAAAACCGCAGAAAAGTGTTCCCTCTACCTTATGAGCTGGTCCTCATCCGAAATTAGCAGGGATCCATTTGTGTCTTTAACCAGGTGTTGTTTAGAGCTCTGGACACCAGTGAGCTCTTTGGTAATTCTGTAGACGGTCCTACTGTCACACCTACTAGCGGCTTCTTCTGCTTCTGTAGCCAATGCGTTGATGTAGTTACGCTTATCACGTCGCACACTATGGTGAACTTCCCTCATCTTCATGCGGTACGTAGACTCAAGCTCGTTTCTCCCCGCTGCGCCCGGCCGACTATACTTTCAGCACCGGATATGAACACATTTTTCACAGCACACCAATGATTTTCGATGGATGTGGGTTCCGTGCTGCTGATTGCGTTCAATCCTTGTGAAAGGTGGTCCCCTAGTTGTTGGCGCACTGCGGGATCCTTTAGTCTATCTGTATTAAACTTGGGCATTCGAGTGTTTCCTTGGGATCTCCGAACTACAGCTGTACGCAATCTAACGGTAGCAACCATCAGATGGTGGTCCCGGGCCATTCCCATGTCAGCACCTCTTCTGTTACGGACGTCCTGGAGACTGCTTCTAAAACGCCGGCTGATCGCGAAGTGGTCAATTTGGTTGGAAGTTGCTTGTCTGTCAGTCGACACCCAACTGACTTTGTGGCACGTCTTATGCTCGAACATTGTCCCTCCAATAACAAGGCCGTTGGCGTTGCAGAAATCGACAAATCGTTCGCCATTGTCGTTTCGGTTACCAACACCATGTTTTCCCATGACATGCCTTAGCCCAGTGTTGTCATTGCCAACCTTGGCATTTAACTCTCCCATCACCATAATTATATCACCTCGTGGAACGCTATCATAAGCAGCACTCAGCCGGTTATAAAAGGCCTCCTTCTCCTCGTCAGAAGAGAGCAAAGTTGGGGCGTAACACTGTATGATGGTGACGCGACGTACTCTAGTCCGGAACCTGGCTTTCAGGATCCTGTCACCTAAAGGCTCCCAGGAAATTAAGCTTTTGAGAGCTGTTTTGGAAAGCAGCAACCCAACGCCAGATTCCCGAGGGCTTCCAGGTGTTTTTCCGGAATAGAATAGTACAGTGTTACGGGTTGGTGACTTAAACTTCCCCGAGCCCAGCCATCTAACTTCACTTATCCCTAAGATGTCCATCCTACACCGCATGAATTCCTTCTTTAGTTGCAGGAATCTGGCATTCTGAGGACCTTCTTTTCCATTGTCAAGAAGCGTCTTCACATTCTAGAAACCAATCTTTGTCCGGGTACAATAGCCAAAAGTCGTCAATGAGTTATCATTAATTATCCGAGGCGGTAGTGTTGGTTTCGGTAGCGGGTTGATTTCAGTTACAGAGAATGCTAACCTCCGTAACCTATCCTAGAAAGCTAGCCTTTTCGCACTTGTAATTTTGGCCTATTTATGTATATTGGGATACACAAATAGTTGCCCGGGGACCACCACGAGGAGGTTAAACAAGCACTTCACAGACCAAGTTCTGAGCAATTAATAGTTTCCCGATCAGGCACGATGCAGGTCGCCCAAATCACATCAATAGTCCTGCAGGGGATATTCTAGTAAAAAATAAAATATGCGGCAAAGTCTTTGCTTTCATCGGTTGTAACCTTGATATAACCTTTTTAATTCTTCCTAGCCTGACTTCCTTCGATGGAATTATAGGAGATGATACTCTTAAGGAGTTAAAAGCAATTATAGATAGGGAAAAGAATGAGTTGATCATCAACTCGAAAATAAGAATCCCCTTGAAAAATAAAAGATCCGATATGGTGAATAATCTAATAATGTTAAACAAGAATGTCTCTGAATCTTCCAAGTTGAAACTAGAATTTTTGTGTTCCAAATTTGAAGGCCTTTTCGGCCCAGTCAATAATGATAACGTAAAAACTAATGTCAGGGCGGAAATAAAAACAAGTACGGATACTCCAATCTATACAAAGAGCTATCCATACCCTGCTTGCATGAGGGAAGAAGTGGAAAGACAAATAAATGAACTCTTGGAGGAGAAAATAATTCGACCATCGAACAGCCCATATAACTCACCAATATGGGCTGTTCCGAAGAAACCCAGTCTAATGGTGAAAAGCAGTATAGTTTGGTCATAGATTATAAACGTTTAAATTCAGTAACCATTTCTGACACTTACCCGATTCCGGACATTAATAACACCCTCGCGAGCCTAGGCGACGCGAAACTTTTCACGACACTTGATCTAACCTCAGGCTTCCACCAAATATCCATGAACGAAAGGGATATTCAAAACCGCTTTTTCCACAATGAACGGAAAATCTGAATACGTTAGGTTACCTTTTAGACTTAAGAACGCCCCGGCCATTTTTCAACGTATGATTGATAAGGTCCTCAAGGAACTTATCGGAAAGATTTGCTATTTCTATATCGATGATATAATCATCTACAGCAAAACAGAGGAGAATCACCTTAGAGACAGTGTTTTCAAAACTACACGAAGCTGGATTGAAAGTAAATCTTGAAAAAAACCCACTTTTGGGACACAAGTGTCGAATTCCTGGGATATTTGGTAACCTCCGAAGGTATACTTCCAAACCCCGTCAAGGTTAAGGCTATTCAAGCCATCATCCCTCCAACTACATTAAAGGAATTGAAGAGTTTCCTCGGGCTTACATCCTATTATAGAAGGTTCATCAGGGACTATGCGGAAATCGCAAAGCCTCTAACCAATATGACCCGCGTGGAGTTTTCTCAGGTAAGGGCTAATCAGTCTAAAAAAGTTTCAATTCACTCTAAGTAATAGAAATTACAACGCAAAGCTCAAACGAAGGAAGGCCAGGATAGAAGAGTACAACTACGAGTTGGTTTACACTCCTGGTAAATCGAACTTTGTGGCGGACGCTCTTTCTAGGCTTCCAACGCAAGTTAATCAGCTCTCAGGTTCAGGCTCCTCTTCTTCTCGAACGGAAACTGCTAATTCTACAAGTACAGAGGCTGGTTGAGGATGTCGCCAACGAAAACCGTAGGTTCTCCATCATCGAAGAGGAGCATAAGAGGGCTCACCAAGATCCAAGAGAAAACAAGGAACAAATCCTTGAAAGATACTATTTCCCACAGATCACGGCACATATAAGAAAATATGCAGCCTCTTGTGAAATCTGTTAGAGAAACAAATACGATAGACACCCGCATAATCCGGAGTTACAATCAACACCCATTCCCAAATATCCGTGTGAAATAATTCACAGGGATATAATGGAAATTCAGAACGAAAAATTCTTAACAGTCATTGACAAATTTTCCAAATTTTCCAATTTTTTTCATATTAATGATAGGTCAGCAATTACTATCAGATCAAAAATAATTAAGATCTTGCAAAAGACAATCGAGTGACGATAACGACATTAAGTCGTAAGAAAATCCACAAAGCCCATTTGAAAAACATTAAATAATTTTAAAATTAATAAAAATCCAATTTAAAAAAAAAAAGAAGAATGGGCTCAAGCCTAAAAATTTAATTGCAATAAAAAATGAAACAAAAACTGTTGAAAGGGCTCTAGCCCTAATATAAAAAAAAATTATCAAACAAGAAAACAATGCCTAGGAGTTTAGCTCTCATAAAACAAAGGGCCGGTTCACAAAAATTACTTAATCGTAATTGCGGTGGTGTCGATCCTCGTACCCCAGTAGGTTGCTTGAAATTTTAACCTTGCAGCCAGTGTTGTTCCTCTACGTGTTGACTTTAATTGTCTCTATTTCAACGTAGACAACCGGTCGACAATGTCAACAATGTAAACAATGTAGACAATGTGTCGACAATGTGTAGACAATGTCAACAATAACTTGAATGTCACAAATAAAATCATTTTAAAAAGTTCTGCTTCAACCGATAGGCACGTGGTTGGATAATTTATAATAAGAGAATTCATGGAAGATAATTTTTTGCTTTGCAGAAAATTATAACGTTCCGCAAGACGTTTACATGAACACCCCTTTTTAAAAAATAGTTGCGTAAACGAAGGAAATAATCAAATTAAGCGTCACAAATGACTTATCACAGTTTATCAGGTTTATTTCTGCACTTTGCGGAACAAATACGTGAGATAAAATTATTTGTTTTGCTGAATATTGACAATTCATTTCTTACGAGATAAAATTATCTGGTTTAACAGGTCTATCTGGGTTTTACGCCGTCGTGCGTCGCATGAATAGCCCTATTATTGGGTGGAAATAAAACTGGGAATTGTTTCCTTCTTCCAACTAATGCTTTTTAAAATCACATACATAGCTTTTTCTGTTATCAAAATGGATTTTGATGACATTTGCATCAATCGAATAAAAAAAATGGGGCATATTCATAGTCACAGACGGTTCAAGACAATATTGGCTCAATGAATACAGACCGATTTTAATTACAAATTGTGGTTTAATAATAAAATAACTAACTTGGTATATTACACAAATAGCTTCAAATACTTTGAAATGATAAACTTAACAAAATACAATCTTCGTCCGAAAATTCAACTAAGCCTATGTTTAACTTAAACGCAGCTCTAAAATGACTATGAATACGCCCCTATATCCTTGCAAAAGGGAGTGAAATCGGATAACAAAAAAAAATAACTTCAAATTATGTGAGACATTTGTTAGTTAATGATTATATTACTGAAAAAAAATTGCAAGGTTTACTGGAATGTGGAATTTATTCATTTTAATACTTAGTCCCTAAAAATTTAGAAGATTTTTAAAACTTGACCAGTAAAACATTAAATTGATTGAGTGGATCATCCAAATTTTAGTGAGTAGGTTATCTTAATAGATTTCTCCCATAGCTCAAAGTTTTTCGATATCTCTAAATAAAATATTTGAAACTAAAACCTTTAAACGGATGAATACGAACCTTCCGATTCGCTGTGACTACCCTGAAAATTTAATGGAGAGTTAACTCATCGGGCATCAAAAGTATAAAAAATCATTTATTGCTTCAATAAAAAGAAATTAATATTAAAAAATTACAAACAAAAAAAAAAAAAAAAACAATTATGTATGTAAATTGCATACGTGCATTATTTACAAAAAATGTAATAATTTTTTATTTTGTAGAATAGATTTTCTAATATTAAATCGTTTATATTTTGAAAAACAAAAACGGAACAAACATTTATTTTTTGCAGTGAGATAAATATGGTAAAAGAAAACAATTTAAATTCATTTGATAAAAAAAAACGAAAAAAAAATATATTTATTTTTTTAAAATGAAACTATAATTATGTATATATTCAGAATTGCACTACAAATACAAATTATTTATTTATTGTTTATTAGAAATGATTTAACAAAAAACAGAAAAACTTTCTTCATATTCGTGGTTTGTCTTATTTTTTGTTAATTTCTATAAAAAAAAATAATACCCCGGATCCCACCACTAAAAATGATTCCCTCAGAATTAAATTTGATCGCAGTGGTAACTCTGATTGAGCATGGCATCCAATTTTGGTTCTATAACCCAGTAAACACAAGCCCGACACAAGCATAATAATTGTGTGAACTCTCTCAGACGCATGCGCGAGAAGCATTTATTTCGAAGACCTGTGAAGAGGTGGTTATGCAAACTTAACCCTCTAATGCCTACAACCGCCTCTAGGCGGGGTACAGCTTATAAGTATTTAAAGGTAACCGTTTGATCTCTTGTGAAATCTGATAAGCTTTACCTAAAGTTTAAATTGTATTCTATGCATAGCTGTTTATTGCAACGCTGTAGTGCATTTGGTTTGCAAGCTTAGTTTGTTCAAAGCCAAAAATATCCTCGCAAGCACGAAAATAAATATTTTTTTGCAAACACGATTTTCATATAAAAAAAAAAAATAATAATTGCTGTCAGATAGAATTGGAAAAATAACAGCTAAGTAGATAAAAGTGTTTTTTATCGATAGGTGCAAAAAGTTTTGTGCTGTGAAGTTTTTTATATAAACTATCAGAGCTTTCTTGACCCCGTCTAGAGGCGGTTTCAGGCAGTTGAGAGTAAATTTTTTCTTGTAAGTTCCCCATAACTGATTGTGCTTTTGTTAGGCATCAATGTCTTTGATGAACCTGTCGAAGATGACAGATGAAGAAATAGCTGATTGAATTGAATGCACTTTCAAGTTCTGAAGACACTGAAGGTGACGATGATTTCGACAATGACGACAATGTTGACGATCCAGATTTTATTTTCTCTGAAGATTTATTCTTGATCGATCATTGTTTGATCTTTGATGAATGCAAGTCAAATGTTGATGGATGCAGCAAATGCAAGTCTGGACATCAGTGCCTGAGACATTAGTCATCAAGAGCCGAGATCAGCTCTAGCATCATTTCCTTCAACGTCCGTTGCTTCTGTCGCTGTTTTGCTGTCGAAAGCCAGAGATAATTCCGTATCAAGTTCCGCTAGTAAATCTGAGCCAAATATTGCTCCTTCACTTCATAGAAAACGTAACCGCGACCTCAATGACAACGAACTACTAGAAGAGGAAGGTGGCCCAGGTTGTTCAAGCGCGGCCCAATTCATTGGGGCTCTGAATACAATGAAAAATTATGCTGAGGGATTCGTAAGCTAACGCTTACGGCATAGTTATTAGCAGCGTTTTGTGGATGGACAACAAAAGTTTTCGGCTTATGTAGGTATAAAACCATTTATCTCTTGAGAGCTTGTCGCACCACTCTGCAAATCTTCGCGATGGAAGAGGAAACAAAACAACAAATAGAAATTGACTGCCCATTTATAATAAAAGAATACAATCGACATATGGGTGGTGTCCATCTCATGGATGGTCTTCTTGGTCGCTATCATATTCTTATGAAAATTCGAAAATGGACGAACCGCATATTTTTCCACCTGTTGGATGTGGTTATGGTTAACACTTACATTCTTTTCCATATGTTGCACAAGGGAGTCAGAATCTAGTTGCCAAATTTTCACACTGAAGTTGCGGAATTATTGTGCATGATTTCGAATGAAACAAAGAGGCTTTCCAACTTCTTCACCAGTACCACCATCCCGCAAGCCAAAAAAGTATTATTTTCAGAGGTTCGATATGACAACGTGGGCCATTGGTGCGTATTTCATGCCCGCAAGGGCAAAAAGCTGTGTAAAAACCCGGGTTGTAAGTCGGAAACACAGGCATTTTGTACAAAATGTAAATTGAATCTCTGCAATTCAACCACAAAGTCATGTTTCTTTGACTTCCATCAACGTTTATGTATTTCCGTTACGTATTTCATATTTTCATAGTGTTTTGATTCATTTTCATCGTTATTCATTCAATAAACGATAATTTTTATGACACAGGTGTATATGTTTTTTTTCCTGCAACGACCCAACTCCGCCTAGTGGCAGTGTAGATATTTTTACCTGTAAAATGTAAAAACCTAATTTTTTTGAAAAACTAATTTCAGATTCTTTCTTATCGATCCCATATTAGTATATACTAATTTTTTGAAACAAAACAAAAAATAAGGCATCAGAGGGTTAATTTTAATCATCCTCTCAGGCGCTTGCGTGGGAAGAAATTATTCCGATTATTTGGTCTTAGCGAAGGGCTGCACATTCAACATGAAAGCATTAAAAGCTGGTACTTCGCATGGAAAGTAGTATTGATGTGAAAATAAGGTAATGCTGGATGAATTATTCACAAACGAGGTGACCATGGTATAGTTCCTGTTTCATCGTTAAAAAATATTGTCACGTTAAGAAATTCGAATGGTGGATAGATAATAAAATTCTAAGAATCTTACTAGTTAAAGATTTTTGTCTATCTCCTACTGGTATGGAGATATAAATTATTTTAAAAATTTTATCTCAAAATAGGCTAATTTTTAAAAATTGAATTAAATCAGGAGAGTCCGCTAAAAATTTGAATTATATATGGTTGCAAAATACATACACCCAAATTAAAGTTGTCATATACAAATTTTTAATTTCGCAGAGCTTTTGAGAGTAGGAATTTTTGGAAATAGTCGGAAAACCTACTCAAATAAACTGATTTATATATTTTAAATTTTCACCTTTTTTACTTTAAATTTTCACCATTGTTATTTAATTTTCAAGTTCACAACCCGGAACCATCGATCATTTTGATATAGAACACATAGCTGCGTCTTACGCATATAAGCTTAATATCCCTATATATCGAGATTTTTAGATAGCCAAAGAAGTTTCACTTCTGCCACGAGTACTGAGTTACACGCGCTCTTTTTTTAATATCTATACAACATAGCTACTTTCAGTTGAAAAAAACTTAATGATGGTCGTTATTGTTTATGTTTTTATTTTGGTAAGTGTTTTTAAAAAAAAATACAAATTAAAATTGTCAGTAAATGGTTTGTGTACAAAATGAAAAGCACATATTTTATGGAGCATAAAAGAGTTATTATATTTTTTCTCAAATCAAAGACTTTCGTTCTTAAAAACACGCCTTCCATGTTTTCTCTCATGAGTAATCATGGAAACAATACAAATTAAAACAAAAAATAATAACATTAAAAACTCCCTTACAAGCAACAGACGAATGGTCACCTGTATTTTTTAAATTAGTTCAATTCATCAGGAAGTCCCAAGGAAGTTTTTAGGAAACTAATTTCGGTTTCAAGTGGTTCCAATTTGGCACTCATTTTTCATATGCCAGGCTAGCTCAATACGTAAGGTGCCCAGTCGATCTCGTACTGTGGAAGTGTGTAGACGTTTTCGGCTTTCACAGAGTTTCAAATTAAAATCGCGAGTGGTTAAGTCCAAGTTACGCAAAGCTATTTTCATAGTGTGAAATAGCACAGAGGTAGAGTGGCAGATCCCGGAGCCGAAGATAGCCGGTTCAAACCCCGGTCAGGGTCAAATATTTTATCGGCTTTTTTTCATAATAGAGAAGTCGAAAACATAATTGAGTGGGATAAAACTCATCTGGACGAAGGAAAGAAGAGTGCGGGGCCATCGAAAGGTGGTGCACCAGCACCAAATACAATGCCAGCAACGGCACCAACAACTGGGGCATCGAAAGATGCTTCATCAGCAGCGGTAAAGCCAATAAAGGGAAAACCAATAAAGCCAGCAACGGCAGCTATAGCGGGGACATCCAAAGATGCCCTAGCAACAATGGCAACGGCACCACTAGCCGAGTTAACTAAGAAGAGGAAGCAACAAAAATATGTACCTAATTTGGTGAAGCGCACCGCACGTCCACCTGCCCCTCATCAGCACAGCTGCAAGCTGATGGTAGGCAGACGATAGCAGCAAATATCGAAATGCAGCAGAAAGTTAATTCCTCGTCATCCAAAGTCATCGATGACGAGGAAATTGAATATATGTCCGAGGGTGGAGAAGGGCTCCCCACCAGCGATGAAAAAAATGCAACAACAGACCAATCATCGGAAGATGAAATAGAGGAGCAAGCTCTCAATAACATCGTGTCAGAAAAACAAAAACAAATAGAAAAACTAAGAGCAGAGGTGCAAGAAATTGTAAAGGCCCTCAAAGGCAAACAAGAAGCTCGAAGAGAACGAGAAAGGCAGGAGCGGGAGTTCAAAAAGACGCTACAGGCTACACCAAAAGTAGCGCAACAACAAATGAAAAATGCGGAGCTGCAACCGACAAATCAACAGCCCCACCAAAATAAACAACAACCAGAGCAGCCACAAAATAGGCTGCAACAACAACAGCCACAGCAGCAGCCTAAACAGCAAAGGCAACAACTACAGAAGCAGAAAGAACAGCAGCAGAACCAGCAGCAGAATCAACAGCAGCAGAATCAACAGCAGCAGATACAACAGCAGCAGAAACAACAGCAGCAGATACCGCAGCAGCAGAAGGAACACCAGCAGCAGCCACAGTCGTCAACGCAAATAAAAAAAGAAAAGGTGCCACCAATAAACACATACAAATTAGAATTACAGGACACTATAAAATTATGTAAGTCGGCCATAGGCACAAATTTTACTATTAAACGATTAAGTGTAGATAGGCACGCTATTCAGTGCTATTCAATTAGGGATTATAAAATCATTAAAGATCTGTTAAAAGAATCCACAACGGAGTTCTTTAGTTTTACCCCAAAAACTGAAAAGTTTCAGACGGTCCTACTAAAGGGCATAGATTCCTGCACGGATCCACAGGCGCTCTTAAATGAGCTTCGCCAAAAAGCGAGCGATGATCTCGAATTTATCGGGGTTAAGCCGTTCGCTACAGTTAAGGCCAGGCGGGAGAAACGGAATCTGCCGTTCTTCCTGGTTCAGCTTTCGCCCAGCAGCAAACTGGAAAGTCTGAGAAGTATCTCCGTCCTCGACTACCAGCTTGTGACTTGGGATAAATTAAAGAGGCGCGGCGACATGCTTCAATGCATGCGCTGCCAAAGGTTCGGCCACGCTGCGGCAAACTGCGAAATGCAGTCACGCTGCGTTAAGTGTGGTGAGAACCACATTGTAGGAGAGTGTAAGCTCGGGCAGGATCGGGTCGAACTGACCCAACTTAAATGTGCACTTTGTCGAGGCGACGGGCACCCCGCAAACTATCGGGGATGCCCGACGTTTCAACAATTGAAACACAATAAAGCGGCAAGGCAAGCAGAGATGATAGAAAGACGCCCACCAACGCGTCCTCATACAACAATTTCCGTCAATCCCCAAATTTCCTACGCCCAAATGGCGTCAGGAAGGGGCAAAACGGTACAGCCTGCGCCAAAGGCAGCCCCACAGGCCCTCGTGCCTAAGGCTCTGGACGCACAGGCCGAAATAAGAGGTATGCTACTGGCCATTCAGAGCCAAATAGCAGGACTTCAAAAACAGATAAGTGAGCAGGCGAAAAGGGTAGACAATATCTACTCTGCTTTGCCGAGCTTATCGCATTTTATAGGTTAAGGGCGCGCTGCCGGAGAGGCCCTTAAAGATCCTTGCTGTGAATGTAAATTCATTGATTAGGACCGAACGTAGAGCAAATCTATTCCAATTGTTGAAAGATCAGAGTCCTGATGTGGTTATGGCCAGCGAAACTAAGCTGAACCAGAAACATAAATTGACTAACAATAATTACAATATCGTACGAAGAGATCGGCCCAACTCCACTTTGGGGGGAGGAGTCGCAATCTTTGTACGAAAAGGCATAAATTATAAAGTAATATATAATAGTGAAGTACGCAGATTTCGGTTGCTTGAGGCGTGTATCGTATGCATTCCTCTCAAACATGGGAAGCGGATGTATGCGATTGCGGCTTATGCACCGGAATCACCTCAGCCAACTGAATTTTTAACAGAGCTCGAAAAACTTTTTCAATGCTTACAATTGAACTCGGAAGAGAATTACTATCTCATGGCCGGTGATTTGAATGCCAAACATGTAGATTGGGGAAATCAAATACAAAACCCGAGAGGTAGCAATCTATTTAATTGGATGTGTCAATGCAACGTTGAGTATATGCTCGACCTTTTGGCTACTGATAGGCCTTCGTTTCCAAGGAGCGGTTCCTATCTGGATCTATTGTTGAAAGACTCAAGACTGACAATTACTGACACTGTGGGTCAACGACCAAGAAACTGTTTACGAACGATCGAGTACGACAGTGACCACTGCGGACTTGCTGCCGTAATTCAACTTCCGAACGAGCTCGTGGAGTTGGAGGAGTATGTGCCAGTGCATTCTTACAATTACAGTAAGACTCGCTGGCCACGCTTCACCAGCGCTTTATCGAGTGAACTACGAATGAACAACATATCCCCACCAAATGACAGGAATTTAACAAATACCGAAATTGACGATTACTTGGAAAAGATGGACAGTACAATCCAACGAACAATGGAAAAAACAATACCAAAATACAAAGAACGCGAAGCCACAGACATGTACCGCAACGCGACCATCGACGCACTACACAGACAAAAAAGTGGACTTTTGACAAGACTGAAACTCTTGTACAGACGTTTTACTGATATACACGATCTGGAGATTAGGACACTGAAGTCGTCAATTAAAAACATCAACCAATTGATCAAGGAAAATTACCGGTTGTCTATTAATTTGTATTGGGACAACAAAATTCGGGCCGTTAATTCTAGCGACCCGAGTATGTTTCCTCAAATTAATAAAATATTTAGACGGAATGATCAAAACGAACTTCCGTGTCTTAAGCTTCAGAGAACGATAGAGAACAGAGACGTACTCCTGATAGCAGGCATAGATCCAGAGGAAGCCGTCTTGGACGATGACCTCTTTATAATCGAAGATCCTCGTGAGAAAGTGGAGGCTGTGGGGGCTGCTTTCCAGCAAGTGTACAAGGTGAATGCTAGCATTCGCCCGAACCATGACCTGGAAAACAGAGCCTTGCTTCACCACTTCTACCTTCGAAATGAAATGACGCAATGGCGATCAGAGAATCTCGGTTTCACCGGGTTCAATGAAGAACACTTGGCAAACGCCACCATCGCCGAGCGAAACGGGGCTAATTCCCTGTTAATTTCGAAAGTTGAGCTCCAGCTCATCTTCGCTTCATTAAAGAAAAAGAAGTCAGCAGGAATCGATGGTATATCCAACGTTGTACTGCGACATCTGCCTCAGGAAGCAGTTGACATTTATGCCACACTGTTTAACAACGCTCCGAATAATGCATATTATCCAGGGCGGTGGAAGACAGCTGTGGTTCATCCTCTCCCGAAAAAGGGTAAGGACAACTCCAATCCGGTGAATCTCCGGTCGATAAGTCTTCTTCCGAGTATCAGTAAGGTATTTGAGAAAGTTATAAATAGAGCTCTGTCCAAGTGGGCGGAGGACAACAATATCATACCGGACAATCAGTTCGGTTTTAAGGCGGGACATGACACCATTCATGCCGCGTCTAAGCTCGTTTCTGATGTCCAATGGAACAAATCTAAAAGACAGTGTACGGGTGCTTGTCTGGTTGACTTGGAGAAAGCGTTCGACACCGTATGGTTAGAAGGTCTGTATCTAAAGCTAGCTAGACTGGGCATAAGTAAACCGCTTTTATATATGCTTTATGATATGCTCAATGGTAGAAAGTTTGTTGTCAAAATTGGCAATGTAACTTCTACCGCAACCTACGAAATTAAAAATGGTCTTCAACAGGGAGCGGTGAACTCACCGATTCTCTTCAGTATTTACACCAGCGATCTGATAGGTAGTCTAGCCCATGCCATAGCGTATGCCGACGATCTAATTGCGTACAGAACAGCTCCAACAGTTGAGGTCATCAGAATTCTCTTACAGCGTGACTTCGACAAGATTCAGCGATATTGCGATGACTGGAAGTTGAAAATAAACTTTCAGAAATCCGAAACCATTCTGTTCAGGACTCCATTGCATGGAGCCCCTAGGGATACAAGAAAGAACTGGCGCAAGCTGGTGATCGTAGGGCCACATGGACATCCACTGGCGAATAAAAGTGTAGTAAAGTACCTCGGCATCTGGATGGATCAGTATTTGTATTTCGACAGACATATAAATGCTGCTCTGACCAGAGCCAGGGGAGCTTTTGCCCTGACAAAACGGTTGTTTTATAGCAGCCGTCTTGACAGCAGGGTTAAGGTGATTTGCTACATGGCCCTTATCCGACCAATGATTGCCTATGGATGCCCGGTGTGGTTCAACGTTGCCCCATCTCAAATGGAAAAGATTCGGGTGTTTGAGAGGCAGTGTCTTCGACGCTGCCTTGGATTACACAGAACACCAGAGTCGGAGTACAAACATTATTATTCCAACGAGGTTCTATACAATGGAGCCAACATTAACAGAATCGATAATTTTATAATCAAGCTGATTCGGGGTCACATTGCAAGAGCGATGTCCTCAGCCAATAGCTTAATTTTTGGGGCTTACTACCCCAACACCGATTACTACGAGAGTGTGCGTTTAAGTGGATTTATCCCACCCGATGCTTTCCTCTACTTAGACAGTCGAGGGCTGATACAGGATAGAGCGGCGGTTCCGCTAATCTACCACGTCGGCCGCAGAACTGTAGATAGGCGACTCCTTTATAGTCGAGACGTCCTCGCACAGGGCGGAGCAGAGCGCCTTCGGTTCAGTAGGACTGTGTCCGATCGGGACCGGAGAGACAGGGTAAAACAAGAGAACCAGTTTTGGTGGTTAAATGAAGAAGTAGATACTAGATAGTTGACTTAGTTTTCTCGTCTTGGCCGACTTACATAGTTTTAAGTGTATTAATTAAGTAGGGACAGTCAGGGTGGCACAAAAAAAAAAAAAAAAAAAAAAAAAAAAATTATAAAAACCATCAAAATCAAAAAAAAAAAAAAAAAAAAAAAAAAAAAAAATCAAACCAAAAAAATAACAAAATTGAAAATGCTTGCTGTGGCTGTTCTAGATTTAAGGTAGTTGTAAGTAGTTTTATAGTAGTTTAAGTATAGTTTTAAGTAATTTTAATTAGTTTTAATTAGTTTTAATTAGCTCTTAAATAAAAATAAAAAATGATATTGTGTCCAAGTTTTTTTTAAATCTTTCTTGGGAAAAATAAAACCAGGATAAGATATTAAGTTAAGTAGTTCGTAGGCCGAAAGGCATTAGCATTAAGTTATTGTTTAATTTAGAGCGCCCGCTTAGGGCCAGTAAGTTATTTTTAAGATATTGATAAGTAGGCTAGTTTTTCATGAATTTTTGTCTAGCTTTAAGATAGTTATAAGAAAATGAATAAATAAAAATGAATTAAAAAAAAAAAAAAAAAAAACGTAAGGTGCCCGACTCTCAACCCAACCATCCTCGGTTCAAATCCCGCTAAATCCATCAAGTAAGTACTGTGTTTTTTTTTGATATAAATAATTATTGTGCCTTAAGTTCCAGAAGAAAATCATTACTTGCATGAAAATAAAGGAGAAAATGTAGAAATAAAAATAAAAAATTTACTTTTATTTTGTTTTGCATTGTGCTTCGAAAAGGCTTCTCCTTGGCCTCGACAAGCCTTTTATAAGGGTTTTTAGATGTGCCTATCGAAACACTTGAACAAAACCGCACTACTAAATTTGCAATGTTTGAGTGTAGTTTTGTTCTAATTATCAAAATCTTTAAGACATCAGATCAAAAATCAATAAAGATCATAGGGGAATTATAAGGAAAAGCATGGAAGCTTGGAATTTTAGGAGAAACTTGAAAAGGGTGGTACCAAAGAAATATAAGAATGGGGATATCGTTTACGTCGCTGTGAAAGGCACACAAAGTAAAAATTAGCCTTTATACAGGAAAGAGATTGTTGCAAAAGACAATCGAGTGACGATAACGACATTAAGTCGTAAGAAAATCCACAAAGCCCATTTGAAAAACATTAAATAATGTTAAAATGAATAAAAATCCAATTAAAAAAAAAAAAAAACAAAAAAAAAAGAAGAATGGGCTCAAGTCCAAAAATTTAATTGCAATAAAAAATGAAACAAAAAGAGTTGAAAGGGCTCTAGCCCTAATATAAAAAAAAATTATCAAACAAGAAAACAATGCCTAGGAGTTTAGCTCTCATAAAACAAAGGGCCGGTTCACAAAAATTACTTAATCGTAATTGCGGTGGTGTCGATCCTCGTACCCCAGTAGGTTGCTTGAAATTTTAACCTTGCAGCCAGTGTTGTTCCTCTACGTGTTGACTTTAATTGTCTTTATTTCAACGTAGACAATCGGTCGACAATGTCAACAATGTAGACAATGTGTCGACAATGTGTAGACAATGTCAACAATAACTTGAATGTCACAAATAAAATCATTTTAAAAAGTTCTGCTTCAACCGATAGGCACGTGGTTGGATAATTTATAATAAGAGAATTCATGGAAGATAATTTTTTGCTTTGCAGAAAATTATAATGTTCCGCAAGACGTTTACATGAACACCCCTTTTTAAAAATACTTGCGTAAACGAAGGAAATAATCAAATTAAGCGTCACAAATGACTTATCACAGTTTATCAAGTTTATTTCTGCACTTTGCGGAACAAATACGTGAGATAAAATTATCTGTTTTGCTGAATATTGACAATTCATTTCTTACGAGATAAAATTATCTGGTTTACCAGGTCTATCTGGGTTTTACGCCGTCGTGCGTCGCATGAATAGCCCTATTATTGGGTGGAAATAAAACTGGGAATTGTTTCCTTCTTCCAACTAATGCTTTTTAAAATCACATACATAGCTTTTTCTGTTATCAAAATGGATTTTGATGACATTTGCATCAAAATTAATATATTGGAAAGTTTGGAACTTATTCCCTTCTACAATTAAAAGGAGCTCTTCGGATGCTGTAGGATTATGAAATACGGTAGAACGGTAGGTCTTGAAGTCAAGTGCATATACAAAAGAAAAATCGAAAAGTTGAGGTCTTTCGTTTGGGTCGTGGTATCCGCCAACTCTCTTAGAATCGTTATTAGTTATGAAGCACTTCCAATTGCTGTAGTAAAATGAAATTCCGTAGAGTGATATGATTTGAAGTTCATTTTATAGTATAAAAGTAAAAAATTAAAACTGGAGATTTTCCATTCAGGGGGAGTCGCACCAACCCCAGATTTTGGTATCAATTATATGGGTTAGTTACTTTGACGTTGATTGATGACCTTTTGACTTTAGAGGTGTTCGTGTTTATAGTGCATCGAATAAAAAAAATGGGGCATATTCATAGTCACAGACGGTTCAAGACAATATTGGCTCAATGAATACAGACCGATTTTAATTACAAATTGTGATTTAATAAAAAAATAACTAACTTGGTATATTACACAAATAGCTTCAAATACTTTGAAATGATAAACTTAAAAAAATACAATCTTCGTCCGAAAATTCAACTAAGCCTATGTTTAACTTAAACGCAGCTCTAAAATGACTATGAATACGCCCCTTGCAAAAGGGAGTGAAATCGGATAACAAAAAAAAAATAACTTCAAATTATGTGAGACATTTGTTAGTTAATGATTATATTACTGAAAAAAAATTGCAAGGTTTACTGGAATGTGGAATTTATTCATTTTAATACTTAGTCCCTAAAAATTTAGAAGATTTTTAAAACTTGACCAGTAAAACATTAAATTGATTGAGTGGATCATCCAAATTTTAGTGAGTAGGTTATCTTAATAGATTTCTCCCATAGCTCAAAGTTTTTCGATATCTCTAAATAAAATATTTGAAACTAAAACCTTTAAACGGATGAATACGAACCTTCCGATTCGCTGTGACTACCCTGAAAATTTAATGGAAAGTTAACTCATCGGGCATCAAAAGTATAAAAAATCATTTATTGCTTCAATAAAAAGAAATTAATATTAAAAAATTACAAAAAAAAAAAAAAAAAAAAAACAATTATGTATGTAAATTGCATACGTGCATTATTTACAAAAAATGTAATAATTTTTTATTTTGTAGAATAGATTTTCTAATATTAAATCGTTTATATTTTGAAAAACAAAAACGGAACAAACATTTATTTTTTGCAGTGAGATAAATATGGTAAAATAAAACAATTTAAATTCATTTGATAAAAAAAATCGAAAAAAAAAATACCCTCGCAAGCACGAAAATAAATATTTTTTTGCAAACACGATTTTCATATAAAAAAAAAATAATAATTGCTGTCAGATAGAATTGGAAAAATAACAGCTAAGTAGATAAAAGTGTTTTTTATCGATAGGTGCAAAAAGTTTTGTGCTGTGAAGTTTTTTATATAAACTATCAGAGCTTTCTTGACCCCGTCTAGAGGCGGTTTCAGGCAGTTGAGAGTAAATTTTTTCTTGTAAGTTCCCCATAACTGATTGTGCTTTTGTTAGGCATCAATGTCCTTGATAAACCTGTCGAAGATGACAGATGAAGAAATAGCTGATTGAATTGAATGCACTTTCAAGTTCTGAAGACACTGAAGGTGACGATGATTTCGACAATGACGACAATGTTGACGATCCAGATTTTATTTTCTCTGAAGATTTATTCTTGATCGATCATTGTTTGATCTTTGATGAATGCAAGTCAAATGTTGATTGATGCAGCAAATGCAAGTCTGGACATCAGTGCCTGAGACATTAGTCATCAAGAGCCGAGATCAGCTCTAGCATCATTTCCTTCAACGTCCGTTGCTTCTGTCGCTGTTTTGCTGTCGAAAGCCAGAGATAATTCCGTATCAAGTTCCGCTAGTAAATCTGAGCCAAATATTGCTCCTTCACTTCATAGAAAACGTAACCGCGACCTCAATGACAACGAACTACTAGAAGAGGAAGGTGGCCCAGGTTGTTCAAGCGCGGCCCAATTCATTGGGGCTCTGAATACAATGAAAAATTATGCTGAGGGATTCGTAAGCTAACGCTTACGGCATAGTTATTAGCAGCATTTTGTGGATGGACAACAAAAGTTTTCGGCTTATGTAGGTATAAAACCATTTATCTCTTGAGAGCTTGTCGCACCACTCTGCAAATCTTCGCGATGGAAGAGGAAACAAAACAACAAATAGAAATTGACTGCCCATTTATAATAAAAGAATACAATCGACATATGGGTGGTGTCCATCTCATGGATGGTCTTCTTGGTCGCTATCATATTCATATGAAAATTCGAAAATGGACGAACCGCATATTTTTCCACCTGTTGGATGTGGTTATGATTAACACTTACATTCTTTTCCATATGTTGCACAAGGGAGTCAGAATCTAGTTGCCAAATTTTCACACTGAAGTTGCGGAATTATTGTGCATGATTTCGAATGAAACAAAGAGGCTGTCCAACTTCTTCACCAGTACCACCATCCCGCAAGCCAAAAAAGTATTATTTTCAGAGGTTCGATATGACAACGTGGGCCATTGGTGCGTATTTCATGCCCGCAAGGGCAAAAAGCTGTGTAAAAACCCGGGTTGTAAGTCGGAAACACAGGCATTTTGTACAAAATGTAAATTGAATCTCTGCAATTCAACCACAAAGTCATGTTTCTTTGACTTCCATCAACGTTAATGTATTTCCGTTACGTATTTCATATTTTCATAGTGTTTTGATTCATTTTCATCGTTATTCATTCAATAAACGATAATTTTTATGACACAGGTGTATATGTTTTTTTTCCTGCAACGACCCAACTCCGCCTAGTGGCAGTGTAGATATTTTTACCTGTAAAATGTAAAAACCTAATTTTTTTGAAAAACTAATTTCAGATTCTTTCTTATCGATCCCATATTAGTATATACTAATTTTTTGAAACAAAACAAAAAATAAGGCATCAGAGGGTTAATTTTAATCATCCTCTCAGGCGCTTGCGTGGGAAGAAATTATTCCGATTATTTGGTCTTAGCGAAGGGCTGCACATTCAACATGAAAGCATTAAAAGCTGGTACTTCGCATGGAAAGTAGTATTGATGTGAAAATAAGGTAATGCTGGATGAATTATTCACAAACGAGGTGACCATGGTATAGTTCCTGTTTCATCGTTAAAAAATATTGTCACGTTAAGAAATTCGAATGGTGGATAGATAATGAAATTCTAAGAATCTTACTAGTTAAAGATTTTTGTCTATCTCCTACTGGTATGGAGATATAAATTATTTAAAAATTTTATCTCAAAATAGGCTAATTTTCAAAAATTGAATTAAATCAGGAGAGTCCGCTAAAAATTTGAATTATATATGGTTGCAAAATACATACACCCAAATTAAAGTTGTCATATACAAATTTTTAATTTTGCAGAGCTTTTGAGTGTAGGAATTTTTGGAAATAGTCGGAAAACCTACTCAAATAAACTGATTTATATATTTTAAATTTTCACCTTTTTTACTTTAAATTTTCAAGTTCACAACCCGGAACCATCGATCATTTTGATATAGAACACATAGCTGCGTCTTACGCATATAAGGTTAATATCCCTATATATCGAGATTTTTAGATAGCCAAAGAAGGTTCAGTTCTGCCACGAGTATTGAGTTACACGCGCTCTTTTTTTAATATCTATACAACATAGCTACTTTCAGTTGAAAAAAACTTAATGATGGTCGTTATTGTTTATGTTTTTATTTTGGTTAGTGTTTTTAAAAAAAATACAAATTAAAATTGTCAGTAAATGGTTTGTGTACAAAATGAAAAGCACATATTTTATGGAGCATAAAAGAGTTATTATATTTTTTCTCAAATCAAAGACTTTCGTTCTTAAAAACACGCCTTCCATGTTTTCTCTCATGAGTAATCATGGAAACAATACAAATTAAAAAAAAAAATAATAACATTAAAAACTCCCTTACAAGCAACAGACGAATGGTCACCTGTATTTTTTAAATTAGTTCAATTCATCAGGAAGTCCCAAGGAAGTTTTGAGGAAACTAATTTCGGTTTCAAGTGGTTCCAATTTGGCACTCATTTTTCATATGCCAGGCTAGCTCAATACGTAAGGTGCCCGACTCTCAACCCAACCATCCTCGGTTCAAATCCCGCAAAATCCGTCAAGTAAGTACTGTGTTTTTTTCAGATATAAATAATTATTGAGCCTTAAGTTCCAGAAGAAAATCATTACTTGCATGAAAATAAAGGAGAAAATGTAGAACTAAAAATAAAGAATTTACTTTTATTTTGTTTTGCATTGTGCTTCGAAAAGGCTTCTCCTAGGCCTCGACAAGCCTTTTATAAGGGTTTTTAGATGTGCCTATCGAAACACTTGAACAAAACCGCACTACTAAATTTGCAATGTTTGAGTGTAGTTTTGTTCTAATTATCAAAATCTTTAAAACATCAGATCAAAAATCAATAAAGATCATAGGGGAATTATAAGGAAAAGCATGGAAGCTAGGAATGTTAGGAGAAAATTGAAAAGGGTGGTACCAAAGAAATATAAGAATGGGGATATCGTTTACGTCGCTGTGAAAGGCACACAAAGTAAAAATTAGCCTTTATACAGGAAAGAGATTGTTGCAAAAGACAATCGAGTGACGATAACGACATTTAGTCGTAAGAAAATCCACAAAGCCCATTTGAAAAACATTAAATAATGTTAAAATGAATAAAAATCCAATTAAAAAAAAAAAAACAAAAAAAAAAGAAGAATGGGCTCAAGTCCAAAAATTTAATTGCAATAAAAAATGAAACAAAAAGAGTTGAAAGGGCTCTAGCCCTAATATAAAAAAAAATTATCAAACAAGAAAACAATGCCTAGGAGTTTAGCTCTCATAAAACAAAGGGCCGGTTCACAAAAATTACTTAATCGTAATTGCGGTGGTGTCGATCCTCGTACCCCAGTAGGTTGCTTGAAATTTTAACCTTGCAGCCAGTGTTGTTCCTCTACGTGTTGACTTTAATTGTCTTTATTTCAACGTAGACAATCGGTCGACAATGTCAACAATGTAGACAATGTGTCGACAATGTGTAGACAATGTCAACAATAACTTGAATGTCACAAATAAAATCATTTTAAAAAGTTCTGCTTCAACCGATAGGCACGTGGTTGGATAATTTATAATAAGAGAATTCATGGAAGATAATTTTTTGCTTTGCAGAAAATTATAACGTTCCGCAAGACGTTTACATGAACACCCCTTTTTAAAAATACTTGCGTAAACGAAGGAAATAATCAAATTAAGCGTCACAAATGACATTTATCAATGACAGATTATCAAGTTTATTTCTGCACTTTGCGGAACAAATACGTGAGATAAAATTATCTGTTTTGCTGAATATTGACAATTCATTTCTTACGAGATAAAATTATCTGGTTTACCAGGTCTATCTGGGTTTTACGCCGTCGTACGTCGCATGAATAGCCCTATTATTGGGTGGAAATAAAACTGGGAATTGTTTCCTTCTTCCAACTAATGCTTTTTAAAATCACATACATAGCTTTTTCTGTTATCAAAATGGATTTTGATGACATTTGCATCAAAATTAATATATTGGAAAGTTTGGAACTTATTCCCTTCTACAATTAAAAGGAGCTCTTCGGATGCTGTAGGATTATGAAATACGGTAGAACGGTAGGTCTTGAAGTCAAGTGCATATACAAAAGAAAAATCGAAAAGTTGAGGTCTTTCGTTTGGGTCGTGGTATCCGCCAACTCTCTTAGAATCGTTATTAGTTATGAAGCACTTCCAATTGCTGTAGTAAAATGAAATTCCGTAGAGTGATATGATTTGAAGTTCATTTTATAGTATAAAAGTAAAAAATTAAAACTGGAGATTTTCCATTCAGGGGGAGTCGCACCAACCCCAGATTTTGGTATCAATTATATGGGTTAGTTACTTTGACGTTGATTGATGACCTTTTGACTTTAGAGGTGTTCGTGTTTATAGTGCATCGAATAAAAAAAATGGGGCATATTCATAGTCACAGACGGTTCAAGACAATATTGGCTCAATGAATACAGACCGATTTTAATTACAAATTGTGATTTAATAAAAAAATAACTAACTTGGTATATTACACAAATAGCTTCAAATACTTTGAAATGATAAACTTAAAAAAATACAATCTTCGTCCGAAAATTCAACTAAGCCTATGTTTAACTTAAACGCAGCTCTAAAATGACTATGAATACGCCCCTTGCAAAAGGGAGTGAAATCGGATAACAAAAAAAAATAACTTCAAATTATGTGAGACATTTGTTAGTTAATGATTATATTACTGAAAAAAAATTGCAAGGTTTACTGGAATGTGGAATTTATTCATTTTAATACTTAGTCCCTAAAAATTTAGAAGATTTTTAAAACTTGACCAGTAAAACATTAAATTGATTGAGTGGATCATCCAAATTTTAGTGAGTAGGTTATCTTAATAGATTTCTCCCATAGCTCAAAGTTTTTCGATATCTCTAAATAAAATATTTGAAACTAAAACCTTTAAACGGATGAATACGAACCTTCCGATTCGCTGTGACTACCCTGAAAATTTAATGGAAAGTTAACTCATCGGGCATCAAAAGTATAAAAAATCATTTATTGCTTCAATAAAAAGAAATTAATATTAAAAAATTACAAAAAAAAAAAAAAAAAAAAAACAATTATGTATGTAAATTGCATACGTGCATTATTTACAAAAAATGTAATAATTTTTTATTTTGTAGAATAGATTTTCTAATATTAAATCGTTTATATTTTGAAAAACAAAAACGGAACAAACATTTATTTTTTGCAGTGAGATAAATATGGTAAAATAAAACAATTTAAATTCATTTGATAAAAAAAATCGAAAAAAAAAATACCCTCGCAAGCACGAAAATAAATATTTTTTTGCAAACACGATTTTCATATAAAAAAAAAATAATAATTGCTGTCAGATAGAATTGGAAAAATAACAGCTAAGTAGATAAAAGTGTTTTTTATCGATAGGTGCAAAAAGTTTTGTGCTGTGAAGTTTTTTATATAAACTATCAGAGCTTTCTTGACCCCGTCTAGAGGCGGTTTCAGGCAGTTGAGAGTAAATTTTTTCTTGTAAGTTCCCCATAACTGATTGTGCTTTTGTTAGGCATCAATGTCCTTGATAAACCTGTCGAAGATGACAGATGAAGAAATAGCTGATTGAATTGAATGCACTTTCAAGTTCTGAAGACACTGAAGGTGACGATGATTTCGACAATGACGACAATGTTGACGATCCAGATTTTATTTTCTCTGAAGATTTATTCTTGATCGATCATTGTTTGATCTTTGATGAATGCAAGTCAAATGTTGATTGATGCAGCAAATGCAAGTCTGGACATCAGTGCCTGAGACATTAGTCATCAAGAGCCGAGATCAGCTCTAGCATCATTTCCTTCAACGTCCGTTGCTTCTGTCGCTGTTTTGCTGTCGAAAGCCAGAGATAATTCCGTATCAAGTTCCGCTAGTAAATCTGAGCCAAATATTGCTCCTTCACTTCATAGAAAACGTAACCGCGACCTCAATGACAACGAACTACTAGAAGAGGAAGGTGGCCCAGGTTGTTCAAGCGCGGCCCAATTCATTGGGGCTCTGAATACAATGAAAAATTATGCTGAGGGATTCGTAAGCTAACGCTTACGGCATAGTTATTAGCAGCGTTTTGTGGATGGACAACAAAAGTTTTCGGCTTATGTAGGTATAAAACCATTTATCTCTTGAGAGCTTGTCGCACCACTCTGCAAATCTTCGCGATGGAAGAGGAAACAAAACAACAAATAGAAATTGACTGCCCATTTATAATAAAAGAATACAATCGACATATGGGTGGTGTCCATCTCATGGATGGTCTTCTTGGTCGCTATCATATTCATATGAAAATTCGAAAATGGACGAACCGCATATTTTTCCACCTGTTGGATGTGGTTATGGTTAACACTTACATTCTTTTCCATATGTTGCACAAGGGAGTCAGAATCTAGTTGCCAAATTTTCACACTGAAGTTGCGGAATTATTGTGCATGATTTCGAATGAAACAAAGAGGCTGTCCAACTTCTTCACCAGTACCACCATCCCGCAAGCCAAAAAAGTATTATTTTCAGAGGTTCGATATGACAACGTGGGCCATTGGTGCGTATTTCATGCCCGCAAGGGCAAAAAGCTGTGTAAAAACCCGGGTTGTAAGTCGGAAACACAGGCATTTTGTACAAAATGTAAATTGAATCTCTGCAATTCAACCACAAAGTCATGTTTCTTTGACTTCCATCAACGTTAATGTATTTCCGTTACGTATTTCATATTTTCATAGTGTTTTGATTCATTTTCATCGTTATTCATTCAATAAACGATAATTTTTATGACACAGGTGTATATGTTTTTTTTCCTGCAACGACCCAACTCCGCCTAGTGGCAGTGTAGATATTTTTACCTGTAAAATGTAAAAACCTAATTTTTTTGAAAAACTAATTTCAGATTCTTTCTTATCGATCCCATATTAGTATATACTAATTTTTTGAAACAAAACAAAAAATAAGGCATCAGAGGGTTAATTTTAATCATCCTCTCAGGCGCTTGCGTGGGAAGAAATTATTCCGATTATTTGGTCTTAGCGAAGGGCTGCACATTCAACATGAAAGCATTAAAAGCTGGTACTTCGCATGGAAAGTAGTATTGATGTGAAAATAAGGTAATGCTGGATGAATTATTCACAAACGAGGTGACCATGGTATAGTTCCTGTTTCATCGTTAAAAAATATTGTCACGTTAAGAAATTCGAATGGTGGATAGATAATGAAATTCTAAGAATCTTACTAGTTAAAGATTTTTGTCTATCTCCTACTGGTATGGAGATATAAATTATTTAAAAATTTTATCTCAAAATAGGCTAATTTTCAAAAATTGAATTAAATCAGGAGAGTCCGCTAAAAATTTGAATTATATATGGTTGCAAAATACATACACCCAAATTAAAGTTGTCATATACAAATTTTTAATTTTGCAGAGCTTTTGAGTGTAGGAATTTTTGGAAATAGTCGGAAAACCTACTCAAATAAACTGATTTATATATTTTAAATTTTCACCTTTTTTACTTTAAATTTTCAAGTTCACAACCCGGAACCATCGATCATTTTGATATAGAACACATAGCTGCGTCTTACGCATATAAGGTTAATATCCCTATATATCGAGATTTTTAGATAGCCAAAGAAGGTTCAGTTCTGCCACGAGTATTGAGTTACACGCGCTCTTTTTTTAATATCTATACAACATAGCTACTTTCAGTTGAAAAAAACTTAATGATGGTCGTTATTGTTTATGTTTTTATTTTGGTTAGTGTTTTTAAAAAAAATACAAATTAAAATTGTCAGTAAATGGTTTGTGTACAAAATGAAAAGCACATATTTTATGGAGCATAAAAGAGTTATTATATTTTTTCTCAAATCAAAGACTTTCGTTCTTAAAAACACGCCTTCCATGTTTTCTCTCATGAGTAATCATGGAAACAATACAAATTAAAAAAAAAAATAATAACATTAAAAACTCCCTTACAAGCAACAGACGAATGGTCACCTGTATTTTTTAAATTAGTTCAATTCATCAGGAAGTCCCAAGGAAGTTTTGAGGAAACTAATTTCGGTTTCAAGTGGTTCCAATTTGGCACTCATTTTTCATATGCCAGGCTAGCTCAATACGTAAGGTGCCCGACTCTCAACCCAACCATCCTCGGTTCAAATCCCGCAAAATCCATCAAGTAAGTACTGTGTTTTTTTCAGATATAAATAATTATTGTGCCTTAAGTTCCAGAAGAAAATCATTACTTGCATGAAAATAAAGGAGAAAATGTAGAACTAAAAATAAAGAATTTACTTTTATTTTGTTTTGCATTGTGCTTCGAAAAGGCTTCTCCTAGGCCTCGACAAGCCTTTTATAAGGGTTTTTAGATGTGCCTATCGAAACACTTGAACAAAACCGCACTACTAAATTTGCAATGTTTGAGTGTAGTTTTGTTCTAATTATCAAAATCTTTAAAACATCAGATCAAAAATCAATAAAGATCATAGGGGAATTATAAGGAAAAGCATGGAAGCTAGGAATGTTAGGAGAAAATTGAAAAGGGTGGTACCAAAGAAATATAAGAATGGGGATATCGTTTACGTCGCTGTGAAAGGCACACAAAGTAAAAATTAGCCTTTATACAGGAAAGAGATTGTTGCAAAAGACAATCGAGTGACGATAACGACATTTAGTCGTAAGAAAATCCACAAAGCCCATTTGAAAAACATTAAATAATGTTAAAATGAATAAAAATCCAATTAAAAAAAAAAAAACAAAAAAAAAAGAAGAATGGGCTCAAGTCCAAAAATTTAATTGCAATAAAAAATGAAACAAAAAGAGTTGAAAGGGCTCTAGCCCTAATATAAAAAAAAATTATCAAACAAGAAAACAATGCCTAGGAGTTTAGCTCTCATAAAACAAAGGGCCGGTTCACAAAAATTACTTAATCGTAATTGCGGTGGTGTCGATCCTCGTACCCCAGTAGGTTGCTTGAAATTTTAACCTTGCAGCCAGTGTTGTTCCTCTACGTGTTGACTTTAATTGTCTTTATTTCAACGTAGACAATCGGTCGACAATGTCAACAATGTAGACAATGTGTCGACAATGTGTAGACAATGTCAACAATAACTTGAATGTCACAAATAAAATCATTTTAAAAAGTTCTGCTTCAACCGATAGGCACGTGGTTGGATAATTTATAATAAGAGAATTCATGGAAGATAATTTTTTGCTTTGCAGAAAATTATAACGTTCCGCAAGACGTTTACATGAACACCCCTTTTTAAAAATACTTGCGTAAACGAAGGAAATAATCAAATTAAGCGTCACAAATGACTTATCACAGTTTATCAAGTTTATTTCTGCACTTTGCGGAACAAATACGTGAGATAAAATTATCTGTTTTGCTGAATATTGACAATTCATTTCTTACGAGATAAAATTATCTGGTTTACCAGGTCTATCTGGGTTTTACGCCGTCGTACGTCGCATGAATAGCCCTATTATTGGGTGGAAATAAAACTGGGAATTGTTTCCTTCTTCCAACTAATGCTTTTTAAAATCACATACATAGCTTTTTCTGTTATCAAAATGGATTTTGATGACATTTGCATCAAAATTAATATATTGGAAAGTTTGGAACTTATTCCCTTCTACAATTAAAAGGAGCTCTTCGGATGCTGTAGGATTATGAAATACGGTAGAACGGTAGGTCTTGAAGTCAAGTGCATATACAAAAGAAAAATCGAAAAGTTGAGGTCTTTCGTTTGGGTCGTGGTATCCGCCAACTCTCTTAGAATCGTTATTAGTTATGAAGCACTTCCAATTGCTGTAGTAAAATGAAATTCCGTAGAGTGATATGATTTGAAGTTCATTTTATAGTATAAAAGTAAAAAATTAAAACTGGAGATTTTCCATTCAGGGGGAGTCGCACCAACCCCAGATTTTGGTATCAATTATATGGGTTAGTTACTTTGACGTTGATTGATGACCTTTTGCCTTTAGAGGTGTTCGTGTTTATAGTGCATCGAATAAAAAAAATGGGGCATATTCATAGTCACAGACGGTTCAAGACAATATTGGCTCAATGAATACAGACCGATTTTAATTACAAATTGTGATTTAATAAAAAAATAACTAACTTGGTATATTACACAAATAGCTTCAAATACTTTGAAATGATAAACTTAAAAAAATACAATCTTCGTCCGAAAATTCAACTAAGCCTATGTTTAACTTAAACGCAGCTCTAAAATGACTATGAATACGCCCCTTGCAAAAGGGAGTGAAATCGGATAACAAAAAAAAATAACTTCAAATTATGTGAGACATTTGTTAGTTAATGATTATATTACTGAAAAAAAATTGCAAGGTTTACTGGAATGTGGAATTTATTCATTTTAATACTTAGTCCCTAAAAATTTAGAAGATTTTTAAAACTTGACCAGTAAAACATTAAATTGATTGAGTGGATCATCCAAATTTTAGTGAGTAGGTTATCTTAATAGATTTCTCCCATAGCTCAAAGTTTTTCGATATCTCTAAATAAAATATTTGAAACTAAAACCTTTAAACGGATGAATACGAACCTTCCGATTCGCTGTGACTACCCTGAAAATTTAATGGAAAGTTAACTCATCGGGCATCAAAAGTATAAAAAATCATTTATTGCTTCAATAAAAAGAAATTAATATTAAAAAATTACAAAAAAAAAAAAAAAAAAAAAACAATTATGTATGTAAATTGCATACGTGCATTATTTACAAAAAATGTAATAATTTTTTATTTTGTAGAATAGATTTTCTAATATTAAATCGTTTATATTTTGAAAAACAAAAACGGAACAAACATTTATTTTTTGCAGTGAGATAAATATGGTAAAATAAAACAATTTAAATTCATTTGATAAAAAAAATCGAAAAAAAAAATACCCTCGCAAGCACGAAAATAAATATTTTTTTGCAAACACGATTTTCATATAAAAAAAAAATAATAATTGCTGTCAGATAGAATTGGAAAAATAACAGCTAAGTAGATAAAAGTGTTTTTTATCGATAGGTGCAAAAAGTTTTGTGCTGTGAAGTTTTTTATATAAACTATCAGAGCTTTCTTGACCCCGTCTAGAGGCGGTTTCAGGCAGTTGAGAGTAAATTTTTTCTTGTAAGTTCCCCATAACTGATTGTGCTTTTGTTAGGCATCAATGTCCTTGATAAACCTGTCGAAGATGACAGATGAAGAAATAGCTGATTGAATTGAATGCACTTTCAAGTTCTGAAGACACTGAAGGTGACGATGATTTCGACAATGACGACAATGTTGACGATCCAGATTTTATTTTCTCTGAAGATTTATTCTTGATCGATCATTGTTTGATCTTTGATGAATGCAAGTCAAATGTTGATTGATGCAGCAAATGCAAGTCTGGACATCAGTGCCTGAGACATTAGTCATCAAGAGCCGAGATCAGCTCTAGCATCATTTCCTTCAACGTCCGTTGCTTCTGTCGCTGTTTTGCTGTCGAAAGCCAGAGATAATTCCGTATCAAGTTCCGCTAGTAAATCTGAGCCAAATATTGCTCCTTCACTTCATAGAAAACGTAACCGCGACCTCAATGACAACGAACTACTAGAAGAGGAAGGTGGCCCAGGTTGTTCAAGCGCGGCCCAATTCATTGGGGCTCTGAATACAATGAAAAATTATGCTGAGGGATTCGTAAGCTAACGCTTACGGCATAGTTATTAGCAGCATTTTGTGGATGGACAACAAAAGTTTTCGGCTTATGTAGGTATAAAACCATTTATCTCTTGAGAGCTTGTCGCACCACTCTGCAAATCTTCGCGATGGAAGAGGAAACAAAACAACAAATAGAAATTGACTGCCCATTTATAATAAAAGAATACAATCGACATATGGGTGGTGTCCATCTCATGGATGGTCTTCTTGGTCGCTATCATATTCATATGAAAATTCGAAAATGGACGAACCGCATATTTTTCCACCTGTTGGATGTGGTTATGGTTAACACTTACATTCTTTTCCATATGTTGCACAAGGGAGTCAGAATCTAGTTGCCAAATTTTCACACTGAAGTTGCTGAATTATTGTGCATGATTTCGAATGAAACAAAGAGGCTGTCCAACTTCTTCACCAGTACCACCATCCCGCAAGCCAAAAAAGTATTATTTTCAGAGATTCGATATGACAACGTGGGCCATTGGTGCGTATTTCATGCCCGCAAGGGCAAAAAGCTGTGTAAAAACCCGGGTTGTAAGTCGGAAACACAGGCATTTTGTACAAAATGTAAATTGAATCTCTGCAATTCAACCACAAAGTCATGTTTCTTTGACTTCCATCAACGTTAATGTATTTCCGTTACGTATTTCATATTTTCATAGTGTTTTGATTCATTTTCATCGTTATTCATTCAATAAACGATAATTTTTATGACACAGGTGTATATGTTTTTTTTCCTGCAACGACCCAACTCCGCCTAGTGGCAGTGTAGATATTTTTACCTGTAAAATGTAAAAACCTAATTTTTTTGAAAAACTAATTTCAGATTCTTTCTTATCGATCCCATATTAGTATATACTAATTTTTTGAAACAAAACAAAAAATAAGGCATCAGAGGGTTAATTTTAATCATCCTCTCAGGCGCTTGCGTGGGAAGAAATTATTCCGATTATTTGGTCTTAGCGAAGGGCTGCACATTCAACATGAAAGCATTAAAAGCTGGTACTTCGCATGGAAAGTAGTATTGATGTGAAAATAAGGTAATGCTGGATGAATTATTCACAAACGAGGTGACCATGGTATAGTTCCTGTTTCATCGTTAAAAAATATTGTTACGTTAAGAAATTCGAATGGTGGATAGATAATGAAATTCTAAGAATCTTACTAGTTAAAGATTTTTGTCTATCTCCTACTGGTATGGAGATATAAATTATTTAAAAATTTTATCTCAAAATAGGCTAATTTTCAAAAATTGAATTAAATCAGGAGAGTCCGCTAAAAATTTGAATTATATATGGTTGCAAAATACATACACCCAAATTAAAGTTGTCATATACAAATTTTTAATTTTGCAGAGCTTTTGAGTGTAGGAATTTTTGGAAATAGTCGGAAAACCTACTCAAATAAACTGATTTATATATTTTAAATTTTCACCTTTTTTACTTTAAATTTTCAAGTTCACAACCCGGAACCATCGATCATTTTGATATAGAACACATAGCTGCGTCTTACGCATATAAGGTTAATATCCCTATATATCGAGATTTTTAGATAGCCAAAGAAGGTTCAGTTCTGCCACGAGTATTGAGTTACACGCGCTCTTTTTTTAATATCTATACAACATAGCTACTTTCAGTTGAAAAAAACTTAATGATGGTCGTTATTGTTTATGTTTTTATTTTGGTTAGTGTTTTAAAAAAAAATACAAATTAAAATTGTCAGTAAATGGTTTGTGTACAAAATGAAAAGCACATATTTTATGGAGCATAAAAGAGTTATTATATTTTTTCTCAAATCAAAGACTTTCGTTCTTAAAAACACGCCTTCCATGTTTTCTCTCATGAGTAATCATGGAAACAATACAAATTAAAAAAAAAAATAATAACATTAAAAACTCCCTTACAAGCAACAGACGAATGGTCACCTGTATTTTTTAAATTAGTTCAATTCATCAGGAAGTCCCAAGGAAGTTTTGAGGAAACTAATTTCGGTTTCAAGTGGTTCCAATTTGGCACTCATTTTTCATATGCCAGGCTAGCTCAATACGTAAGGTGCCCGACTCTCAACCCAACCATCCTCGGTTCAAATCCCGCAAAATCCATCAAGTAAGTACTGTGTTTTTTTCAGATATAAATAATTATTGTGCCTTAAGTTCCAGAAGAAAATCATTACTTGCATGAAAATAAAGGAGAAAATGTAGAACTAAAAATAAAGAATTTACTTTTATTTTGTTTTGCATTGTGCTTCGAAAAGGCTTCTCCTAGGCCTCGACAAGCCTTTTATAAGGGTTTTTAGATGTGCCTATCGAAACACTTGAACAAAACCGCACTACTAAATTTGCAATGTTTGAGTGTAGTTTTGTTCTAATTATCAAAATCTTTAAAACATCAGATCAAAAATCAATAAAGATCATAGGGGAATTATAAGGAAAAGCATGGAAGCTAGGAATGTTAGGAGAAAATTGAAAAGGGTGGTACCAAAGAAATATAAGAATGGGGATATCGTTTACGTCGCTGTGAAAGGCACACAAAGTAAAAATTAGCCTTTATACAGGAAAGAGATTGTTGCAAAAGACAATCGAGTGACGATAACGACATTTAGTCGTAAGAAAATCCACAAAGCCCATTTGAAAAACATTAAATAATGTTAAAATGAATAAAAATCCAATTAAAAAAAAAAAAAACAAAAAAAAAAGAAGAATGGGCTCAAGTCCAAAAATTTAATTGCAATAAAAAATGAAACAAAAAGAGTTGAAAGGGCTCTAGCCCTAATATAAAAAAAAATTATCAAACAAGAAAACAATGCCTAGGAGTTTAGCTCTCATAAAACAAAGGGCCGGTTCACAAAAATTACTTAATCGTAATTGCGGTGGTGTCGATCCTCGTACCCCAGTAGGTTGCTTGAAATTTTAACCTTGCAGCCAGTGTTGTTCCTCTACGTGTTGACTTTAATTGTCTTTATTTCAATGTAGACAATGTGTCGACAATGTGTAGACAATGTCAACAATAACTTGAATGTCACAAATAAAATCATTTTAAAAAGTTCTGCTTCAACCGATAGGCACGTGGTTGGATAATTTATAATAAGAGAATTCATGGAAGATAATTTTTTGCTTTGCAGAAAATTTTAACGTTCCGCAAGACGTTTACATGAACACCCCTTTTTAAAAATACTTGCGTATACGAAGGAAATAATCAAATTAAGCGTCACAAATGACTTATCACAGTTTATCAAGTTTATTTCTGCACTTTGCGGAACAAATACGTGAGATAAAATTATCTGTTTTGCTGAATATTGACAATTCATTTCTTACGAGATAAAATTATCTGGTTTACCAGGTCTATCTGGGTTTTACGCCGTCGTGCGTCGCATGAATAGCCCTATTATTGGGTGGAAATAAAACTGGGAATTGTTTCCTTCTTCCAACTAATGCTTTTTAAAATCACATACATAGCTTTTTCTGTTATCAAAATGGATTTTGATGACATTTGCATCAAAATTAATATATTGGAAAGTTTGGAACTTATTCCCTTCTACAATTAAAAGGAGCTCTTCGGATGCTGTAGGATTATGAAATACGGTAGAACGGTAGGTCTTGAAGTCAAGTGCATATACAAAAGAAAAATCGAAAAGTTGAGGTCTTTCGTTTGGGTCGTGGTATCCGCCAACTCTCTTAGAATCGTTATTAGTTATGAAGCACTTCCAATTGCTGTAGTAAAATGAAATTCCGTAGAGTGATATGATTTGAAGTTCATTTTATAGTATAAAAGTAAAAAATTAAAACTGGAGATTTTCCATTCAGGGGGAGTCGCACCAACCCCAGATTTTGGTATCAATTATATGGGTTAGTTACTTTGACGTTGATTGATGACCTTTTGACTTTAGAGGTGTTCGTGTTTATAGTGCATCGAATAAAAAAAATGGGGCATATTCATAGTCACAGACGGTTCAAGACAATATTGGCTCAATGAATACAGACCGATTTTAATTACAAATTGTGATTTAATAAAAAAATAACTAACTTGGTATATTACACAAATAGCTTCAAATACTTTGAAATGATAAACTTAAAAAAATACAATCTTCGTCCGAAAATTCAACTAAGCCTATGTTTAACTTAAACGCAGCTCTAAAATGACTATGAATACGCCCCTTGCAAAAGGGAGTGAAATCGGATAACAAAAAAAAAATAACTACAAATTATGTGAGACATTTGTTAGTTAATGATTATATTACTGAAAAAAAATTGCAAGGTTTACTGGAATGTGGAATTTATTCATTTTAATACTTAGTCCCTAAAAATTTAGAAGATTTTTAAAACTTGACCAGTAAAACATTAAATTGATTGAGTGGATCATCCAAATTTTAGTGAGTAGGTTATCTTAATAGATTTCTCCCATAGCTCAAAGTCTTTCGATATCTCTAAATAAAATATTTGAAACTAAAACCTTTAAACGGATGAATACGAACCTTCCGATTCGCTGTGACTACCCTGAAAATTTAATGGAAAGTTAACTCATCGGGCATCAAAAGTATAAAAAATCATTTATTGCTTCAATAAAAAGAAATTAATATTAAAAAATTACAAAAAAAAAAAAAAAAAAAAAAACAATTATGTATGTAAATTGCATACGTGCATTATTTACAAAAAATGTAATAATTTTTTATTTTGTAGAATAGATTTTCTAATATTAAATCGTTTATATTTTGAAAAACAAAAACGGAACAAACATTTATTTTTTGCAGTGAGATAAATATGGTAAAATAAAACAATTTAAATTCATTTGATAAAAAAAATCGAAAAAAAAAATACCCTCGCAAGCACGAAAATAAATATTTTTTTGCAAACACGATTTTCATATAAAAAAAAAATAATAATTGCTGTCAGATAGAATTGGAAAAATAACAGCTAAGTAGATAAAAGTGTTTTTTATCGATAGGTGCAAAAAGTTTTGTGCTGTGAAGTTTTTTATATAAACTATCAGAGCTTTCTTGACCCCGTCTAGAGGCGGTTTCAGGCAGTTGAGAGTAAATTTTTTCTTGTAAGTTCCCCATAACTGATTGTGCTTTTGTTAGGCATCAATGTCCTTGATAAACCTGTCGAAGATGACAGATGAAGAAATAGCTGATTGAATTGAATGCACTTTCAAGTTCTGAAGACACTGAAGGTGACGATGATTTCGACAATGACGACAATGTTGACGATCCAGATTTTATTTTCTCTGAAGATTTATTCTTGATCGATCATTGTTTGATCTTTGATGAATGCAAGTCAAATGTTGATTGATGCAGCAAATGCAAGTCTGGACATCAGTGCCTGAGACATTAGTCATCAAGAGCCGAGATCAGCTCTAGCATCATTTCCTTCAACGTCCGTTGCTTCTGTCGCTGTTTTGCTGTCGAAAGCCAGAGATAATTCCGTATCAAGTTCCGCTAGTAAATCTGAGCCAAATATTGCTCCTTCACTTCATAGAAAACGTAACCGCGACCTCAATGACAACGAACTACTAGAAGAGGAAGGTGGCCCAGGTTGTTCAAGCGCGGCCCAATTCATTGGGGCTCTGAATACAATGAAAAATTATGCTGAGGGATTCGTAAGCTAACGCTTACGGCATAGTTATTAGCAGCATTTTGTGGATGGACAACAAAAGTTTTCGGCTTATGTAGGTATAAAACCATTTATCTCTTGAGAGCTTGTCGCACCACTCTGCAAATCTTCGCGATGGAAGAGGAAACAAAACAACAAATAGAAATTGACTGCCCATTTATAATAAAAGAATACAATCGACATATGGGTGGTGTCCATCTCATGGATGGTCTTCTTGGTCGCTATCATATTCATATGAAAATTCGAAAATGGACGAACCGCATATTTTTCCACCTGTTGGATGTGGTTTTGGTTAACACTTACATTCTTTTCCATATGTTGCACAAGGGAGTCAGAATCTAGTTGCCAAATTTTCACACTGAAGTTGCGGAATTATTGTGCATGATTTCGAATGAAACAAAGAGGCTGTCCAACTTCTTCACAAGTACCACCATCCCGCAAGCCAAAAAAGTATTATTTTCAGAGGTTCGATATGACAACGTGGGCCATTGGTGCGTATTTCATGCCCGCAAGGGCAAAAAGCTGTGTAAAAACCCGGGTTGTAAGTCGGAAACACAGGCATTTTGTACAAAATGTAAATTGAATCTCTGCAATTCAACCACAAAGTCATGTTTCTTTGACTTCCATCAACGTTAATGTATTTCCGTTACGTATTTCATATTTTCATAGTGTTTTGATTCATTTTCATCGTTATTCATTCAATAAACGATAATTTTTATGACACAGGTGTATATGTTTTTTTTCCTGCAACGACCCAACTCCGCCTAGTGGCAGTGTAGATATTTTTACCTGTAAAATGTAAAAACCTAATTTTTTTGAAAAACTAATTTCAGATTCTTTCTTATCGATCCCATATTAGTATATACTAATTTTTTGAAACAAAACAAAAAATAAGGCATCAGAGGGTTAATTTTAATCATCCTCTCAGGCGCTTGCGTGGGAAGAAATTATTCCGATTATTTGGTCTTAGCGAAGGGCTGCACATTCAACATGAAAGCATTAAAAGCTGGTACTTCGCATGGAAAGTAGTATTGATGTGAAAATAAGGTAATGCTGGATGAATTATTCACAAACGAGGTGACCATGGTATAGTTCCTGTTTCATCGTTAAAAAATATTGTCACGTTAAGAAATTCGAATGGTGGATAGATAATGAAATTCTAAGAATCTTACTAGTTAAAGATTTTTGTCTATCTCCTACTGGTATGGAGATATAAATTATTTAAAAATTTTATCTCAAAATAGGCTAATTTTCAAAAATTGAATTAAATCAGGAGAGTCCGCTAAAAATTTGAATTATATATGGTTGCAAAATACATACACCCAAATTAAAGTTGTCATATACAAATTTTTAATTTTGCAGAGCTTTTGAGTGTAGGAATTTTTGGAAATAGTCGGAAAACCTACTCAAATAAACTGATTTATATATTTTAAATTTTCACCTTTTTTACTTTAAATTTTCAAGTTCACAACCCGGAACCATCGATCATTTTGATATAGAACACATAGCTGCGTCTTACGCATATAAGGTTAATATCCCTATATATCGAGATTTTTAGATAGCCAAAGAAGGTTCAGTTCTGCCACGAGTATTGAGTTACACGCGCTCTTTTTTTAATATCTATACAACATAGCTACTTTCAGTTGAAAAAAACTTAATGATGGTCGTTATTGTTTATGTTTTTATTTTGGTTAGTGTTTTTAAAAAAAATACAAATTAAAATTGTCAGTAAATGGTTTGTGTACAAAATGAAAAGCACATATTTTATGGAGCATAAAAGAGTTATTATATTTTTTCTCAAATCAAAGACTTTCGTTCTTAAAAACACGCCTTCCATGTTTTCTCTCATGAGTAATCATGGAAACAATACAAATTAAAAAAAAAAATAATAACATTAAAAACTCCCTTACAAGCAACAGACGAATGGTCACCTGTATTTTTTAAATTAGTTCAATTCATCAGGAAGTCCCAAGGAAGTTTTGAGGAAACTAATTTCGGTTTCAAGTGGTTCCAATTTGGCACTCATTTTTCATATGCCAGGCTAGCTCAATACGTAAGGTGCCCGACTCTCAACCCAACCATCCTCGGTTCAAATCCCGCAAAATCCATCAAGTAAGTACTGTGTTTTTTTCAGATATAAATAATTATTGTGCCTTAAGTTCCAGAAGAAAATCATTACTTGCATGAAAATAAAGGAGAAAATGTAGAACTAAAAATAAAGAATTTACTTTTATTTTGTTTTGCATTGTGCTTCGAAAAGGCTTCTCCTAGGCCTCGACAAGCCTTTTATAAGGGTTTTTAGATGTGCCTATCGAAACACTTGAACAAAACCGCACTACTAAATTTGCAATGTTTGAGTGTAGTTTTGTTCTAATTATCAAAATCTTTAAATCATCAGATCAAAAATCAATAAAGATCATAGGGGAATTATAAGGAAAAGCATGGAAGCTAGGAATGTTAGGAGAAAATTGAAAAGGGTGGTACCAAAGAAATATAAGAATGGGGATATCGTTTACGTCGCTGTGAAAGGCACACAAAGTAAAAATTAGCCTTTATACAGGAAAGAGATTGTTGCAAAAGACAATCGAGTGACGATAACGACATTTAGTCGTAAGAAAATCCACAAAGCCCATTTGAAAAACATTAAATAATGTTAAAATGAATAAAAATCCAATTAAAAAAAAAAAACAAAAAAAAAAGAAGAATGGGCTCAAGTCCAAAAATTTAATTGCAATAAAAAATGAAACAAAAAGAGTTGAAAGGGCTCTAGCCCTAATATAAAAAAAAATTATCAAACAAGAAAACAATGCCTAGGAGTTTAGCTCTCATAAAACAAAGGGCCGGTTCACAAAAATTACTTAATCGTAATTGCGGTGGTGTCGATCCTCGTACCCCAGTAGGTTGCTTGAAATTTTAACCTTGCAGCCAGTGTTGTTCCTCTACGTGTTGACTTTAATTGTCTTTATTTCAACGTAGACAATCGGTCGACAATGTCAACAATGTAGACAATGTGTCGACAATGTGTAGACAATGTCAACAATAACTTGAATGTCACAAATAAAATCATTTTAAAAAGTTCTGCTTCAACCGATAGGCACGTGGTTGGATAATTTATAATAAGAGAATTCATGGAAGATAATTTTTTGCTTTGCAGAAAATTATAACGTTCCGCAAGACGTTTACATGAACACCCCTTTTTAAAAATACTTGCGTAAACGAAGGAAATAATCAAATTAAGCGTCACAAATGACTTATCACAGTTTATCAGGTTTATTTCTGCACTTTGCGGAACAAATACGTGACATAAAATTATCTGTTTTGCTGAATATTGACAATTCATTTCTTACGAGATAAAATTATCTGGTTTACCAGGTCTATCTGGGTTTTACGCCGTCGTGCGTCGCATGAATAGCCCTATTATTGGGTGGAAATAAAACTGGGAATTGTTTCCTTCTTCCAACTAATGCTTTTTAAAATCACATACATAGCTTTTTCTGTTATCAAAATGGATTTTGATGACATTTGCATCAAAATTAATATATTTGAAAGTTTGGAACTTATTCCCTTCTACAATTAAAAGGAGCTCTTCGGATGCTGTAGGATTATGAAATACGGTAGAACGGTAGGTCTTGAAGTCAAGTGCATATACAAAAGATAAATCGAAAAGTTGAGGTCTTCCGTTTGGGTCGTGGTATCCGCCAACTCTCTTAGAATCGTTATTAGTTATGAAGCACTTCCAATTGCTGTAGTAAAATGAAATTCCGTAGAGTGATATGATTTGAAGTTCATTTTATAGTATAAAAGTAAAAAATTAAAACTGGAGATTTTCCATTCAGGGGGAGTCGCACCAACCCCAGATTTTGGTATCACTTCTTACAGTCAGGTTTACTTGAATCGTTGTATGCACTATGTGTTCCCCACATAGAGCATCACATCATTTAAGCAAGCCTGTCGTCAGATAGATAGCTGTTTAGTTTTTCTAGTTAACCAGGGGCGGCTCATTACAATTTTGGTACTAAGGCATAACACTAGTGTCAAGTTGTACTGAAAAGTTCAAATTGGGATCTGGAAGAAATATTCAACTTAGTTAATTGTTGGACTTGGATTTTCGCTATTTTTGAATATTTTAAATGGTTGATAGATTTAGTGTCAATTTTAGCAACATTCGTGGGCTTAGAAAGAATTTCTACGCTACGTACGTCTATACTGCAAACAACAGGCCAGCTGTTTTGGCACTGAGTGAAACCCAGATAGGTGAAAATTCTGATCATTCGGAGTTTAATTTATTTGGGTATAATTTAGTGCCATTATTCTTTCCACACCATGGTCTTGCCGTTTATATAAGGAATGATGTTGCGTACCAACTTCAACCACAATATGGTTTGTGTTCTAACACAAACTTTAATTTCATGTGGTTAAAATTTACGGTAAATAAGCACATCATACACACATGTTTCGTTTATCGAAGCCCTAATTTCGACAGAAATTCAACTTTTAACGAGTTTGATGCTCTGTCCGACTCCATTCAAAGAATTGTTGCCCATTACCCTCACACTGAAATCGTCATTGCGGGCGATTTCAATGTACACAATTCTAATTGGCTTCGCTTTTCGGGTCAGACAACACCCGAAGGAAGGTTTGTTGAGGTCTTTGCTGAGTTAAACCACCTGACTCAGCTTGTTGACGAGCCAACTCGAATCCCTGACATTCCAGGTCAATCCGCCAACACTCTGGACTTGTTCCTTATCTCTGACCCTGATAAATACACTATTAGTGTATTATCGCCTCTAGGCACATCAGACCATTGTGTCATATCTGCGAATTTCTCGTGCCACCAAAACTCAGTTAAAGAAAAAACTCCCAAGAGAACCGTTTGGCAGTACGAGAAAGCCAACTGGGACGGTCTCAATGCTTTCTTCAGGAACTTTAACTGGTCACTATGCTTCCTCGATAGTGACGTAGATGCCAGTGCAATTATGATCACAAATTTCTTTGTGGAATGAGAAATTTTATCCCGAATAGGGTTAAATCTTTCAAACCCAAAGAAAACTCGTGGTTTGATTCGAGCTGTAAAGAGGTTATTAGGGTTAGAGAAGTAAGTTTCCGTAGTTACAAAGCCAACCCTACTGAGGAAAACCGGAAAAAGTTTCAACAAGCCAGAAAGACCTGTAACGGTCATATTCGACGAACCAAATTTTTGCATGACCAAAAATTAAGGCAAAAAATATTACAATGTCCCAATAGTAGTAAAAATTTTTGGTCATTTGCAAAAAACATTCGAAACACTTCTTCGTCTGCGGTTCCAACGCTCGTCTTCAACGACACACCTGCTGTCAGCTCGCAAGATAAAGCCAATTTGCTCGCAGCACAGTTTGCTGTTAATTCGAAGCTGCCAGTAAGTGATAGAACTCCGCCTGTAATTGAGAGAGTAAACGATATTATGGGGCAAATCTTCTTTCGCACTCGTGCAGTTGCTAGAGTTCTAAAAGATCTCGACATTCACAAATCCGCTGGCCCGGATAGTATCCCTCCCATTGTTCTGAAGAGGTGTTCTTCAACGCTGGCAAAACCACTGCGTAAGCTTTTCCATCTGTCCTACTCTACTGGTCTCTTTCCGAGTGGATGGAAAACAGCATTTGTCCAGCCTGTCCCTAAAAAAGGCGTATCTTCTTCACCCTCAAACTATCGTCTGATTGCACTTACGTCCCTTCTTTCCAAGGTCATGGAAACGCTGATCAATTTTCAGCTCAAGAAGAACGAAGGCTTCTTAATGACCGGCAGTACGGCTTTCGTAGCAATAGGTCCACTGGTGATCTGATGGTATATCTCACCGAACAGTGGAACAAATCTTTACATCGTTTTGGAGAAAGTAAGATTATTGCGCTTGATATTTCTAAAGCGTTTGATAGAGTTTGGCATCAAGCTCTCTTATCGAAAATGCGCGCATTTGGTTTCGATGAATCTCTTCTTCGTTGGATTAGAAATTACCTTTCGGACCGATCAATACAAGTTGTATTAGACGGTTTCAAGTCTGAAATCCACAAAATAAATGCTGGTGTGCCCCAGGGCTCCGTTTTGTCTCCGACTCTCTTCCTTATTTTTATAAATGATCTTTTGTCTGAAACTTCTAATCTATTAAACTGTTTCGCTGACGACAGTACCCTCAGCTTCTCATATTCGTTTACAGATTCTCATCCATGTCCTTCGGATGTGGAACTTGAACGGCAGCGTATGATAAGCTCATTAAATTCTGATCTTGACAGAATTGTCCAATGGGGAATCAAAAATCGCGTAGAATTTAATGCTTCAAAAACTCAATGCTGTCTAGTGTCGTCAAAACGAAACCTACCCCTCATGCCACTATCCATGAGTGGTTCGTGCATTGAGGAAACCGAAAAGCTTTCAGTCCTCGGTATGTGTATCACAGACCACCTTCTGTGGAACGATCACATATTTGATGTTGCCAAAAATGCTGCTAAATGTTTAGGTTTTCTTCGGCGATGCAAAAAATTTTTCACCCCTTCTGATCTGGCTGTTATCTATAAAGCCTTTATTCGTCCAAAACTCGAGTACAATTCTCATGTTTGGGCAGGTGCTCCAATAACTCACCTGAGTCTATTGGATAGAATTCAAAGAAGAGCTATGAAAATGATAGGTGATAGAAATATAACAGAAGCATTTGCACCTCTCGAACACCGACGCAATGTTTCATGTCTTTCGTTATTTTATCGTTATTTTCATAACCAGTGCTCTAGCGAAATAGCCACTTGCATTCCTCCCCTAAAACAATTCAACCGTAATACTCGTATTTCTAGGAATGCACATCAGTTTACCCTTGAGCCCAACTTCGGACGTACTGTTAAGTATAGAGATTCTTTCTTTAGTCGCACTACAAGAATGTGGAATGCTTTACCCGGCACTATTTTTCCCTGCCATTTTGATATTCAAAGGTTCAAAACCAATGTGCACCGGCATCTCCTCTTAAATCCTTTCCTATTTTCCTAACGCTCGCACTGTGTTTAAACAATTTAAGGGTAGTAAGAACCCCTTTAGTGCTCACTTAATTTAAAAAAAAAAAAATCTGTTTTGCTGAATATTGACAATTCATTTCTTACGAGATAAAATTATCTGGTTTACCAGGTCTATCTGGGTTTTACGCCGTCGTGCGTCGCATGAATAGCCCTATTATTGGGTGGAAATAAAACTGGGAATTGTTTCCTTCTTCCAACTAATGCTTTTTAAAATCACATACATAGCTTTTTCTGTTATCAAAATGGATTTTGATGACATTTGCATCAAAATTAATATATTTGAAAGTTCGGAACTTATTCAATTCTACAATTAAAAGGAGCTCTTCGGATGCTGTAGGATTATGAAATACGGTAGAACGGTAGGTCTTGAAGTCAAGTGCATATACAAAAGATAAATCGAAAAGTTGAGGTCTTCCGTTTGGGTCGTGGTATCCGCCAACTCTCTTAGAATCGTTATTAGTTATGAAGCACTTCCAATTGCTGTAGTAAAATGAAATTCCGTAGAGTGATATGATTTGAAGTTCATTTTATAGTATAAAAGTAAAAAATTAAAACTGGAGATTTTCCATTCAGGGGGAGTCGCACCAACCCCAGATTTTGGTATCAATTATATGGGTTAGTTACTTTGACGTTGATTGATGACCTTTTGACTTTAGAGGTGTTCGTGTTTATAGTGCATCGAATAAAAACAATGGGGCATATTCATAGTCACAGACGGTTCAAGACAATATTGGCTCAATGAATACAGACCGATTTTAATTACAAATTGTGGTTTAATAATAAAATAACTAACTTGGTATATTACACAAATAGCTTCAAATATTTTGAAATGATAAACTTAAAAAAATACAATCTTCGTCCGAAAATTCAACTAAGCCTATGTTAAACTTAGACGCAGCTCTAAAATGACTATGAATACGCCCCTATATCTTTGCAAAAGGGAGTGAAATCGGATAACAAAAAAAATAACTTCAAATTATGTGAGACATTTGTTAGTTAATGATTATATTACTGAAACAAAATTGCAAGGTTTACTGGAATGTGGAATTTATTCATTTTAATACTTAGTCCCTAAAAATTTAGAAGATTTTTAAAACTTGACCAGTAAAACATTAAATTGATTGAGTGGATCATCCAAATTTTAGTGAGTAGGTTATCTTAATAGATTTCTCCCATAGCTCAAAGTTTTTCGATATCTCTAAATAAAATATTTGAAAATAAAACCTTTAAACGGATGAATACGAACCTTCCGATTCGCTGTGACTACCCTGAAAATTTAATGGAGAGTTAACTCATCGGGCATCAAAAGTATAAAAAATCATTTATTGCTTCAATAAAAAGAAATTAATATTAAAAAAGTACAAAAAAAAAAAAAAAAAAAAACAATTATGTATGTAAATTGCATACGTGCATTATTTACAAAAAATGTAATAATTTTTTATTTTGTAGAATAGATTTTCTAATATTAAATCGTTTATATTTTGAAAAACAAAAACGGAACAAACATTTATTTTTTGCAGTGAGATAAATATGGTAAAAGAAAACAATTTAAATTCATTTGATACAAAAAAACGAAAAAAAAATATATTTATTTTTTTAAAATGAAACTATAATTATGTATATATTCAGAATTGCACTACAAATACAAATTATTTATTTATTGTTTATTAGAAATGATTTAACAAAAAACAGAAAAACTTTCTTCATATTCGTGGTTTGTCTTATTTTTTGTTAATTTCTATAAAAAAAATAATACACCGGATCCCACCAATAAAAATGATTCCCTCAGAATTAAATTTGATCGCAGTGGTAACTCTGATTGAGCATGACATCCAATTTTGGTTCTATAACCCAGTAAACACAAGCTCGACTCAAGCATAATAATTGTGTGAACTCTGTCAGACGCATGCGCGAGAAGTATTTATTTCGATAAATTTGCCTCAGCGAAGTGATGTCAGTCAAATTTGTTTCTATAAGACCTGTGAAGAGGTGGTTATGCAAACTTAATTTTAATCATCCTCTCAGGCGCATGCGTTGGAAGAAATTATTCCTTCTATTTGGTCTTAGCGAAGGGTTGCACATTCAACATGAAATCATTAAAAGCTGGTACTTCGCATGGAAAGTAGTATTGATGTGAAATAAGGTAATGCTAGATGAATTATTCACAAACGAGGTGACCATGGTCACGTTAAGAAATTCGAATGATTTCAAAAATTATCTTAGCTATTAGCACCAAAAGCTTTCATTTCACAGTAGTTTTTTTTATTACATTTTAATCGTTTTTTAATATCTATACTACATACATAGCTACTTTAAGTTGAAAAAAACTTAATGATGGTCTTTATTGTTTATGTTTTTTATTTTGGCAAATTGGTGTTTTTTTAAAAAGATACAAATTAAAACTGTCAGTAAACGGTTTGTGTACAAAATGAAAAGTACATATTTTATGGGTCACAATAAGAGTTTTTATATTTTTTCTCAAATCAAAGCATTTCGGTTTAAGAAAAAAATTGATTTGAACGAAAAACGAACTTATACTTTATTTGTTGTCTCTCAAAAAGTATGTTTGTATGACCACTTCCATGTTTTCTCTAATGAGTAAACAAATCATGGAAATAAATAATAATAAAGAAAAAATAACATTAAGTAAAAAATACTCCCTTGCCAGCAACAGACGAATGGTCACCTGTACTTTTCAAATTATTTTAATTCATCAGGAAGCCCCAAGGAAGTTTTTAGGAAACTAATTTCGTTTCAAGTGGATCCAATTTGACACTAATTTTTCATATGCCAGGCTAGCTCGATACCTAATGTGCCCGACTCTCAACCCAACCATCCTCGGTTCAACTGCCGCAAAATCCATCAAGTAAGTAATGTGTTTTTTCGGATATAAATAATTATTGTGAATTAAGTTCCAGAAGAAAATCATTTCTAGCATGAAACTAAAGGAGAAAATATAGAAACAAAAATAAAGAATTAATTTTTATTTTGTTTTGCATTGTGCTTCGAAAAAGCTTCTCCAAGGCCTCGATAAGCTTCTCATAAAGGTTTTTAGATGTGTATTTCGAAAGACTTGAGCAAAACTACACTACTGCATTTATAATGTTTGAGTGTAGTTTTGTTCTATAAGGGTCTAGCGAAATAAATTGAGTACTTCCAATAAACCTGTAAATGATTGCTTGAAAGCCTTTCGAGCTTCTCAATATGGGCCAAATGTGTTCCTCTAAGGCCTTATAGAGTTCAATTTACTGATTAGGAAATAACTTCGATAAACGCTTACAGAAGTTAAATTGTAAGTTGGGGATGGCGATGGCGATGGCGATGGTGATAGCGATGGCGATGGCGACACAACTAACATTTCATATATCATATATCTGCCTTCCACCCGAACGTAGCCATTCTTATGAGTCTTTAGTAAAACCTATTAAGCCGTATCGAAGTATTCAATACAGCTTATTGAAAATGGTTACAGAAAACTTTTAAATGCAGCAACTTATATAAATACTTTATGCAGCCTTCAAACATCTTCTGTAATATCAATTTTTGGAGCTTATTAGAATGACAGCTTGCAAACTCGGTAAGTCTTTTTTTTTCTTATCTCTATTCGGTTTTAAAAAAGCAGTTATCCAGCTCGTTTCATGTATAAGAAATTTAATTCCGCCGAAGGCCCTACTAGCCCAGTCAAATTCGACAATAAATTCGCTGTAGTTCTGCATTTTTGGTATGTTGTTGTAACATGTTAGAGTAGTCTGTAGTTAAGTTTGCAACTTCGAAAAAACTTGTGCTCGCTGCGGGAAAAATACAACAGTGAAAAAACGCTAAAATCACCCCATTTTTCTCTTTATAACTTTGGAAAATGCAACTTGGGAAAAAACTCTCCACTATAAACTTGTTTGTTATAATATTTTCTACACGACCACATCAGTTTTAAGTTCATTCATGTTATATTTGTATTGTGATTTTTTTTTTTAATTCATAATTAATTAAAAAAAAAAATCCTGAAAAACTAAGTAGTTTTGAAGTACTCAAAAAGTAGGTGAAAAATTGTCCAAATCTGCTTAAAATTTAGATCAAATAGTCTTGAGTATTTCAAGATGAAATTCGATCCAAATCGGTCAAATAGTTTTGGCAAGAAACATGATGTTAACTAAGTTATGTACACGTCCTTGGAACCCTGGACAAAATTTTGAGAAAAACGAGAAATTGAGAAAATGGCCCTAGGTTTTGTGACGTACATATAATATTTATTGCAAAAAACTAAATTGCTTATGAAAGAATGACATTTTAGCTTTAAAACCATCTATTCACTTTTTGAATTTTTTGATTTTTTTCTGTTCTAATTTTAATATTCCCATAACACATTTCGCAAAATTCCCCAAAACTGCTTTATGCCTGCGGTTTTTGTGAGGAATTTAAGTGAAAAACACATATTATATTTACGTCATCTTACAGGTAATGATAAAGACTTTAGATTCATCTGTTTGAATTTCTAAGTTTGGACCCTATTTTTGAATTATCATCTCTCGAAAAACGTCAAAATTTTTGATTGTCTAATACATTTTTGAGTGTGTAATTATATAAAAGGAGCAACATAACTTCCTCCGAATACCAAAGATGTTTTCTAAAACCGTTTCAATAAAAAAAAAAATTGCAAAATATAACTTGTTATTGCAAAATAACACATTTTCTAACGGTCTTTTATCAATAAATAGTCGTTATTTTCAAAAATTTCGAATTTTTAGTAAATCTCTTCTCCAAAAGATGACTTTTCTTCGAAAATCAAAAAAAAAGTGTTGGAAGTTTGAACTCAAAAAAAATGAAGAATATGAAATGTGTGAATGAAGTATAACGGTTCATATGAGAGGCGATGGAGAAGAGAAAAGAACCACGGTGACGGTGGTTGCTTGATATTGATATGCGTTTGGTATTTCAATTTTTTGCACCAGGTGTTTTTTTTGAGTTGCTTAGTGAGCATATAGCGAGAATAGAAGTAAAAAAAATATAGACCGTGTACAGTATAAGTGTACATAAGCTCAGCTTGCGTTGTCGTCGTCGTCAACGTTGTAGCAAGGGATATACCAAGGTAGATTTTTTTGAGGGAAAGAATTATTTGTATAGGTTGCATTTGTGGGTATGCATTTATTTATTATCAATGGTTGGTAGGTTGATTTGTATGCGGGAAAGAAAAGCATGGTCATGTGTAGTATAGGTATATACATTATGTATGTAGGTAGGCAATGGAGGGTAGTTTTTGGTATGGAAATCATTTAATTTAGTGTTGGGATAGGTAAGTGTTTGATACAGAAAATAAAAACAAATTCCTCGTCTAGTTAGGTATGGCTTGAAATTTATTTGTTTGACTTTCAGGATAGGCACCTACCTATGTAGGTATATTTCAGTAGCGGTTCTAGGATTTGGCTCTGGGGGGGGCTTGGAGTTTTGAGATCCAGTTTGAGACCTTAAGTAATAAAATTTGCTTGTCCTACGATACATTTTATAATTTATAACAAATAATATAGAGTTTAGGTTTAATGCATGACCGTACCAACTTCAGCCGAACTACACTTCACGACAACGCGGCAAAACATTATTTTTTATGAAATTTTAGGAGCTATATCGCACTAAGCGGCAACTGAACTTCATACAAATTCATACGAATTCGTGTGAAGTGTAGTTCCGATGCAGTGCAGTTTCGGCGAGTGCGGTCTAACTTTTAAAGTTTTAGTATTTTTTTTTTTTGTTGAAAAGATATATGGAGATACATGTGTAGTTATATAAAAGATAACGAATTTTGACATTTTCACTTTCATTTTAATGATATCCGTTTTTTGTGTGCCTTTATATCCGCTTCTGTCGCGCTTTAAAATGTTTTCAATATCTACAAAATACAATAACAATTATTCATACATAATTGCTGTAGCGGATATAGAAGCAAATTCAAAGGTGCACCAAAATAATAATATAAACCATATATGCTTAAACCACGCGTACAAATTCGTTTATTTATATTATTTACAAATTGATTAGGTACCTACCTTATGTAGTTATATTTTTAAATAAGCTGTGGGTATGTTTTGAACTTCCCATTTTTGACAAGATTTGAAAACTGTTTATAATTGGCTAGTTCCGAAAAATCATAAATGTGCTTTGACACGGTATCAGTCCTCTTAGATCTCATTTCTCCTGAATTAGCCAAATCAACGAGAAACTATTTTGTTCAAACTGATACTTTAGGACATAAGACAAAGCTGCTCTAAGAAATAAGCCGTGGCCTAATTCTGCCAGCGTGAAATAATTTTTGTGTACACGCTGCATACACTTTTTATTCATGCTAAAAAAATATGTCAAAAAAATTTGCACGTCATTCTAGAGTCTAGAGGGATTGCAAATATTCATTTGCTTTTGCATGATTTTCTGAGCGCGCACAGAGAAAACTCACGCTTTTGGAATTTGTAGAATTCCAAATGTAATTGCCTAGTACAAAAATGTTTTGTATGTACAATTATTGCCTTGGACCTTTCAAATTTTAAAAACGTAGCCCCGAAAATTTCTAAGCCCAGCCAAGGCCGTGAGAAACAATTCCTGTTGTATTAAACATTTACACTGAACTTGACATCCCGTTGTTATCAAATGGTTTAAGCCTCAAATGCGTTTCTTTCGGTAAATTAGCTTTGTTTTTAGTATAAACAGTTGGGGAATTTGACACGTTAATGTTGAGCTCCGGCCATTTTTATCTCTTTTTACTTATCTCTTCAAGCCTTAGCCCCAACTTCGGACTTTGGCAGTCCCTAGACTTGAGCCCCAAAAACTCTCTGGAATAAAGTTAGTTTTTCGGAAGTAAGTTGCTTAACCCTGGCTAGGTTTTTTGTCCAATATTCTCAGACCTTATTGCTCCAAAGCGGTTTTTTTCTTCCCAATTTTCTGGGTTTTATTTTTAGGGAAAAATTGTCGTTGCATGAAAGATCTCCATATTCATAGCCCCCAACTTAGTTTTTGGCCAATTCGCTTCAGACTTTAGCCCCAATCTTAGGGCTTAGAAAAAAAATTACATAACGTGTATGCAAATAGTTCAACCCCATCCACGTTATTTTGTCCATCAAATCTCATATTTTAACAATATTTTAGACGGAATATAAAATTCTACACGTTGTAATGTATTGCTTTCTATATTTTTAATTATTTTATGATTCGTCTGTGGGGGGGGCTTTAGCCCCTATAGCCACCGCCCTGGATCCGCTACTGGTTTATTTGCGTTGACTATTAATTATAAAAAATCATATGGGGGATAGCCTAGTAGGTAGGTAGGTAGGTATCAAAATAAACTGTTTTAAAAAAGTTATTAAATCAAATAAAAATATTTTTATTTTTTATTTTTTAGTGTAGCATTTTTTTAAAATATATAGGTACATAGGTATGTAGGTACAACTTTTTAAAAAGTCGTTTCAACTAAAACTACCTATGTAGGTATAACCACCTATGTACATACCTAGACCTACCTACTTTGGTTGATTTTTTGTAATATAGTACCTATGTACAGTACATACATATTTTATATGAAAAAAAAAATAGTTTAAAATAGTTTTCCTTCCGTTTATGGGGGAGGTGCAATTTTCTTAAACATTTGCTTTGAATGGATTGAAGATTATTACAAATCAAGTAGTACTTACATTATAATGCGATAGTTTTTTTTTTGTTTAAAGCCAAAAGTCTATTCTTTTCATTTATGTATTTAAGAAAAAATTTAATGAATAGTTTTGATAGTTTTTGAAACAAAATGTTACAAAGTCAAAATTTAGAAGAACAAATTTGAAAAACAAAATTTATTTGCATTTTTTTCAAAATTTTATAGCAGAACCACGGTAACGGTGATTGATAGTATTTGCGCGGTATGGTAAATGGGGATTGAAAAGTGGCGAGTATATGGCCAGGTATCTGGTTAATTTGATAATGAACCGAATTTTCAATATCTCTTTGGCACTCATACATTTGTACTTGCGATATAGGTACTATATGGTAAATTATGGATTCGTAAGTCGAACTCGAGATAATAATTTTTCCTTACATTACGAACAGTTTAGAACAGAAAACTATAAGTTTTTGCTGTTCAATAACAATTTTCTGTTCCAAACTGTCGTGAATTGCTGTTCAGTGAGTCTGTTCTGAACAGTTTGGAAGAGAATATAACACGATTTTCTGTTCTTACTTTTTAGGTAGAACAACTTAGAACAGGTTAGTGACAATTGTCAAAATCAGCTGCTGTCACTTGCAAGTTGATATTTTTTAACAAACATCGTAGCTCTGTGCTTTTACTTTAGAATCAAACACATAAATATTAAAAAAAAAAACAATACAAATTAAATTAAATTGTTTAAAGTAAAAAATCATTTTTATAATTCCAATTCCATTTCTATTTGTTTTTAATAAAAAGGATTTCTTGATTGTCCAGCAAACTGGAAAAGTAAATTACAATTTGTTTTGACAATTACATATGTCAGACGGCTGCCTGTTCTATCTTGTCTGACGTTTCTGTTCTAATCTGTTCTGTTCTAATTTGAAAAAACCTCACTGAACAATCCTATAGTGTTTTTTGACTAATAGCCTCAGACGTTTTTTTAAATTTTTTTGTAGGACCCAAAATAACGATACCTGCCATTCAATTTTTTTTCGCCAAAAAGGAAAATAATATTTTTCTCAAAAACAGGTCACGGTTAGGCAAGAAAAAAATTCTTGAAACCACACGAAAAATAAAAAAACACCCTAAAATTCAAGTTATCATTTCCTAGCTACCTATCTGAAATTATAAAAAAATATAGGTACCTACCTACCCATCTTATCCTTTACCTACCATAACAATACCTATCCTAAAATCTAAAATCATTCAAGTTCAAGATCAAGCCGCATAAAGTTAGCATGACAACAAAATGTGCAAACAATTTTTAGGTAGCTAGATACCAACCACAAACTATCCTTATCCTCTACCTACTACAACAATAACACTTCTCTAATTTTCTATGCAAGTTGGTGCTTCTAGGTAGAGTAAATACTTCTTTTATTGCTCAAATATTCCATTGATCTCGCAATGAATGACAAAAAAATACAACCCAATTCTTCACACACAACACGTAAACGTTGAATGTACAAGTAGGTAAATCCCAACAAGTAAATATATACCTAAACATTTACATACCTACATCTCTATTCTTCCAAACTGTGTATACATAGCAGAGATCAGAAAAAATTTTTTCAGGAGTAGAAAATGTACCTATTTGAATGTAGTTAATTAAACCTTAGAACTCACCTTGTATTTTTCATAGATTTATCTGAAGGTATACATTACGGATTGCATTGAAAGTGAAAAATAATAGCTGCATGAATTTGAAAAAAAATTGTTTTGCTTAACAAAAGGGAAGACTATACGTATGCACTGTAGTTCATAGTAATGACCATTTAAATAAAATGCTTTTAAATCATATATCTTTGCGATATTAAAATTTAATAGTTTATTTTTTTTAAATAAATCAAAATGTATTAATTCAGGTATCCAGAAACAGTATGAAGAAATAATCTTACTTGAAATATAAATTTGAACGCGTTGGTTGAATCTCACAGTCGAAGGACAATTGGCAAATTGGGCCCAGCACCAATAAGAACGGCCTTCATATCGTATTGTAGTATTTTACTAAGGGTTCGCAAATAAAACTTATTTCCTTTATTCAAACTGAAACTGCTATTAATTCACAAAATAAAACGCTTTTTATTTCAAATACTTTTCTTCCGTTACTTTTATTATAACCAAGCACAAGTATGCAACTCTTTATTCACACTGACATTTATTCATTCACTTCCAAAATCAAACTGCTCTTTCGGACTGGTGCGCTTGTATTTATACCCGAAATAAAGGTGCTAGAATTTTCTAGGGTCTACTAGAAGGTGCTTTCCAAAAAGGTTTCGTCAATATTCCAGTACGAACGAGGCTGGACACCAACCGTGATGGATTTAATTATTTATTTCACTCAAAGATGGCGTGGAAAGTTGCACTAATGTGTGGTTTTTTACATAACTGGGCATATTCACTACATTGCCTCCCTCTTAGGATTGATCGTCCCGATTTAATCCATTATTCCCACCGTTATAACGATGTAAACGGTCGCAGTGTACTACTTTAAGCTTACCCCTTACTCCTCTCTGAATGCCGTAATCCACATCATTGATTCGCTTCACAACGGTATATGGACTTTCCCAGTTTTGTTGTAGTTTTGGTGACAGTCCTTTTTGTCGGTGAGGATTGTAAAACCACACCAGGGGTCCTTCTTGGAATCCCATCGTTGTTGCGCGGGCGTCGTACCGTGTTTTCATCCTATCACTAGCGGTTTTTATGTTTTTCCTTGTCCGTTGATGAATGTCAATGAGTCTTTCTTCCATGGTATGGCATCCAAATTTGACTTCACTGGGCAGCCGTATTGTTGTGCCAAACAGGATCTCCGATGGTGTATGTCCTGTTGAACTATGAACCGCACTGCGATAGGCCATCAAGAACAATGGAATATGGCGGTCCCAGTCTCGTTGGTAGTCACCTACAACCTTGGACAGATGTTCTTTAAGAGTCCTGTTGAATCGTTCTACCATCCCCAGATTGTGGATGAAGCGGTGTTGTCCTCGTCTTCTTGATGCCAAGGAAAGAGCAAACCTCCTGAAAGATGTTAGATTCGAAGTTCCTTCCTTGGTCAGAATGCAGTTCCAAAGGTCCGCCGAACCTGCTCACCCAATTGAAGATAATCTGATCAACAACTGTTTTTGTTTCTTGATTTGGGATGGCAAATGCCTCAGGCCACTTGCTGAAGTAATCCATGACTACAAGGATCTATCGGTTTCCGCTGTTGGTCTCCGGAAATGGACCTGCGACATCTACTGCTATTCTTTCGTAAGGTGTGCCCACATTATACTGTTGTATTTTACTTTGAAGCTTTCTACCTGGTCCCTTGGTAGCAGCACAAGTATCACATTTTCGGCACCACTTTTCGACATCATCTCTTGCATGTATATCCGAGTCTTCTTGTTGGGCAGTCCTCAGTTCTTCATTGCTCCAACCGTAAATGGGATCGGCTCATATTCGTTGGATGGCAACCGCTTCCTTTTCTTCTTGACGCGTGCAATGCTTGCAGTCCTGTTTACACGGTCGTCGATACAATGCATCTGCGTTTGAGTGCAGCTTTCCTCTTCGATGTTGAATTTCGTAGTCGTATGTCTGCAGTCTCTCGATCCATCTTGCTACTTGATCTTCTGGATTTTTGAAGTTCAGAAGCCAATTAAGCGCACCATGATCTGTTCGAAGGAGGAACTTCTGTCCATAGATGTACTTATGGAAGTGCTTTGTTGCCAAAATCAAAGCTAGAAGTTCCCTTCTGGTCACGCAATAATTGCGCTCTGGCCTCGAGAGCACCTTACTATAGTAGGCGACGACTTTTTCTTCTCCTTCATGGACTTGCGACAGTACAACTCCAATTCCGACATTACTGGCATCGGCATCGATGATGAAAGGTTTTCCAGGAGTCGGATAGGTCAGCACAGGAGCATTACACAAACGTAGCTTGAGTTCCTGAAAACTTTTCTCGCACTCACCTGACCATTTGAACGGCTTCCCCTTTTCAGTAAGTTGATGCAAGCTCTTAGCGATTCCAGCAAAGTCCTTCACAAAGCGCCGATAATATGTGGCTAGACCAAGAAAGCTACGGAGCTGATGTTTATCCTGTGGTGTTGGCAAATTCTTCACAGTTCCAACTTTCTCAGGATCAGTCTTTACTCCTTTGGATGAGATGATATGTCCCAGGTATTTAACTTCGGTCTTGAAAAGCGCACATTTATCTGGATTTAATTTTAAGTGTGCTTCTCGAAGCCTCTGAAATACAGCCTTAAGTTTTTCACAATGCTCGTCAAAAGTTTTTCCATAAACGATGACATCGTCCAAATATACAAGGCATGATTTCCAAGTAAGGCCTTGAAGAACACACTCCATCAGACGCTCAAATGTTGCCGGAGCGTTGCACATTCCGAATGGCATCACTTTCAACTGCCACAGATCATTTCCGGCTGAGAAAGCTGTCTTCTCTCGATCTTCTGGATGGATTTCTACCTGCCAGTAGCCACTCTTCAAGTCTAACGTCGAGAACAATTGAGCTCCTTCCATTGCATCCAATGTATCGCTGATTCTGGGCAGAGGGTAGCTGCCTTTCTTTGTTACATCGTTCAGCCTACGGTAGTCCACACAAAATCGGGTGCTTCCATCTTTCTTTTTGACAAGAACAACTGGTGACGCCCGAGGGCTTTTGGAATTTTCGATTAGCGCATCTATCTTCATTGTCGATATCATTTCTTCAACTTCGGCTTGTTTGGCTAATGGGAGACGTCTTGCTGGTTGTCAAATTAGTCTCGCACCACATGTGTCGATTCGGTGCTGTACCAGTTGTGTTCGACCATACTGCCCACTCGGTGAAGAAAATATATCAGCGTACTCATGAAGAATGCTTCCAGCAACACTAAGCTGATGTTGACTTAGATTGGATGGCTTGAAAATTTTGGCTTTCATGGAGCTGAATTTTCCGGGGTCCATTGGTTCTTTTGCGTTAATTTCTGTGATTTTAGTTATTGCGGTCACAGATTCGCATTTTCCAATTACTTCTCCTTTCTTGAGCTTGACCTCGTACGGTTTGATGTTCAGAATCCGTACGGGTACCATGTTGTTCTTCGGTTCCACAAGAGTCTTCCCTAAGATGATGTTTTGGGAAGATTGCTCAGACTCTGGTTCCACCATGAGGTATCGATGGCTACCTAGATCGCCCTCTATTCGTCCAAACAAACACTTCTGAAGAGGCAGGCAAGCATATGTCTTCTTTGATGACAGTTCTAAGAGTTGATGAGTTTTCGTTGCCATAAACCATAGGAATCTCTACATTTTGGTACTTCAACACTTGCTTACCGATATCCAGAATCACTCCGTGCTCTTTCATGAAGTCGATTCCAATTATGCACTCATCACATATGTCTGCTACCAAAAATAGATGCGAAAACTCTTATTCTGCCAAACGGATTTTAAGACGAACTTCTCCATATACTCTTGCTGCCTCACCTGTCGCAGTCTTAAGACGGTAGCTATTGGTGTTATGTAGCCACGTCATCTTGACCAAGTCTCTCCGCACAATGGAGGCTGTGGCACCAGTGTCAATTGTAGTCACGTGTTTCTTGTCATTTAATGTTGCGTCCACTGTCAGACTCTTATTGCTTCGTTTAGTCTGCGAGACTTGGATTGTGGTTCTGAGCCCATCGATACCAGGGCGAGCAGCAGCGATGATGTTATTGCTTACCTGTTCGCGGGTTTTATTCCTGTTTCAACAATGTTGACAGGCGACTCTTCGTGGTAGCAATCTGCACAGGCGCTGAAGATGTCCGGTTTTGTTGCAATTCCGGCATCGAACAGGTCCTTCTTGTTGATTTCTATGGAATTCAGCTCTCTGGCAAGAACATTCCTCAACTTCAAGTTCTCTTACCCAATGAACTCCTAAGGAAGCCTGTTCTGATGCTTCCATAGTCAGAGCGAACGCTAATGCTTCAGAAAGCGTGCGTTTTCCAGCAATTCGAAATGCTTCGTCTTCGTCATCCCAGCCGTTTGTTGCTGCAGCTGCCTCAAACTGCTTCTTGTAGATCGACCAAGAAGTTTGTTCATCAAAAGTTGGTGGATGCATTACATTTCTCTTTGGAAAATTGGAATTACCTTCTCGAACTTTCATTTTTCTAACTTTTTCTAACTCATCGGTAATGCTCTGAATTTTATCTTCGACCTTCTTGAATTTTGCTTCCACTGACGAAAACAACAAACTTGTTCTCAAAGGCATCTAGTTTACCTTCGAGGACGTGTTTCTGTTCTTCAAATCGTTCGAGAAGATTTTTTTCTGTTTTTTTCCAGTAAATTCTTTTGCCCGTGCGTTGTTCTTCAAATTTTCCAAGAAGATTCTTTTGTTGGTCTTCAAACTGGGCGAGCAGCTGAGCCATCATATTGGTCATGTCTAAGGTGGTACTTACTTGCTCTTCTTGCATCTCAATCTCAAATAGAAACGTGTCTGGATTTTCATCGTGTTGCCTTAAATCTTCCTGCAGACGGATAATGAGGTCATTTTTCGTTCCAGCAGCAGGAAGACCTCGTCTGTTTAGTTCTGCTTTAAGTTCAACACAATTCAATGCATTCACAATTGTACCCATTTTTTTTTCTATTTTGTTCTTATATTTTTGTGTGTCTTTTTTTTCACAAACACCTTTCTTATTTGTTCACTAATCTACACACTTTATCAATTTTTCACCATCAATTATCTGAATTCACAGATTAAATATATATGTAGTATTTTACTAAGGGTTCGCAAATAAAACTTATTTCCTTTATTCAAACTGAAACTGCAATTAATTCACAAAACAAAACGCTTTTTATTTCATATACATTTCTTCCGTTACTTTTATTATAACCAAGCACAAGAATGCAACTCTTTATTCACTTCCAAAATCAAACTGCTCTTTCGGACTGGTGCGCCTGTTTTTATACCCGAAATAAAGGTTCTAGAATTTTCTAGGGTCTACTAGAAGGTGCTTTCCAAAAAGGTTTCGTCAATATTCCAGTACGAACGAGGATGGACACCAACCATGATGGATTTAATTATTTATTTCACTCAAAGATGGCGTGGAAAGTTGTACTAATGTGTGGTTGTTTACATAACTGGGCATATTCACCACAGTATATAGGTACATGTTTATGCATTCATTATCCGTTAATCGTTTGTCCAAATTTGATGGGTGACAAAAGTTATTTAATTTTTATTAAAACGAGTTTTTTAGGGTCACAAATCCTTTTTTCCATAGTTTTTCCTTAATATTTTGTATATTTTTCGCTCTATTTAAGCCATTTTCTGAAATTAAGTTCTTTGAAACCAGGATAGAATACGTGCATTTTTTCAGATTTTCAAAGTTATGTTTAGGGGTCGCAAGCATCAATTTTATGCAAAACGCAGTTTTTGGAGTATTTAATTTGTAAAAAATACAAATATTAGTTTTTAAATAATATTTTTGGTATCAAAACCATCTCTGGAAAAAGTCAAATACATATCAATTTTAACCTCATTTATCAGAATAAAAATAGGTATTATTGTTATTATTGCACTTATTAGGCTTGACCATTTTTTATTCCGTCAATTTCATTGAATTTTTTGAACAACAACAACAACTTAAAGGCGCTACCACCAATTGTTTGGATGGAGATATATCTATTTCGTGCTTTGCCACTTTTGCACTCATCAGTCTCCTTTTGTGGTGCTGAGCTTTAATCCAATTTTATTTGAAAAACTTTGTATGCACGCCAGAGGATTCGAACCCACGCATATCAGATTTACTCAGTCTTAGCAGTCGTGCGCACTACGCACTCCACCGCTTTCGACCACTGACGTCACAGGTCGAGATGTGTTATTTGTTTATCAAATGCATTTGGAGCTTCAGCATTTTTATAAGCGCTTTTAAGTATGTTGTCTTTTTTCGCCTCCATTTTTCTCCATACCTTGTTTTGATAGACTACAATTCGCATTACGTATCAAAGGGGGAGAGTGGTCAGTGGTCTAAAGCGGTGGAGTGCGTAGTGCATACGACTGCTAAGACTGAACAAATCTGATATCCGTGGGTTCGAATCCTATGGTGTACATAAAAAGTTTTTCAAATAAAATTGTAACGAACCAGACTATTAAGTTATTATTGTTATTATTGTACTGCTCTTAGAGCAGGAGCAATATAACATTTTTATAAAGACAGCCATGAGGCGAAGAAAACTGTCAAAGACATAGCTGGCAATACATTATAGCCGCAGTATCTTCCTTTATCGGCCATTACTGTACGAAACAATACTATTAAGTGAAGTTAGTTGCCTTTCACTCATATTTTTTGACATTCACAGGTATGGCAAAAGATACGAAATGACTAATTTTAAACAGAGATGTAGGTAATCAAAACGAAATGTTCGATCAGAAAAAAGTTTCTTATGAAAAAAAGTGGAAAAGGAGTTCAGTGAGTTCATATAGAAAAAAATCCCTGACCGCTTCCCGAATTCCCTGACTTTCCCTGACCAAATTTAGTTCCCTGACTTTCCCTGACTTTCCAGTTTAGCGGACACCATGAACTCTTTCGAAGTTCAAATATGTTGAATGAACACATACGGAGTGACTTTTTTTGTTTTTATTTTAATTCGAAGTTCTGAATCTTCGAACCTGAGTTCGACATCTTGTCCGGAGGCCTCTTAACTATCATAAAATATAGTTATAATATTTATATCTTTTTCTAAGCAACTTTGGAAGCGATTTTAAAAGTTACGAAAATTGTTCACTTGGCATGTAAATATGTAATTTTGTGAAAATTTTCGAGACTTTTAAATTCACTACCAAAGTCGCTTAAAAAAAGATATAAATATTATAACTATATTTTATGATAGTTAATGTTTCCAAGTACGTGTACAAAAATAAGTGGCAACCTAATTGCCCTACTTTGACCACAGCAATGATGTAAACATAGCGTGTTGCACTTAATTAAGATCATGTTTCTTGACAAAAATATTTGACCGATTTCGATCAAATTTTCGAATTTCGTCTTATAATACTTAAGACTATTTGATTCCAAATTTTTAGCAGATTTGGACAATTTTTGAAGTACTTTTTCAGTGCTTCAAAATTACTTAGTTTTTCAGGATTTTTTTTAAATTCATAATTAGATGGCAACACAAATATAACATGCATGAATTTAAAACTGATGTGGTCTTGTAGAAAATTTTATAACAAACAAGTTTATACTGGACGGTTTTCCCTAAGTTGCATATTTCCAAAGTTATAAAGGAAAAAATAGGGTGGTTTTATCGTTTTTTTTTCACTGTTGCATTTCTCCTGCAGCGGGCACAGGTTTTTCGATGTTTCAAACTTAGCTACAGACATCTCTAACATGCCCCATCAATATATCAAAAATGCAGAACTACATAGCGCTTTGCGCATTTAGCACTTATTTTGTAATTATTGACTGGGCTATACCGAGGCCATATAAGGTGAAACCTGTGGCACATTAATATTTTTAAGCTAAAAGAAGCTGAATTGTAAGTTGGGTTGCTTTGCTATGATAAGGCAAAGAGCTTCCTTGCCTTCTCCTAGCACAGATAATAAAGTAAAAGAGGCAAAGAACTTTCTGTGCTTTACTATGAACAGGCAAAGAACTTTCTTGCCTGCTGATCGTCAACTGGTAGTGAAGAAAATATGGGACATTTTCTATGGGGATGAGACATCTGTATAATTTATTATCTTTGCTTATACATTGCAAGGCGGCAATATAACATGCTTCCCCGTGTCGGAATCGATAAATGGGATGACCAGGATTTCATTTATCGTTTTCTTAAAGATGATTTATTGACCAATTCGTAGTATACTTAAATGGTGGATAAGATAAAAATCTTAATTTATCCTTCGGCTTTTTTGGTCACAATGGATATGGCAATGAAACAATCAAGTAACATTTGCTTTTCCCGACGTTTCGGCAGGGTTTGCTGCCTTCTTCAGGGGAACTTTATTGCACAAAATTTGATTTTTTTTATATTTTTTAAACTAAGGGTCAACAATTATGATTTATTCTTATGCCGGAAACGCAAACAGAGCGGCTGCAAGCAGCAAGTGACTTTTTTGCGAAAGCTAGATTCCCACAAACAATTGGTGCAATCGATTGTACCCATATTCGAATTCAATCGCCAGGTGGAACTGATCCAGAGAATTTTAGAAACCGAAAGGGTTGGTTCTCCCTGAATGACCAAACTGTTTCGGCTGCAAATTTAAAAATTAACGATATCGTCGTTCGTTGGCAGGTATAGTATATAATGAATAATTCAGAACGTTCGTTGGTTCGGGTTCAGATATTATTTTAAATTCCATTTTTATTGTTTTTTTTTTTTCTCATCGAAAGGGGTCCACGCATGATCAGTGCTTTTTCAATTTGTCAAGTTTGAAACAACGTTTTGGAAGAGACGAATTCGAGCATTTCCTTCTCCTTGGTGACTCAGGCTATGCAAATACGAACTACCTTGAAACACCTTTCCTGAATGTCACAAACGCCGTTGAGAATTTATACAACGAATCACAATTTATACAACGAAAAACATATTCGAAAATGCCAAATTATTCTAGTCCAAACCGAAAATTGAAAATGACGTCTTGGGTGTCATGTGTCACATATATCCCAAGGATATTTTAGAAACTGCAGGTTGGCCAACTTATGGATTTCAACTCTGAAGTTGAGATTCAAAGTAGTGATAAAAGCATTTTTCAACTTTCAGTTCAACTACGGATTTGAAGTCAACTTGTAAGTTGGCCAACTTTGGAGTTTTCTGCAAGTTGAGCAATACTGAATGAATCGGCTCTAAGGCCTAATTTATTCAGTCAAAGTTGAACACAACTCTGGGAGTCTTACAGTCAACTTGAGAAATAGTTTTTATTCACTCAAAGTTGACTTTTCAACTTTTTATTTTCAACTCTAGAGTTGATTAACGTTGGATTTTCTCAACTCCCCGAAATAGTAGATGTAAGCGAGCAACCTTGGGATTTTTCTTCATTTCTGTCTATTCAATAAGCTATTCAGTTCTCGACCGATCACCGAAATCAAGCATCGTCGGGTGAGTTAGTACTAAGATGGAGGACCGCATGAGTTTTTTTTTGGTTTCATAATTTTTTTTTTTATAATTGAAATTTTGTTTATAAAAATGGTGCCTTTCCCCCGCCAAAAAATAGAACAAGTGTACAATTTCCATAAACAGATCACTTCAGTATTGTGTTCCATGTTATATATGGAATGATTTGCTGGTCTTGTGATTTTTCAGTAGTGGGCGACGATTTCGCCGGAAGAGTGTAAAAACGTACACAACAACAGTTCTTACGTTTCATGGAGTTGTTGATCTTTGTTCGGCTTTTCCTGTTTGAACCTACATTATTCTTCTCTGTGAAAATTTGTATTTCTTCCTTTAAAATTTCATTTTAGGAAAACAACATAGTTATAGGAACAAATTATAGTGTGTGAAAACTCACCTCTTATTGCTATTGCTATGTATATTATTTGCTTTAAAAACAAAAATTGTACCTAATCCGTTTTGTATAGCTTTCAATTAAGCTTGGTATTTTTTTGATTCCGGGCTTCACATGTAATGAAAAATCCATTGCAATTAGGGTTGCCATGGCTGTCTAAGCTAACCTAGGATAAAAAGTTTTAAAATCCCTGACTTTGGAGAACATCATCTACCTTATAAAATAGGACAAAAAGAAAACAAAAACTAGGTCCACGAACATAAATTAAAATACAAAAAATTAATAACTTATATTTAAAAAGAAAATTTTATAAAGTACTTTTTCATTTTATGTTCACATTGAATTCTTTTTTAATGAGAAAATTTTCAGATAAACTAAAGGTAAGATTATTTGAAAAATGCAATTTGAATTATTTTATTCCGGTTATTTTTAGGAATTACTTTACCTCTATTATTCAAATTTAATTTTGCAAAATTTTAGTTTCTAATGTGTGTTACGGTAAGATTTCCCGCAACAAAAACCATTCCTTATAAGTTCTTAAAACCTTCGTCTGACTATGTTGTTTGGTCATAGTCAAACTCTCGATATCTGTTTTACCCTCCATCCCAACCCTTCCCATTTTTCGACCCATACTTTTAGTCCGTTGTCCTCATGGAGCTTTTGAGAGTTGCTCAGAGAGGATAACAATATAGGTACCCGATTCTTTATTATGGAGTATTTCGTCTTGAACCAGCGGATGGGCTGGAGACCCACACGTCACCTACTATTTCGTGTTGAGCCAGCGGATGGGCTGGAGACTCACACGCCACCGATACATACGTAATAAGGGCCGATGGAAAATATACACTGTCACTTAAGTGGATTTACAACAACGCAACACAACAACCTAAATTTAACTTTCTTTTCTATGGCTACCAGCCCATCCTAAAATACATAATCTTATATTTAGCTTAATTAACATTGACCGACATTCAAGAATGGAACGCTAATCGCTTATCCCCAATTCCCCAAATCTGCACAAAGGTCCACCGAATAGTAGATTGCGCGTTAGGCAGTTTAATTTAAGTATTTGCCTTCCTGCTTCGTTTCCTCAAAAATATTTATAAAGTAGTTCAGAGATTGTACAGTTCTTTTTCGAAACATTTTCAAAAAGTTAGAATTAATAATGTAGAGTAGCTGAGAGAATGCTCAGAATTGTATTTTCAACTTTTTATAATTTCTTTATTTTTCTCAAAGGTATTATTGTGAATATGTCTAGATACGGCCTTGGATTCGTCAAGTTTTGGGACAACGCCAACAACTTGGGGAATTCAGTGAATGTGTGGGTAAAAGAGAGTTTCGATGGAACTCAACTTCGGAGTGATACCGCAACCGAGTTCCACGATAACTATTGCATGAGAGTGTGAATGTGTGAGTGAAAGAGGGCGACCAATAGAGGACAAAGGCTAAGCAAGATCAACTACTTCTTGGTTGACTGTCATAGCCGTGAGGTTAAAGAAAAAGAAAATATTGAAAAGCGGAAAATAATTATTTTTTTGTTTTAATTTGAGATAAATTTTATAGCAGAATTTTATAAAGTGTGGTTGTTTTTAAAAGTGTTTCAAAAGAGCTTAATAGAGGAAAAGGAAACAGCGTCGAAGAAAGGAGTTTGAAATCGCCAGAACGGGGCGAAGTTTATTTATAGAGGAAAGGAGCAGGAAGGCAACAGGAGTTACAAAAGAATATTGTTCGTTTTGAAAAATAAGTGTTTCAAGAGATTCGGTTGACTTTTGTTTTATTCGTTTTATTATATCCCTAAATTGTGGGATTCGTGACCCCATTACTTAACGTAGTTTTCTTTGTCTTTTATTTCGGGACCGAGTATTAGCGGTCTATTCTTGCGGTCTACCCTTTTGAAATTTTCCTTTGTTTTATTTTTTTTTGTTTCTTCGAAATTGTCCTTCGACATTTCAAATATAGAACAAATACAGAATCTTTTCAATATGAAGTTAATTATACTTCATATTGAAAAGATTCTGGGTTTTAATCCAGGCGAAAGCCAAGGTTTCCCAGACATTATTTATCAATAAAAATATTTTTACCTTCCCATTGGGAATAATACTTTGTGTTTCCTTCATAAATTGAAGACGAAATTTCCAGCACCCGGTCAAGGCAAACGACCCTATAAAAAGTTTCCTGGCGCCCACCCTACCAACGTAAGTACGTCCTGTACTTACAACATAATTTAATAAATCTTCCCTATTATACATACATACCAACATACGTACTATTCTTTTTTTTTAAACTTATTTGTTTACTCTTTTTCACTACACTTGCTTTCACTTAACACAATGAACTTGAAATGGCAACAAATTTCTAGAACAAAAGGTTTATTATTTAATGATCGCTAAAAAAAACGGGAATTTCTGGTTTATATGTTTTTTCTCTCTTTCTCTAAAAAAAAAAAAACGCCAACTCTTGTCATAAGTATGACTCTGTACATTCCTATCCACCCCTGAAATCCTTGCATTTCTCGGGGTAGGTACAAAAAAGACAATGAACTTGAAATGACACACAATTTCTAGAACAAAAGGCTATTTAATGATCGCGAAAAAAAACTGGAAATTCTGGTTTAATTTTTTTTCTCTTTCTCTAAAAAAAAACCCACGAACTCTTGTCATAAGCATGTGCATGACTCTGTACATTACCATCCACCCCTGAAATGTTCGCATTTCTCGGGTTAGGTACAAAATAGGCAATGGGTATGTTTTTTTTTATTTAAGAAAAAAGAACCACAACAATGCATAGAACCCAATTTCGATTATCACTCAGGAACTAATTATCATATTAACGTACCTACTTCGAATAGGTAGAGAAAAGGCAGTAATTATTTGTTTTATTAATTATTATTATTTTATTAGGAAACATTATGTAAAGAAGAATATTTCTCTATTTGGTTCAAAAACTCGTGTATTTTTTTTCCCATCTTTGAAATCGTCATGGCAAGTAGAGAAAAGGCTTTTTGTGTGTATTTTTTCTTTCTCGGCAAGAAGACAGAACAACCAAAGCAGAGAACCAAACATCATTTACGAAGTCATGATCCTATACATTACTCTTCATCAGTGGAATCACCGTTTATGATTTTGTAACTGAAGTTTTAGCGAGTTGTAAGCATTCAATTCATTTGAATTTAGTTAACTGATGAAAAAATGCATAACCTTTTTTTTTATGAAATCATTACATACCGTTCCGCGATGGAAACAGTCGGTGAATCCATTCATGAATTCACCAAAAAATTTCATCGACGTCGAGATTTCCTACTGGGTACTATTCTTTTTTTAACACACAGTTCTTTTTTTATTCGAATTGGGTTGTTTACTTTTTTTTTGTTCATATCTAATTCGACGAACCCACCCCAGCTGACTAGCCGGTTGGCTGCATCGTAGTTGCAGTGTGTTGCAATATTTCTTTCTCCCTATTCCCCTTTAATCGTCTTTCGTCAAATTGATTGACATTCCTCATTTCGATTTTAACTTTCGCGTGTGCCGGTTGCACAGAATAATTAAATTAATTCGTTTATTATATTATTGAATAATTAATGGGATTCGTATAATCCTAAGTCGCGGTTTTTAAGTATTATAATTCGTCTTCCTAATCATCATAAATCCCTTCTGTTAAATTCGGGAAATATTGCAACAATTGGCGCCCATACGTGTTGGTTTACAAAAAAAAAAAGATTTTTATTGGAAAATTAAATCTCTTATTACTTGTTTGGCTGTGCTACGATAGATATTGTTTTCATTTATTGTGTTTTTTTTTGGTGAAATTACTAATTGTTCCTTTTTTATAATTCATGAAAAAGTTCTCTACTAAAGTTGTTTTATCCCTAGGTAAACTTACAACAAAAATAATCAACAAGCTAGTGGCATTTTTTTTGGTGGAAACAACAGAGTACATAACTAAATTGTTATTGTGCAGTGTGTACCTACATTACCACCGTGCAAAAAGTTAAGAGTAAGGTGTTTTATAGTTTTTATATTACCTTTTCCTTTATTTATATTGCATTTTATACATATTGTGTTACCTATACCTTTTTTTGATTCAGTTTTTTTACATTTTGGGTACAGTTTTTACTTGTTTTTTTTTTTAAACAGTTTATTGTCGTGTTAACATAGTGCGTACTCTTTCTTTTTCGTGGGTTTTAATTTTTGTTGTTGCAAATTAGCTAATTTTTTTTGTTGGTGAGCATTTAGTTAGAATTTATTTAGATAAACAACTTTGAATCAGTGTTCCCACTTTGTGAAAGTGCCATTTTTGTACGCAATTAGGTTTTTTATTACTTTATAATACTTTTTATTGAATATATTAATTTTGTTTGTTTTTTGATTAATTATTATTAAGAAATTTGTGGGATAAATTTTTGATAGTAAGAAAATTTGTGTTACAAGTTTTTTTAAGTGAATTAAGTGATTTTAGTTGAGATTTTGGACGGACGGTCCAAAAAGTGAAAAACTTAGATTATTGAACTTGAGGAGTACAATATAGTTGAAAGAAAACAAATTTGAGAATCTGTGTAGGGTTACCAAAGTGCACCAAATTTTAAATTTTGGTTTATTTATTTTAAATATTTTGTAACTTCGGCTTAATTTTTGTAGGTGAAAATCTTTGAATTTTCATAGGGTTGCCAACGTGCAAAGTTTATTTTTTTTCAGTAAGTTTTAAATTGGTTTTTGGTAATACTTTTTCTCAAGTTTTACTTGTCAATAGTTGTGAATATTTTTCAATTTGCTTAAAACGTTTTCAGTTTTTGTTCTTAAGAGATTTGAAAGTTTTCGGTGCAATTTAAAGCACTTTATAAGGAAATTTTAAGGATTTTATTTCTTTTAGTTTTTTTTTTTTTAATTACCTTGTGAATCTTTTTACCATGGAAGTAAATATTGTCACAGGATGAGCTCGCATACGAAATATAGTGGAGAGGCTTATCGGTAGGGACAGTTGAGGAAATGCGAAAATCGCTTAGGTTTGCCATCAAGTTAGAATGTAGGAATTCTTTTGTAGCTCCAGCTTATCCATTCACTTTTGAAGACGATATAATGGCGGTTGAGAAAAAGGTAGTAGAATTAGGGAAACTTTTAGAAAATCCTCCAAAGTCAGAAACTTCAAAGGAAAATTTGAAGATTTTGACGAAAGTAGAGTGGGGATTGCGTAGGTTAGATAGGTCTATACCAGAAAACAATGAGCAGGAGAAGAGCAAGCATGCTCTGAAAAATAAATTAGTTATGGCATTGGCCGAGTTAGAAGGGGATGACGATGAAGAAGACGATGATGATGAAGAGGAAAATGAAAATGAGGAGGAAAAGAAACAGGATAGGAAAAAAAGTTCAGAGGTTGAAAAACAGCGTTCAGCTGAACCTACAAATTTTGAGTCGTTGAATACTTCTGCCAATACATCGACAGCATTAGGAGTGGCAGATAGTAGGATTGGTGGCATTAGGGATATAGCTAGAAGGGAAAGTCCTATAGTAGAGAAAGTTGTTGTTAATCAACAAAAATGTGAGCAAATTTATAAATGGGATGCGAAGTTCACGGGTGAGTGCTGTGGTGCCTCCGTGAACGCATTTATAGAAAAAGTAGAGGAAATGCAACAGTCCCGTGGGGTGACCGAAGCACAACTTTTTAGAGTTATTTGTAGGAAAAGCGTTAATATGGTTTAGGGCAGTTAGGCTTAGTGTAAATTCGTGGTCAGAACTCATCAGGGAATTGAAACTGGAGTTCTTGCCACTGAATTACGACGATTCATTGTTAGATGAGATTAGGCATCGAACACAGGGACGTGACGAGTCAATCGGCGTCTACGTGGCTACGATGCAAAATTTGTTCGGCAGGCTTTCCGAACAAATTTCAGAACGGAGGAAGCTGTCAATCATTCAGAGGAATTTGACACCTTCCTACCAGACGCAACTTTGTTTAGCTAGACCAAATTGCATTTCTGATTTAGTTGAGTAAGGTAGAGATTTGGAGGCGGTGACGAGCGAGGACGTCGAATCATATGTTCGCCCACCCTAATAGTAGAAGTAGGAACTTATTAGAACCAGATTTGGCATACGTAGGTATAAATACACAGGGTCATAATCCAACAGTTTCGGGTTGTTACGGAGAACAACCAAATTGTTCGTCAGGGACCAAATTCGAACCCATTTTCAATAATAGTGTAGGTCATAATGTTAGGTGTTATAATTGCAATGGAGAAGGCCATTATGCAAATAGGTGTTCCGCTGTTAGGCGTTGCTATGGTTGTGGTAGAGTTGGAGTTAACCGAAATAACTGCCAACAATGTTCGGGGGGAGACGAACTTTCGGGTCAGTAGGACGAGAGTTCCGTTAAAATCTTTTAGGTTGCCTACTGGTAACCAGTCGGCATTACATTTAGGGTTCACGCTTGAGCAAAATGGTAGGGATCAACGACCGTATCTTGGCGTTGAAATTTATGGAATAAGCATGTTAGGGTTATTAGATTCAGGTGTTTCACGCACAATCATAGGTAAAGACGGATGGGAAATTTTACAGGATTTAGGGCTTAATTTAGGGAAAACCAATGTAGGAAATGTCATTTTGGCAGATGGCGCAGGTATTGGAGTGGAAGGTGTAGTTTCACTTCCAATTAGAGTTAAAGAGAAAGTAGTTCTCATAGAATGTCTCGTTATTCCTCGCCTTCCTCACAAACTGATTTTAGGAGCAGATTTTTGGGCTCTATCGGGAGTGGTCCCGGATTTAAAATCAGGGGAATGGACATTTTCGGACCAGTGTTCGTTGGCTTCGATGTCCGTGGCGGATCATTTAACGGAATTAACGGAGACGCAGAAAAAAGAGTTAGATAGTTGTTTGGAAAAAGTTTTAGTGAGATGCCAGAAGGGTTAGGGTGCACACAGATTGTGGAGCACAAAATTAGGACGGAAGCTGAACCAATTAAGCAACGGTATTATCCGGTGTCTCCTGTGGTTCAGTCTTTCATAGATAAGAAATTAGAAGAAATGTTAAAAGATGGAGTTATAGAACAATCTGACAGTCCATGGGCTTCTCCCATTGTCATGATTAAGAAGAAAGATGGCACGTATAGGTTTTGTGTAGATTATAGAAAGTTGAATGAGGTTACGGCTAGGGATGCATACCCCCTTCCGTATATTACGGCCATCTTAGATAAACTTAATAATGCTAGGTTTTTGAGCTCACTGGATATCAAATCTGCATATTGGCAGATTCCAGTTGAGAAAGAGTCAAGAAAGTATAATGCTTTCACTGTGCCAGGTAGGGGTTTATTTCAATTCTTAAGAATGCCGTTCGGGTTGCATAATGCCCCTGCAACTTGGCAAAGATTTATAGATCAAGTTTAGGGCCAGAGTTAGAACCATATGTTTTCGTCTATCTCGATGATATCATCATCGTGACAGATACTTTTGAAAAACATATGGAAGTTTTGAACGAAGTTTTTAGGAGATTAATCAAAGCAGGTTTAAAAGTAGGTAGGGAAAAATGTCAGTTTGTTAGCCATCTTTAAAATTTCTGGGCTATGTTGTGGACAGAAACGGTTTACACATGGACCCAGAAAAGATAGAAAGTATGTTAGGAATTCCATCGCCAAAGAATGTTAAGCAAGTTAGGAGTTGTATCGGAACGGTATCCTGGTATAGGAGATTTATCCCAAATTTTGCGAGTTTGGTGAAACCGTTATCCGATCTTTTAAAGAAAAATAAGAAGTTTGAATGGAGTAGGGAATGTGAGGAAAGCTTTAGAAAAGCTAAAGAATGTCTAGTTGCAGCACCCATCCTGACGTGTCCGGATTTTTCAAAGCCATTTGTCGTTCAGACAGATGCTTCTGATTTTGGGATTGAGGCTGTCTTGACACAGGATTTTGAGGAGGGAGAGAAGGTGGTTTGCTATTTGAGCAGATCACTTAATAGGTGTGAAAGGAACTATTAGACCACAGAAAAAGAGTGTCTAGCTGTTCTGTGGGCAATATAGAAGTTGCGGCCATATCTGGAGGGAGTGAGATTTAAGGATATTACCGATCACTACTCTTTGATATGGTTGAGCAAGTTGAAGGACCCAGCGGGTAGGCTGGCTCGATGGGCTGTACGTATGCAGCAGTTCGAGTTCGACATTGTTCACCGCAAAGGTAAGGATCATGTAGTGCCAGATATGCTTTCAAGAAGCGTACCAGTGCTAGCCGGGATTTCAGAGCCTACAACCGATCCGTGGATAGGGAAAATGATAGAAGAAGTAGAAAAGAAACCTTTATCTTTTCCAGCTTGGAGAGTAGAGCAGGGAAAATTGTTTAAGTTTGTGAAAGCAAACCATATAGTAGTGCATGACACTTATAGTGAATGGAAATTAGTTGTTCCAAAGAGTGATAGGAAAAAGGTGTTGGAAGAAAATCATGACCATCCGTTAACAGGGCATATGGGGGTAAAGAAAACTTTTTCTAGGATAGGAGATAAATATTACTGGCCAAAAATGAGGTCAGATATTACTAGGTATGTGAAGAATTGTAAGGTTTGTCAAAGCGTGAAACCAATTAATGAAAAACCGGCTGGTATGATGACGGAGAGAAAAGAAATTAGAAATCCTTGGGAAATGTTATGTGTGGATTTAGTTGGTCCACTTCCTAAATCAAGTAGAGGGTTTATTTATATTTTAACTGTCGTGGATTATTTCACGAAATTTCCCTTATTGTTTCCCTTGAGGTCTGCTACGGCAAAATCTGATTTGTAAGGAATTAGAAGACAATGTCTTTTTGTTATTCGGGGTCCCTAAATTTTAGTTTGCGATAACGGTCCGCAATTTAAAAGTAAGGAATTAAAGTCTTTATGTGATAGTTACGGTTCTACCATAAAGTTTACGGCACACTACCATCCACAGGCTAATCCGGCAGAACGGATAAATCAAATTTTAAAGACGACACAGGGGCTTACGTTTCAGAAAACCATAGGGCTTGGGATTCGCAGTTGGCGAAAGTAGCGTGCAGTATACGCACGGCCCATCATGAAGTTTTAGGTGTATCGCCATATTACGCAAATTTTGGTCGAGGTATGGTGACTTTTGGAGGCGATCCTTAACCACCATTCCGCATGATAGGGGCGATAATACGGACGATACTTGGGAACAGTTTAGGAAACTTAGGGAGGAGATAGGGAAAAAGTTAGAGTCGGAAACCAAGAAGGCAGCGAAATATATAACATAACTATAACTATAACTATAACTATAACTATAACTATAACTATAAACTATAACTATAACTATAACTATAACTATAACTATAACTATAACTATAACTATAACTATAACTATAACTATAACTATAACATAACTATAACTATAACTATAACTATAACTATAATATAACTATACTATACTATAACTATAACTATAACTATACTAACTATAACTATAACTATAACTATAACTATAATACTATAACTATAACTATACTATACTATAACTATAACTATAACTATAACTATAACTATAAACTATAACTATAACTATAACTATAACTATAACTATAACTATAACTATAACTATAACTATAACTATAACTATAACTATAACTATAACTATAACTATAACTATAACTATATAACTATAACTATAACTATAACTATAACTATAACTATAACTATAACTATAACTATAACTAGAACTATAACTATAACATAACTATAACTATAACTATAACTATAACTATAACTATAACTATAACTATAACTATAACTATAACTATAACTATAACTATAACTATAACTATAACTATAACTATAACTATAACTATAACTATAACTATAACTATACTATAACTATAACTATAACTATAACTATAACTATAACTATAACTATACTATAACTATAACTATAACTATAACTATAACTATAACTATAACTATAACTATAACTATAACTATATAACTATAACTATACTTAACTATAACTATAACTATAACTATAACTATAACTATAACTATAACTATAACTATAACTATAACTATAACTATAACTATAACTATAACTATAACTATAACTATAACTATAACTATAACTATAACTATAACTATAACTATAACTATAACTACTATAACTATAACTATAACTATAACTATAACTATAACTATAACTATAACTATAACTATAACTATAACTATAACTATAACTATAACTATAACTATAACTATAACTATAACTATAACTATAACTATAACTATAACTATAACTATAACTATAACTATAACTATAACTATAACTATAACTATAACTATAACTATAACTATAACTATAACTATACTATAACTAATATAACTATAACTATAACTATAACTATAACTATAACTATAACTATAACTATAACTATAACTATAACTATATACTATAACTATAACTATAACTATAACTATAACTTAACTATAACTATAACTATACTATAACTATAACTATAACTATAACTATAACTATAACTATAACTATAACTATAACTATAACTATAACTATAACTATAACTATAACTATAACTATAACTATAACTATAACTATAACTATAACTATAACTATAACTATAACTATAACTATATACTATAACTATAACTATAACTATAACTATAACTTAACTATACTATAACTATATATAACTATAACTATAACTATACTATAACTATAACTATAACTATAACTATAACTATAACTATAACTATACTTATAACTATAACTATAACTATAACTATAACTATAACTATAACTATAACTATAACTATAACTATAACTATACTATACTATAACTATAACTATAACTATACTAACTATAACTATAACTATAACTATAACTATAACTATAACTATAACTATAACTATAACTATAACTATAACTATAACTATAACTATAACTATAACTATAACTATAACTATAACTATAACTATAACTATAACTATAACTATAACTATAACTATAACTATAACTATAACTATAACTATAACTATAACTATAACTATAACTATAACTATACTATAACTATAACTATAAGCTAACTATAACTATAACTATAACTATAACTATAACTATAACTATAACTATAACTATACTTAACTATAACTATAACTATAACTATATAACTATAACTATAACTATAGAACTATAACTATAACTATAACTATAACTATAACTAACTATAACTATAACTTATAACTATAACTATAACTATAACTATAACTATAACTATAACTATAACTATAACTATAACTATAACTATAACTATAACTATAACTATAACTATAACTATAACTATATAACTATAACTATAACTATAACTATAACTATAACTATAACTATAACTATAACTATAACTATAACTATAACTATAACTATAACTATAACTATAACTATAACTATAACTATAACTATAACTATAACTATAACTATAACTATAACTATAACTATAACTATAACTATAACTATAACTATAACTATAACTATAACTATAACTATAACTATAAACTATAACTATAACTATAACTATAACTATAACTATAACTATAACTATAACTATAACTATAACTATAACTATAACTATAACTATAACTATAACTATAACTATAACTATAACTATAACTATAACTATAACTATAACTATAACTATAACTATAACTATAACTATAACTATAACTATAACTATAACTATAACTATAACTATAACTATAACTATAACTATAACTATAACTATAACTATAACTATAACTATAACTATAACTATAACTATAACTATAACTATAACTATAACTATAACTATAACTATAACTATAACTTATAACTATAACTATAACTATAACTATAACTATAACTATAACTATAACTATAACTATAACTATAACTATAACTATAACTATAACTATAACTATAACTATAACTATAACTATAACTATAACTATAACTATAACTATAACTATACTATAACTATAACTATAACTATAACTATAACTATAACTATAACTATAACTATAACTATAACTATAACTATAACTATAACTATAACTATAACTATAACTATAACTATAACTATAACTATAACTATAACTATAACTATAACTATAACTATAACTATAACTATAACTATAACTATAACTATAACTATAACTATAACTATAACTATAACTATAACTATAACTATAACTATAACTATAACTATAACTATAACTATAACTATAACTATAACTATAACTATAACTATAACTATAACTATAACTATAACTATAACTATAACTATAACTATAACTATAACTATAACTATAACTATAACTATAACTATAACTATAACTATAACTATAACTATAACTATAACTATAACTATAACTATAACTATAACTATAACTATAACTATAAACTATAACTATAACTATAACTATAACTATAACTATAACTATAACTATAACTATAACTATAACTATAACTATAACTATAACTATAACTATAACTATAACTATAACTATAACTATAACTATAACTATAACTATAAACTATAACTATAACTATAACTATAACTATAACTATAACTATAACTATAACTATAACTATAACTATAACTATAACTATAACTATAACTATAACTATAACTATAACTATAACTATAACTATAACTATAACTATAACTATAACTATAACTATAACTATAACTATAACTATAACTATAACTATAACTATAACTATAACTATAACTATAACTATAACTATAACTATAACTATAACTATAACTATAACTATAACTATAACTATAACTATAACTATAACTATAACTATAACTATAACTATAACTATAACTATAACTATAACTATAACTTAACTATAACTATAACTATAACTATAACTATAACTATAACTATAACTATAACTATAACTATAACTATAACTATAACTATAACTATAACTATAACTATAACTATAACTATAACTATAACTATAAGCTATAACTATAACTATAACTATAACTATAACTATAACTATAACTATAACTATAACTATAACTATAACTATAACTATAACTATAACTATACTATAACTATAACTATAACTATAACTATAACTATAACTATAACTATAACTATAACTATAACTATAACTATAACTATAACTATAACTATAACTATAACTATAACTATAACTATAACTATAACTATAACTATAACTATAACTATAACTATAACTATAACTATAACTATAACTATAACTATAACTATAACTATAACTATAACTATAACTATAACTATAACTATAACTATAACTATAACTATAACTATAACTATAACTATAACTATAACTATAACTATAACTATAACTATAACTATAACTATAACTATAACTATAACTATAACTATAACTATAACTATAACTATAACTATAACTATAACTATAACTATAACTATAACTATAACTATACTATAACTATAACTATAACTATAACTATAACTATAACTATAACTATAACTATAACTATACTATAACTATAACTATAACTATAACTATAACTATAACTATAACTATAACTATAACTATAACTATAACTATAACTATAACTATAACTATAACTATAACTATAACTATAACTATAACTATAACTATAACTATAACTATACTATAACTATAACTATAACTATAACTATAACTATAACTATAACTATAACTATAACTATAACTATAACTATAACTATAACTATAACTATAACTATAACTATAACTATAACTATAACTATAACTATAACTATAACTATAACTATAACTATAACTATAACTATAACTATAACTATAACTATAACTATAACTATAACTATAACTATAACTATAACTATAACTATAACTATAACTATAACTATAACTATAACTATAACTATAACTATAACTATAACTATAACTATAACTATAACTATAACTATAACTATAACTATAACTATAACTATAACTATAACTATAACTATAACTATAACTATAACTATAACTATAACTATAACTATAACTATAACTATAACTATAACTACTATAACTATAACTATAACTATAACTATAACTATAACTATAACTATAACTATAACTATAACTATAACTATAACTATAACTATAACTATAACTATAACTATAACTATAACTATAACTATAACTATAACTATAACTATAACTATAACTATAACTATAACTATAACTATAACTATAACTATAACTATAACTATAACTATAACTATAACTATAACTATAACTATAACTATAACTATAACTATAACTATAACTATAACTATAACTATAACTATAACTATAACTATAACTATAACTATAACTATAACTATAACTATAACTATAACTATAACTATAACTATAACTATAACTATAACTATAACTATAACTATAACTATAACTATAACTATAACTATAACTATAACTATAACTATAACTATAACTATAACTATAACTATAACTATAACTATAACTATAACTATAACTATAACTATAACTATAACTATAACTATAACTATAACTATAACTATAACTATAACTATAACTATAACTATAACTATAACTATAACTATAACTATAACTATAACTATAACTATAACTATAACTATAACTATAACTATAACTATAACTATAACTATAACTATAACTATAACTATAACTATAACTATAACTATAACTATAACTATAACTATAACTATAACTATAACTATAACTATAACTATAACTATAACTATAACTATAACTATAACTATAACTATAACTATAACTATAACTATAACTATAACTATAACTATAACTATAACTATAACTATAACTATAACTATAACTATAACTATAACTATAACTATAACTATAACTATAACTATAACTATAACTATAACTATAACTATAACTATAACTATAACTATAACTATAACTATAACTATAACTATAACTATAACTATAACTATAACTATAACTATAACTATAACTATAACTATAACTATAACTATAACTATAACTATAACTATAACTATAACTATAACTATAACTATAACTATAACTATAACTATAACTATAACTATAACTATAACTATAACTATAACTAACTATAACTATAACTATAACTATAACTATAACTATAACTATAACTATAACTATAACTATAACTATAACTATAACTATAACTATAACTATAACTATAACTATAACTATAACTATAACTATAACTATAACTATAACTATAACTATAACTATAACTATAACTATAACTATAACTATAACTATAACTATAACTATAACTTAACTATAACTATAACTATAACTATAACTATAACTATAACTATAACTATAACTATAACTATAACTATAACTATAACTATAACTATAACTATAACTATAACTATAACTATAACTATAACTATAACTATAACTATAACTATAACTATAACTATAACTATAACTATAACTATAACTATAACTATAACTATAACTATAACTATAACTATAACTATAACTATAACTATAACTATAACTATAACTATAACTATAACTATAACTATAACTATAACTATAACTATAACTATAACTATAACTATAACTATAACTATAACTATAACTATAACTATAACTATAACTATAACTATAACTATAACTATAACTATAACTATAACTATAACTATAACTATAACTATAACTATAACTATAACTATAACTATAACTATAACTATAACTATAACTATAACTATAACTATAACTATAACTATAACTATAACTATAACTATAACTATAACTATAACTATAACTATAACTATAACTATAACTATAACTATAACTATAACTATAACTATAACTATAACTATAACTATAACTATAACTATAACTATAACTATAACTATAACTATAACTATAACTATAACTATAACTATAACTATAACTATAACTATAACTATAACTATAACTATAACTATAACTATAACTATAACTATAACTATAACTATAACTATAACTATAACTATAACTATAACTATAACTATAACTATAACTATAACTATAACTATAACTATAACTATAACTATAACTATAACTATAACTATAACTATAACTATAACTATAACTATAACTATAACTATAACTATAACTATAACTATAACTATAACTATAACTATAACTATAACTATAACTATAACTATAACTATAACTATAACTATAACTATAACTATAACTATAACTATAACTATAACTATAACTATAACTATAACTATAACTATAACTATAACTATAACTATAACTATAACTATAACTATAACTATAACTATAACTATAACTATAACTATAACTATAACTATAACTATAACTATAACTATAACTATAACTATAACTATAACTATAACTATAACTATAACTATAACTATAACTATAACTATAACTATAACTATAACTATAACTATAACTATAACTATAACTATAACTATAACTATAACTATAACTATAACTATAACTATAACTATAACTATAACTATAACTATAACTATAACTATAACTATAACTATAACTATAACTATAACTATAACTATAACTATAACTATAACTATAACTATAACTATAACTATAACTATAACTATAACTATAACTATAACTATAACTATAACTATAACTATAACTATAACTATAACTATAACTATAACTATAACTATAACTATAACTATAACTATAACTATAACTATAACTATAACTATAACTATAACTATAACTATAACTATAACTATAACTATAACTATAACTATAACTATAACTATAACTATAACTATAACTATAACTATAACTATAACTATAACTATAACTATAACTATAACTATAACTATAACTATAACTATAACTATAACTATAACTATAACTATAACTATAACTATAACTATAACTATAACTATAACTATAACTATAACTATAACTATAACTATAACTATAACTATAACTATAACTATAACTATAACTATAACTATAACTATAACTATAACTATAACTATAACTATAACTATAACTATAACTATAACTATAACTATAACTATAACTATAACTATAACTATAACTATAACTATAACTATAACTATAACTATAACTATAACTATAACTATAACTATAACTATAACTATAACTATAACTATAACTATAACTATAACTATAACTATAACTATAACTATAACTATAACTATAACTATAACTATAACTATAACTATAACTATAACTATAACTATAACTATAACTATAACTATAACTATAACTATAACTATAACTATAACTATAACTATAACTATAACTATAACTATAACTATAACTATAACTATAACTATAACTATAACTATAACTATAACTATAACTATAACTATAACTATAACTATAACTATAACTATAACTATAACTATAACTATAACTATAACTATAACTATAACTATAACTATAACTATAACTATAACTATAACTATAACTATAACTATAACTATAACTATAACTATAACTATAACTATAACTATAACTATAACTATAACTATAACTATAACTATAACTATAACTATAACTATAACTATAACTATAACTATAACTATAACTATAACTATAACTATAACTATAACTATAACTATAACTATAACTATAACTATAACTATAACTATAACTATAACTATAACTATAACTATAACTATAACTATAACTATAACTATAACTATAACTATAACTATAACTATAACTATAACTATAACTATAACTATAACTATAACTATAACTATAACTATAACTATAACTATAACTATAACTATAACTATAACTATAACTATAACTATAACTATAACTATAACTATAACTATAACTATAACTATAACTATAACTATAACTATAACTATAACTATAACTATAACTATAACTATAACTATAACTATAACTATAACTATAACTATAACTATAACTATAACTATAACTATAACTATAACTATAACTATAACTATAACTATAACTATAACTATAACTATAACTATAACTATAACTATAACTATAACTATAACTATAACTATAACTATAACTATAACTATAACTATAACTATAACTATAACTATAACTATAACTATAACTATAACTATAACTATAACTATAACTATAACTATAACTATAACTATAACTATAACTATAACTATAACTATAACTATAACTATAACTATAACTATAACTATAACTATAACTATAACTATAACTATAACTATAACTATAACTATAACTATAACTATAACTATAACTATAACTATAACTATAACTATAACTATAACTATAACTATAACTATAACTATAACTATAACTATAACTATAACTATAACTATAACTATAACTATAACTATAACTATAACTATAACTATAACTATAACTATAACTATAACTATAACTATAACTATAACTATAACTATAACTATAACTATAACTATAACTATAACTATAACTATAACTATAACTATAACTATAACTATAACTATAACTATAACTATAACTATAACTATAACTATAACTATAACTATAACTATAACTATAACTATAACTATAACTATAACTATAACTATAACTATAACTATAACTATAACTATAACTATAACTATAACTATAACTATAACTATAACTATAACTATAACTATAACTATAACTATAACTATAACTATAACTATAACTATAACTATAACTATAACTATAACTATAACTATAACTATAACTATAACTATAACTATAACTATAACTATAACTATAACTATAACTATAACTATAACTATAACTATAACTATAACTATAACTATAACTATAACTATAACTATAACTATAACTATAACTATAACTATAACTATAACTATAACTATAACTATAACTATAACTATAACTATAACTATAACTATAACTATAACTATAACTATAACTATAACTATAACTATAACTATAACTATAACTATAACTATAACTATAACTATAACTATAACTATAACTATAACTATAACTATAACTATAACTATAACTATAACTATAACTATAACTATAACTATAACTATAACTATAACTATAACTATAACTATAACTATAACTATAACTATAACTATAACTATAACTATAACTATAACTATAACTATAACTATAACTATAACTATAACTATAACTATAACTATAACTATAACTATAACTATAACTATAACTATAACTATAACTATAACTATAACTATAACTATAACTATAACTATAACTATAACTATAACTATAACTATAACTATAACTATAACTATAACTATAACTATAACTATAACTATAACTATAACTATAACTATAACTATAACTATAACTATAACTATAACTATAACTATAACTATAACTATAACTATAACTATAACTATAACTATAACTATAACTATAACTATAACTATAACTATAACTATAACTATAACTATAACTATAACTATAACTATAACTATAACTATAACTATAACTATAACTATAACTATAACTATAACTATAACTATAACTATAACTATAACTATAACTATAACTATAACTATAACTATAACTATAACTATAACTATAACTATAACTATAACTATAACTATAACTATAACTATAACTATAACTATAACTATAACTATAACTATAACTATAACTATAACTATAACTATAACTATAACTATAACTATAACTATAACTATAACTATAACTATAACTATAACTATAACTATAACTATAACTATAACTATAACTATAACTATAACTATAACTATAACTATAACTATAACTATAACTATAACTATAACTATAACTATAACTATAACTATAACTATAACTATAACTATAACTATAACTATAACTATAACTATAACTATAACTATAACTATAACTATAACTATAACTATAACTATAACTATAACTATAACTATAACTATAACTATAACTATAACTATAACTATAACTATAACTATAACTATAACTATAACTATAACTATAACTATAACTATAACTATAACTATAACTATAACTATAACTATAACTATAACTATAACTATAACTATAACTATAACTATAACTATAACTATAACTATAACTATAACTATAACTATAACTATAACTATAACTATAACTATAACTATAACTATAACTATAACTATAACTATAACTATAACTATAACTATAACTATAACTATAACTATAACTATAACTATAACTATAACTATAACTATAACTATAACTATAACTATAACTATAACTATAACTATAACTATAACTATAACTATAACTATAACTATAACTATAACTATAACTATAACTATAACTATAACTATAACTATAACTATAACTATAACTATAACTATAACTATAACTATAACTATAACTATAACTATAACTATAACTATAACTATAACTATAACTATAACTATAACTATAACTATAACTATAACTATAACTATAACTATAACTATAACTATAACTATAACTATAACTATAACTATAACTATAACTATAACTATAACTATAACTATAACTATAACTATAACTATAACTATAACTATAACTATAACTATAACTATAACTATAACTATAACTATAACTATAACTATAACTATAACTATAACTATAACTATAACTATATAACTATAACTATAACTATAACTATAACTATAACTATAACTATAACTATAACTATAACTATAACTATAACTATAACTATAACTATAACTATAACTATAACTATAACTATAACTATAACTATAACTATAACTATAACTATAACTATAACTATAACTATAACTATAACTATAACTATAACTATAACTATAACTATAACTATAACTATAACTATAACTATAACTATAACTATAACTATAACTATAACTATAACTATAACTATAACTATAACTATAACTATAACTATAACTATAACTATAACTATAACTATAACTATAACTATAACTATAACTATAACTATAACTATAACTATAACTATAACTATAACTATAACTATAACTATAACTATAACTATAACTATAACTATAACTATAACTATAACTATAACTATAACTATAACTATAACTATAACTATAACTATAACTATAACTATAACTATAACTATAACTATAACTATAACTATAACTATAACTATAACTATAACTATAACTATAACTATAACTATAACTATAACTATAACTATAACTATAACTATAACTATAACTATAACTATAACTATAACTATAACTATAACTATAACTATAACTATAACTATAACTATAACTATAACTATAACTATAACTATAACTATAACTATAACTATAACTATAACTATAACTATAACTATAACTATAACTATAACTATAACTATAACTATAACTATAACTATAACTATAACTATAACTATAACTATAACTATAACTATAACTATAACTATAACTATAACTATAACTATAACTATAACTATAACTATAACTATAACTATAACTATAACTATAACTATAACTATAACTATAACTATAACTATAACTATAACTATAACTATAACTATAACTATAACTATAACTATAACTATAACTATAACTATAACTATAACTATAACTATAACTATAACTATAACTATAACTATAACTATAACTATAACTATAACTATAACTATAACTATAACTATAACTATAACTATAACTATAACTATAACTATAACTATAACTATAACTATAACTATAACTATAACTATAACTATAACTATAACTATAACTATAACTATAACTATAACTATAACTATAACTATAACTATAACTATAACTATAACTATAACTATAACTATAACTATAACTATAACTATAACTATAACTATAACTATAACTATAACTATAACTATAACTATAACTATAACTATAACTATAACTATAACTATAACTATAACTATAACTATAACTATAACTATAACTATAACTATAACTATAACTATAACTATAACTATAACTATAACTATAACTATAACTATAACTATAACTATAACTATAACTATAACTATAACTATAACTATAACTATAACTATAACTATAACTATAACTATAACTATAACTATAACTATAACTATAACTATAACTATAACTATAACTATAACTATAACTATAACTATAACTATAACTATAACTATAACTATAACTATAACTATAACTATAACTATACTATAACTATAACTATAACTATAACTATAACTATAACTATAACTATAACTATAACTATAACTATAACTATAACTATAACTATAACTATAACTATAACTATAACTATAACTATAACTATAACTATAACTATAACTATAACTATAACTATAACTATAACTATAACTATAACTATAACTATAACTATAACTATAACTATAACTATAACTATAACTATAACTATAACTATAACTATAACTATAACTATAACTATAACTATAACTATAACTATAACTATAACTATAACTATAACTATAACTATAACTATAACTATAACTATAACTATAACTATAACTATAACTATAACTATAACTATAACTATAACTATAACTATAACTATAACTATAACTATAACTATAACTATAACTATAACTATAACTATAACTATAACTATAACTATAACTATAACTATAACTATAACTATAACTATAACTATAACTATAACTATAACTATAACTATAACTATAACTATAACTATAACTATAACTATAACTATAACTATAACTATAACTATAACTATAACTATAACTATAACTATAACTATAACTATAACTATAACTATAACTATAACTATAACTATAACTATAACTATAACTATAACTATAACTATAACTATAACTATAACTATAACTATAACTATAACTATAACTATAACTATAACTATAACTATAACTATAACTATAACTATAACTATAACTATAACTATAACTATAACTATAACTATAACTATAACTATAACTATAACTATAACTATAACTATAACTATAACTATAACTATAACTATAACTATAACTATAACTATAACTATAACTATAACTATAACTATAACTATAACTATAACTATAACTATAACTATAACTATAACTATAACTATAACTATAACTATAACTATAACTATAACTATAACTATAACTATAACTATAACTATAACTATAACTATAACTATAACTATAACTATAACTATAACTATAACTATAACTATAACTATAACTATAACTATAACTATAACTATAACTATAACTATAACTATAACTATAACTATAACTATAACTATAACTATAACTATAACTATAACTATAACTATAACTATAACTATAACTATAACTATAACTATAACTATAACTATAACTATAACTATAACTATAACTATAACTATAACTATAACTATAACTATAACTATAACTATAACTATAACTATAACTATAACTATAACTATAACTATAACTATAACTATAACTATAACTATAACTATAACTATAACTATAACTATAACTATAACTATAACTATAACTATAACTATAACTATAACTATAACTATAACTATAACTTACTATAACTATAACTATAACTATAACTATAACTATAACTATAACTATAACTATAACTATAACTATAACTATAACTATAACTATAACTATAACTATAACTATAACTATAACTATAACTATAACTATAACTATAACTATAACTATAACTATAACTATAACTATAACTATAACTATAACTATAACTATAACTATAACTATAACTATAACTATAACTATAACTATAACTATAACTATAACTATAACTATAACTATAACTATAACTATAACTATAACTATAACTATAACTATAACTATAACTATAACTATAACTATAACTATAACTATAACTATAACTATAACTATAACTATAACTATAACTATAACTATAACTATAACTATAACTATAACTATAACTATAACTATAACTATAACTATAACTATAACTATAACTATAACTATAACTATAACTATAACTATAACTATAACTATAACTATAACTATAACTATAACTATAACTATAACTATAACTATAACTATAACTATAACTATAACTATAACTATAACTATAACTATAACTATAACTATAACTATAACTATAACTATAACTATAACTATAACTATAACTATAACTATAACTATAACTATAACTATAACTATAACTATAACTATAAC